>VDFB02047230.1:492821222-492893399 GCA_007258455.2 Sequoia sempervirens | reverse complement strand
TATTTTTTACTAATCGACTTCCGTGATCGCGATATTTTGAATGACAACCTTCCCCAACATAATATCGACTAATTGTCCCAGGACATGGATAGTTTGGGGATCCTTTTTTTTTCTTCCTTGTTTCTTTAAACAAGCCTCTTTAATGGCTTTTCCATAAACTGGAACATCTTTAATAGCTTGAAAAAGAGGAATTTAAACTTGTACATTCTTTAGCTGCTCCAAAATATCAAAGGTGGGTTCTTCAATGGTCTTGGGTGTAGTAATTTGTAATCTCTGAGGAAAAGGCGGTGTAGCCCGAGGCTACAGGATAGGTTCCTTAGAGGCAGTAGCTGATATAGGTATATCTTCTGCATGATCAATAGGTTGTTCAGTGGCAGAGTATGGAATCTCTGTTATTACAGGTGGCTATGGAGCAGGGAGAGTGGTTCCAGACCTAAGATGGATATCATTGACATTTAGGGCATAAGATGGATACTGGTTTACTTCTACAGAATACATAGGTTGCTGTTGTTGTTGTTGCTTATTATTGGGATTTGGCAATGGTTGAGCAGACATAGGCGTTTATTTTGGAGGGCCAATATTTGCTGCATGTGCTGCAGGAGGAGGCATAAGGGCTGGAGGTTGTGGTTGTTGAGATAGCAGGAATCCAGGGGGTTGGTTCTGCCATTGCTGAGAACCTCTCCATTGAGGGTTCTGCTGCCAGTTACCTAGAGGTGGAGTCCATTGTCCTTGTGGGTGCTGCCAACCTCCTTGAGGGGGTTGCCATTGAGGGCTCTGATAGTTAGGCCAGTATGGTTGAGGAGCATTCCAAGGTGGAGATGGGCCATACGTAGGTTGCCATTGGTTATTATAACTAAAGTAAGGATTACCAAAAGTCAAAGGATCTTGAGGCATACCTTGTCTTGGAGCCCATGGTCTCCTTTGTGCAACAAAGAACACTTGGTCATCATCACCTTCTATCATCTTAAAATTAGTAGGTAACTGTTTAGCCTCCATATTGGCCACCAACTTGCATCTGCAATCACGTTTCTTCTGTCTACAATGTGGACAGAACTCAGCCAGGATTTCCTCGGCCTCCGCATGTTTCTTGTGAGCTTGCATGGTATCCAACTTTGTAGCCATGTTGTTTATGATGTCCTGCTTGAAATCAGATAGCAAATTTGTGATCTCCATCCAGGAAACTCTGCTGGAAGAAGACTTTCCCACTGCAGCTTGATGACCTCTACCCTTCTTCACATTTTCTCGGGAGTAATTGAGACATATCTTCATGAGATCATCCCAAGATGCTTGAGTGATATCACCGCCTCCCATCAGGTCCAAGGCATCTATACAAGTATCATTGATTCCCCTTAGAAAAAAACAATTTCTGAGATTCTTCATTAAGAGTATGGTCTGAATTCTTTTTCAGAGAAAACAAGAATCTTGATATATAATCCTCCAGACTTTCATCTTCCTTATGTTGAATTCAGAATATATCATCACCTTTACTGCCACTCTTACAATATTCCTTGTATTTCTCAAGAAATTTTGTTTGCATGGCTGCCCAACTATCGACAACACCCCTTCCCAGACTCATGAACCATTTGAGAGCTCCCTCCTTCAAGGTAGCAGGAAACAATTTCAGTTTGTGAGCATCTGAAGTGTAGTCATAACTGCGACAGAGGATATCAAACTCAAACAAGAAGGTCTCTGGGTCTTCTGTAACCAAGCCATAGAACTTGGGAAGTAATGAAGAAGGAATATTCTTAAGGTTGTCATTGTTTTGTTGAGGAATAATGGGGAATTCAAAAGTAGGAGGTCGATTCGGTGGATTACGTGCCATGTTCACCTGACCAAGTATAGGAGCAAATGGGTTTTCTTGAGGTTCTTCGTCAAATGGGCCGAATAGCAAGTCAACACACAGACCTTCAGCAAATGGGTCAATATCTAAGTCTCCTTCATCCTCAAATAGGCTATAAGCTGGTTCAGTTTTCTTAGCAATGAATGGCAGGTTGGGGAGAAATATTCCTTGAGCGTCTCTCCTTCTATGCATGCAATGAAAATAGATGGTATTTTAAAATATTTTGAAAATACTTGAAAAACTATTGCTAACAATGACTATAGCAAGTTCTTAGATTGACACCATCCCCGACAACGGCGCCAAAAATGGTCGCACCCACAAAAGGATATGAAAATCACAGCAAAACCTATCCTGGGAATTGGACATTCCAGTAGGTGACTAATACCTCTTCGTGGTCGTTCATTTACTTGTCAAACCAGGGAACGTAAACTTTAAATGGAGCGGCACAATATGTGCACTAAGAACCGGTTTCAGTCACGACCTATTGAAAATAAACACTTGGAAAGAAATTCTATCTATGCTACAGAAAGGTAATGCAAAGTTCTCTTAATTTAATCATAATCTAACCAAAGAAGAAATCGTAATAGCTACAATTGAGAGACAAACTATAAACTAGCCTTATGCTGTAGGAACAAACACAGGGATGGGTTCCCGATGCTGCAAGAATAGTATAAGACTTAGCTTGTGCTAAAACTTCTAAAATGAAATCTAACTTGAATTAACAAAGGATAAACAACTACGCTCCTACAGATACTTACTAAGTGGGCCCCCTTAGCAAGCATCAACTAATTTACACAGAAGATTGTGCTCAGAACTCCATCAAATTTTATTCATAACGTGAAATCATTTACATTGACTATTCTGCTTCAGAAAACTAGCAAAAACTTTGATTCATATTATAACTCTAACTCTTACATAATCTGCTTCTCTAACTATCTATCTAACTCCTTTTGTCCGTTCACTCGCGCAGGAGGAACAATTATTTTTAAATCAGGAGAACAACTAACTAACTAACTCAACAGAGAAAGACGTGGATATCAAATGTATCCCGAAATCGAGGAACATACTTCATAAATGAGTTATCCGTTCAACCCGATCCAGAGAGAATCTAGCACTCCACTCTTTCCAGATTAAATGTCATTTAAAATCCTTCCCAACAGTTTCGGTCAAAGAGTCTTCACCAGAGCTTCCTCGAAGTCGTGCAAGAAATGGACTTTACTGCAAGGCCGAGATTGGCTGCGCTTGACTCGAACATACTTTCTTCAACAACCTGCGAAACACAAGGTAACAAATGCGAAAGAAAAGGCACATGGCACATACACAATATCCATTCATTAATCACATATTTAAATCTATTTCATCATTCAGAAACTACATGCGTTATACCAGTCATTTGGGAAGTCAAACAGGGTAATAAATGTAGACATGTCAACATGATAGGCTACAGGAACATGAAAGTGTATTGCTACAGGATATCCCCCAATAAAAGGTTTCAAGAGAGTTAAACAACCATAATCAACAGAAGTAAAGGTATTAAAAGTACACCATGATATCCAGATTATGAGCATATTTTGGGCTCATCACATGTCTTGATGCTAATTCTTCAAAATCATCTCTAAACTTAGGAAAATGTTCATTAATTCTTGGGACAGAATGTGGGTAACCTCATATTTTACTAAAATCTAAAGGGTCATATCTTTTACTATCAAACACCTTCCTTTGATGACAATTCTGTGTTCCAGGCATGATATTACAACTTGTAGAGGGAGAACTAAAACAACCATACATTTTGCAAATAAAAATTATTCCCTCTACAACTATTCAATTACAATATTCAACCTCCCTTGATTGTAGTGCTTAATTTCACTAAATGAGGGAACCAAAGTTTTCTAGGACTTCAAATGTGATTTTCATATACATATTTAACTTTTTTGAAAACTAGAAAATGAGAAATACCTAGATATGTTGCAGCCACTGCAAATTTCCCTTCGTGATTGGAAATACTTGTAGATTTGACACTTTCTTCACATCTTCATCAGGTTCTTTTGACAGATTCACCAAATTCTTGACTCTGTGATAAAATAGTCTGCAACTAGAGATTCACAATTCTCCCTAGCAAAGTCACCATTCTATTGGTTCTTTTTCCAGCTAAGCCTCAAAATCCTCTAAAGGGCAGCCAACCCTTATACTCAAGAAACTTCAAAGCCAATGGCCAACTAATTGGTAAAGAGTTTCAAACTTTTACCCTTACTCTTTAGGCTCTGTAGGACCAAGGAGGGTGTTCCTTATTGTGTTCATTTGATATTTTAATTCCTCAAGAACACTTCAACACAGATCTATTCCTATTAAGTGCAATTAGACATTACTCATCAAAGGCTTGGCTGACCTTGAAACAAATAACTAACTATTGCTAGGAATTAAGTGGGACTTCAGATTCATACTCTGTGATTGAAAATATTTAATGATTTGCATTCTCATTCTGAATCCCTAGCCAGGAACATCACTTACTCAAATATCTGTAAAATGACATAATAAAGAGACCAGTGCATCATCAATTAGGATAATGTAGTCAAATTAGCAATGACCAGTAATACAATAGCCATTTATCTCAAAAATAGGTGGACTATTGTCATACTACATTGTAGCATTCAACTCATTGCATCTGAGACACAACTTCTTACAAATCCTATGCTCTTTCCTCATAGACTTGTGATTTAATTTGAGCATTTAATCAATTCCTTGAATTGAAGCAAAAACAAACCCACTCATTCAATCAAAACAATTGAAGACAAGCAAAAAGATCATTAACCCTTTTATTCATAATCTGCAAGAAAATTACAAAGGAGAGTACATATCTCAAAATTAAGACTTGCTCTCATAATCTGTGGCTTCTGTAAAACCATTTTAAGATCATTACAAACATGATTCTGACGCAAGACAATTTTTAGTTATGTTTATCATTATTCTTTACAATATGCATTTCTCTGAGCTTAGCTGCTCACCCATACCAATTTTTTGGACTCAAGAATGAAACCCCTTACAATGAGAAGAGAATGAGAAGATAAAGAAAACTAGAAGAAACAAGAGAAACCCTAAAATAAATCTATAGAAAACACCTCACAACTTCATCTCCGTTAATCTGCAACAATAAAATTGAAAATCCTCTCTTCTCTCTTCCTTTGCAACAAACTTTGCCTCTGAATCTTGCCCTCATCAGAAAATTCATATGCCCGTGAAAATCAATCACCATTTTACCCTGCAGTTGAAAAATAATTTGCTCCAGTGAAAACTCTTCATTTCTGCCCTTGTCTTGCTATAGAAAATCACCTTCAACAAATAAAATATTCCTCCTCTTTCCTATATTTTCACTTTTCATCTCCCAAGCTAATATAATTATCCCACTTTTAATGGGGGGCCTTTATTTTTTATTTTCACCGTGCACATAATATTTTAAATATTTCATTCAAAATATTTTCCTTTTCTCATTAAAAACCTTCTAGTAACAAATTCATTATTTAATTATGAAGGCTTTCAAATCATTCACCTGGGCCATTCATTTTTTACCTATGCCTTTTACTGCATATTAAAATGTTGTGCCTTTGAAAAATAAAAACCCCACATCCGAATATTTTATTCACTCCATAAAATATCTCCCCATCTTTAAAATTCCTTTATATTTAAAAGCATTGATTTTAAATATTTGAGGGATTCAACATTATAATCTCGGGCAACATTTAAATTTAAAAAACTTACCCTTAAATAGTAAAAATCTGTGAATGTTTTACCTCGGGCCAATTACCTTCTTTGCCCTTAAAAATGAAATTATTCAACCATTTTGTCGGGCATGATATAGTTTAATTTTAAAATGTTTTGCCTTCAAAAATCTTGAGCCCACCAAACTTTTTTCTCCAGCACACCATTGGGCATCGTGGGTTGGAATGAAAAATGGAAGCATCAATTGGCGACAGTTCAAAGGCTAGTGATATGCAGCCAAAGTTGAAATTTATGAGGCAACATTTAGCATTTAAAATTTTAATGCTTTCCCCCTTAAAATTATTCTTAAGGACAAAAATATTTCACTTGCACCCCTTTGTTTTTCACCTCAATTAAAATATTTGAGTACTTAAACTTTTTATATTGGGCTTTTTACCTCCTTGCTCTTGCCTTTCATTTCTTCCTGGGCCCACAAGGCTCTTCTCGCACACTTTTACTGTGCATCACCCTACACACATTATTGAGGGAAATGGAGGAAAGAACCGACAATGAGTGATGGCTTCCCGATGGGAATGAAAATCCATCGCTCATGGCACGTTGCTAGGGAAATGGAGGAAAGAATTGGGATGAGTGATGGCTTCCCATGGGAATGAAAGCAACCTCCCTGTCGCTCGTTGCAAATGAAATAAGCAATCCAAACCCGTGATAGGAAAAACATTGCCGTGAAAGAAATTTTTCCGAAACCAAGGAAACATTAAACAAATCTATCAAATCAAGCCCTCATCACTGGAAACATTGCATTGTTGATTTCTTCCTCTATTTTTTTCCATGAGTTTTGGAGTGCAGCCACAAAAGCCATGAAAGCCACCTCTAGACCAATCAGAGCTAAGAATTAAACTTGTTTGTCCCCAAAAACATTTGAAATGCATTTATATTTTCCCCTTTTCATTTTCAGAATATTTAAATTTTTTAAAATATTTTAAATATTGACATTTGAAACTTTAGAAAAATTGTTACTTCTAATTACGCTTGCGAGCTGTTTGGAGGAAATTCATTGAGCGCAAACTAGGACACCTGGAGCCATGCAATTTTGCATGTGATCATAATCAATTATTTAGAGAAAACCCATTTCCTCCAATTTTTCCCAGCCCTTAAAATTCAGGTACCTCCTTTGTAAACTGACCCCTTGGATGTGTTTAACACACTCGAAATGCATTAAAATAATGCATCAAATGACCTATGTTCTTGATGAAAATGGATTTGTAGAGGTTTTAGACCAAAACAAGAAATGGGTTGTCATTATAATTGCAAAATTTGACACTTTCTGGAACACCATTTTTGACCATGTTGCGATCAAAAAGTAATTAAATAACCCATTAGAACTTATCCTGGAAGCCTGAAATTGAGCAGACATGTAGAAATTTGACCCAAGAATATAGTGCAACAAATGGCTCAGAAAAAGGGATCCTGAGGTGAAATCTGTTAATCGAAAAAGTTGCTCACTCAGGCATTTTCTGTAATTTCACTTGTTCATAAGCAATTAGTGCTCTCAAACTCACCACTTTGAAAAAATATCAAAACAACTTCTGTGGGGGTGCCACTAGAAACATAAGCTCATTTAGGTACCCAGAGTATGTGCACAAGAGGGATTTCCTTCAATCATCAATCTTCATGAGATATTAGGGGTCAAAGTTGACCACCTTGAAACACTGTCAGAAATGCAGATGTAAAACTGAGCAAACTGCATTTGCTTTTGATCTCAAAAAAATAGAAAATCAGATCCTGAGGCTCTAAAATTGGACAAGGGAGTACATGAATGTATTTTTAATGGAGATCAACAACCCTTTCATTATGACAATCATCCAGTTGCAAAATAAAAACTCGAACGGGAGGCCACTTTGCAAAACAGAGAATTTGCAAACAATAGAAAATGTTAAAACCCTTCAGCTTCACCTTTCAAAACCTTGTCAAAACTCATTATGAGAAGTTGAAAAATTACATGCATGCTCACATATGTCATATGAGTGTGTCCACAAAAGTATTATGCATGAAAATTAATAGGCTCCAAATTGTGACCCTCCAAAGTAGGTCACTTAGGTAGATTTCTCAGGTGCACTTCTGAGAGTGCAGAGGCAAGATTTTTGAAATGGGCACTTGAAATTTGAAAAATTTGAAAGTGCCATCAAACAACAACAACTATATGATAAACCCTATCAAAATTGAGCCATTAATTGGACTCATCAGCTATCCTCCTTGCCAATAGGTGGAGCAATTATTTCTCAGCATATGGTACCTCCCCCTGCAATAGGGCAGTATGAATAGTCATAGAGAAAGATAAATTTAAATTTGGTATTTGCTTAGTTTATGCTGAACATGCCTACAGAGAAAGATCTTCCCTTTGGAAATGGCTCTGTGAGCTTCTTGACCTCCCCTAGATTATTGGTAGTGATTTTAACATGGTTGAGATAATGCAAGATAAAAGTGGAGGGTTGGAGTTTTATTGGAAAGGGAATAAGAACTTTTTTGGGATAAATTGAAATCAGAGTTAAAGTTTTTTGATCCTCTAGAAGGGGAAAAAAATCCAATAATTCAATTTGGTATACCTAAGGTAACAAAAGAATCTACTATTGCTTCGACAAATTTTATGTAAATAAAGAGTACTTTTTCTTTGAAAAAGTGGATGGGGAGATAAAAGTTAAGGTTTATCCTTGCTCTCTCAAACCATCATCCCATCAACTCTAAAATATTTCTAGCAAACCAAGTCTCTCAAGAGCCCAAAAGAGGTGTGAAATACATACTAAATACCAACCTCTTAAAGGATGAGGAGTGAAATAATTCTATTTTTACCCTTAGATTATTAAATGGCTCCAAAAAAATGAAACACCAATTGAAAGGTTGAACAACAATGTAAAAATATGGTCCAAATTATACCAAACAATTGGGAAGAAAAAAGCAACGAACCAATAAAAGAAGAAAATAATCTTCAAGAAAAGCTTGTTACCCTAAAAAATAGGCTTCAATTAAATCTTGAGGATTTAGAATTGAATGAAGAGCTAATTATGTGCAAAGACTCATTGAGGAAAATTACAAACTAAGAAATTTCAAGGCTTAATGAAAAGGGCTAAAATCAATTGGATTAATAATGGTGATAAAGGTTCTAAATTTTTCTTTAACTACATTAAAGAAAAAGGTTTTAAGGAAAGGATAGAATGTGTATGGGAAGGTGAAAACCTAACTTCTAATCAAGAAGAAATTCTAGGGAAGTTTAGCCTCTTTTCCAAAAACCTCTTTACCTCAGAAGGCCATAATGAACAATCTTTTAACACTAGAAGGTTTTGTTTGATCCCAAAATTAGTTTATGATGAAATGACTCTCAAGTTGAAAAAGGAAATAACTAAAGAAGAAATTTAATGTACAATCCAAATATTTAACAGTGATAAGTCCCCTGGGTCAGATGGCCTTCCTATTGAATTCTATAAAAACAACTTAAATTGGATTTGAGAGGATCTATTACTGGTTTATAATGAATCTATCGCCAAAGGATCGCTAGGAGATGAACTTAATAAGGGAATAATAAAATTAATCCCAAAAGATGGGGATAAGTCCCTAGTAAAAAAATGGAGACTTATAATGCTCTTAAATGTTTCCTATAAGATCCTGGAAAAAGTTCTAGCCTTAAGGTTCAGTGAAATTCTCCCTTTAATTATTCAGTATTCTCAAATAAGCTTCATCAAGGGGGGATACATTCTGAAAAACCTTATAAAAGGTTGGGAGGCAATGAATTGGGCTAGATACTGAAATCAAAATGTTGGTATGCTTCTGCTAGATTTTGAGAAAGCATACAACCTAATTGAATGGCCCTTTATGTTAGGGGCCCTTGAGGCATTTGGTTTCCCAAAATAATTTTACAAAATGGAAAGCACACTCCAATAGGTGTGAATGCCTAGGTTGATGTGAATGGGACCTTATCCCAACCCATTGTCTCCAAAGGTCTCTAAGGTAAGGATTCCCTCTTGCCCCAACATTGTTTGTGATTGCATCTGAAGCAATTTTTTACTTGCCTAGAAATAACTCTGAAGGACCAAAATTAAAAGGCATTACTCTACCCAATAGTCAAGACCTGCTCAATGTATACACTTTATAGATGATACTACTTTTTTTGAATAGTTAGAAAAAGAAAATATGGATTTCCTAATACAAAAATTAAATACCTTCTGTGAGGCCTCAAGGGCCAAAATTTCTAAAAGTAAATTAATTAAGCTGGCCTAGAATGAGGCCCCACTTGATTGGTTTAACCAATATGAACTATAGTGGGGGGGTCCTGATTTGTAGGTAAGATACTTGGTATCCCGTTTGCAATCAACCCCAACCTAAAAGAAATGTAGAATTGGGTTAAAGCTAAAGTTGAAAAGAAGATTGATAAATGGAATAAGCTCTACCTATCCCTAGCTGGGAGGGTTCAAGTCTGTCAAAAGATTCTCTCCTCATATACAATATACTACTCCTCCATGTGGATCTTCAATAGTTACCAAATTGAGGAAATACAAAAGAAAGTTAGGAACTATCTCTAGTTTGATGGCAAGGGAGCAAGGAAAAAGCATTCCGTCAACTAGGATTGGTGCACAAGAAGTAAAGAGGTGGGTGATCTTAGGTTGAAGGACCTAAAATAACAAGGAATTGTATTAGCTGTGAAGTGGGTCCTAAAGGAAATGCAAGGGGATGAGCCTTAGAAAATCCTTATCATGTATAACATTGAAAAAGTTGTTCCAAAAAAAGTAGAAAAATGGAAGAATTTACCATTTAGTGACTCCTTGGTAGGTCCTTTCTCGTGCCAATTGAATGGCTTTATAATATTCAGGATGATTTGGAAGGCTTGGGAACAGGGATGGGCCTTCTTGTTGACTGATACCAGTAAATTTTGTTTGAATAGGCCAATTTGGTGGAATTTATCTCACAAAAACAAATCTCTAGCCTTACTCCAAGGCTACTCTTCGAAGCCATGGTCAAAGAAAGGTATTTGTACCTTTAATGATATTATCTAGAATGGTGGTGTAAAATACTAGGACTCCCTAAAAAAAGAATATGACCTCCCTCAAACCCAATGGAGAACCTTCTCCATTGTGAGAGAAGCCTACAAAACATAAAGTTTATTAATAATGATGCTAACTGTTGTAAATATAGCTTTTGTGTAGATTTGAGCAATATGAAGTGGAAAGATGCTATCAAATTTCTCAAAATGAACCCAAAAAAGTTGTATAGTTTATTATGCAGCTCTAATATGATTGTAAGACATGCAAACAAGTGTTGGAACAATGATGAAAACTAGAATAAAATATTTACATGGAATTGGAACTCAGTTTTAGAGCCCAAAAAGGTTTCTTTCAGGTGGCTTTTTCTATTAAAAAAATTACCTTGGTCTACAAATAATGTAAATAATGATATTTGTAGTCTTTGTAGAAAATCAAACAATATTGATCATATTTTCTTTGATTTATTATTTGCTAAGGAGATTTGGCTAATGGTTTGTTTTGATTTTTCAGGTTGGGGAAACTTAGGAAGAATAAAAAAATATGAAATTATTACTGGAAAAATTCATGGTCTAAACAATGATGCTAATCTATTTTGGCTAATTCTTTCTACTGAAATTCTTTGCCTAATCTAAAAACCAAGGAATGAACAAAATTTTTAAGGCAAGGTGAGGGTGCTTATAAAAGACTCATACTTTACAATTTATCTGTGCAAGTCACCTTGACTTTGGGGGTTTTAAAGGACAAGTTCAAAAATATGGTAAAAGGGGAAAAGGTAGAGATAAAAGAGGATGAAGTGAAGTATGCAAAATCCTTGCAGCCCAAACTAGAAGATTTACCAAAAAAAACCAATCTTTCATAAATAAGTTTAAGGTCTTCAAGTAGTTCTATAACAAGAAATTCAAGCAAATTGAAAGAATAATAGCTTGCCTACAAGAATTTTTTGTTAATGCATCAATCCAAGGGAATCCTATTTAAATAATGTTGTAAAACAGTCAATGATACTATTGGTATAAGAAAAAAATTCATTGATAAAGATGTAACAAATATACTCGTAGTAGTATAAAGGTAGTAATAAAGATGTAACATATCCTTTTTTTGAATATATAAACTATATTTAATAAAAAATGATTTGACGATTGCTATAGAAACATGCAACACTATTATTTGAAATTAAGACTAACTTATCACATATATTTAACACATGACAACACTTGTTGATTTGACACAATTTTTTAAGTTTTGGATAGGTCAAAAATGGGGAAAACATGGCTCATCACTTGTATTTGGTTTGAGAGATATTTTATGGGCCTTATGTTATGTTGTCTCTTTTAGTTGAGGCATTTTCCCCTTATCCTTAGAGTATTCACACATGTTAAAATAATTTTTTTCTATGTTTTCCTAAGTTTTCAAGTCCAAGTGGTTGGGAAGTTTATAGGTTTGAAAAGTCCCCAAATCCTCAACAAGGAAGACATGTTATGTCACAAGGTTCAAAAATTCATGAGCTTAGTGACAATATGGAAATAATGTAAAGAAGGAAGTAAGGAAAAAAAGACAAACAAGGTTCTTAATGTCAAAATTTTTAGAAGTTTCTAAACTTTATAAAGCTGCAATATAGTTCACCAAGTCACAAAAGTGTGGCATAATGAACAAATAAAAGAGGAAAAGGTGATAAGGTTCATGATGTCACATGGTCCTCAAGTTCATGAAACTTTCAAAATTTTGATGATGGTTACAGAGTTCAAGAAGGTAAAATAATTTTATTCAATTTACCAATGTAAGGAAAGTACAAAGGAGTGAAGATTTGCCGAGAAAAAAGAAGAGAAAATTTCCAAGTACTCAAGTCACATAGTTTTCAAGTTTCTGAACCATGCAAAAATGCAACACAGTTTGCATGAAAGAAAAAATTCTAATAGATTCAAAATGTTTTTGATGTTCCAACTTGGTTCATGATCGCCTCCTTTTTGTAATCCCTATTTCTTCTCATTTTTCAAGACCTGATCTTCTCCATGTAAGGAAGCTAAGGTAGAAAAACAACTTCCTACACTAACCTTGAGAGGAGAGTTCTGCAAACTTATTCAATTTTTACAAAAACTACAAAAACTTAAACATAAATATCATGCATACCACAAAACAATGATTTATGTGGGTAAAACTATTTTAGGAGAAAAATACCACACTCCAAAAGCTTCCCAATATATTATTTTGAAATTAACAAGATTACAATATACTTGCATAGCAAGCTTCTCATAGGAGTATTATCAACCAAAGATCTAGAGAAAACTCAACAACTATCAAAATATCACACAATACAATAATGCAATACATAACCATAATACAATGCCCTCATAAAATAGGGTTTCCTTCTAGGGAAAGCAAAGCCAACATAATATCCATTGTTAGATATGTGACCTACTAATGAATTATCTAAATTTACATTATATATATAATGTGGCTTTTGAGGGTGTTATCCTCAAACCTCCGTTAGGGTGTGTGGCCTCCAGACCCTCCAAATGGGGTACCCCTACACCCCCCATACTCAAAGATATAATATTGTTAAAATCACAAGGTTGAGACACCATTTTTTCTAACACTCCATTCCCTACCTTTCACCTTCTTTCCCTTCTAAATTTCAGGTATGAGTGAACTATGAACCTTGGCACCAAGTTCTTAATGCTAAGTATATCCTACACCTTGCTCGCTAATTATTCTCATAGTCCATTCCCCAAAATTCCCCTTATATCTCAAGCCTCTATGTGAACTCTACAATTCATCCAATTTGCATGTCGATATTTCTTCCCAATAATCAGCCCTTGATCCTTTCCTTTTATTTTCCTATTTCTCTCAAGTTCCCTATTCCTTTCTTTCCCCATGCCTCCATGATTGGTGATGTCACACGATCAAGAGAAGAAAATGAATAAGTGTGGATATAAACAAGTTCAAGTATCCTTAAACTCTCTAATGTTGTTCAAAATATTTATAGATCATTAACAAATGGAGAATGTTAGGAAGTTCCAAGGTTCATGAGCTCCATAAAAATATAACCTAGTTCAACTCTAACACAAGAAATGTCAAAGATGTTAGAAGTTCTTGAAAACATTGAATCTCTAACAAGGCTCAAAGAAAGTAAAAAACTTTGACTATGTTAAAGATGTATATTTTATTAAATTTTAAAATGTAAAACAATTCTTAGGTATGTACTGTACCCCCTTCTCATGTACATTTCAAACACCATGAATGCAATACATGTTCTTTCATATACTGGACCATTAATTCGTTTGAAGGGTCTAACAAAAATTAATTCATAGCACATTCACAATTCCTAGAATAACATTCCTCCAAACCTATAGGTACTACAAGGAAAATCTAGTACACATTTTATGCATGATTGACTAAAAAATGACCCCCAAGATGTATGGGCCTCCTTTACAATGTACCAATAAGAGGACTATCAAATTTATTGCAAATACACATGCCCTTATAATCTATTGTGGAAAAATGAGGTCTTCATTTTAGGTGGATAGAAAATTTGGAAAAACTAGTGATAGAAAATGTAGAAGAAAAAGAATTCACAAGAAGCCCCAAGGTTTCAAATTTCAGTTTTATGTATTAGATTTTTATATGGTATTGATGAGGGTTTACTGGAGCCTTGTAACAAATCTCTTGTAACCTCTAAAGAACAAGAATAACGTGAGTGTCTCTAGGTGTAACTTATTCATTTTTGGATGTATTTGTGATTAGTTAATTAGCCAAAAGATTATAAAATCTTCACAATGATTTTGTGGAGTATCTTTTCAAAATAATAAAGGAAATGTTAATACTATTCAAGGATAACTAAGTATTAATCATCCAATAATTTGCATTTTCATATATATATATTTGAATATATGGGTATAACCTAGGATTCTTACATATTCTAATTGATATAATATTTTGTGATACCATTAAGATTAACCTTTGGTTTCTATGGTTGCATTTGTTGGGTCCCAAAATTGTAGCTCCACTTCCTAGAACAAATCCTTCACTTTCAAGGCCAGAGTTGTCATAATGAAGGTGAAAAATGATCATCCAAATAATATGAAGGGTTGAAGGCCAATTTGAAAAGAATAGGTTTTAGGTCATACTCTTTGAGCTCATCTTAAACTTGAAAGGAATTTCCAAAAAATTAAATAAATAAAATAGATAACCAAAAAGTGACAACTAAACCCAATATATTATCTAGATCCCAAATGTTTTCATTGAATCACCAAAAACAAGTGTACTAAGGAAATATCTCGTAAAATAGTCATCTTTTTGACTAAGTTCATACATCAATGGAGATATAAAAATGAGTAATAAAATAAAAATAAACTCTATAATAATATATCACTCCCTCTACCTCCATATAATTTCACTAAGAACTTATCTCTTTGAAGTATGACCTTTGGATTATTCTTCTTCTCTACCTCTATCTCTATCTCTATCCAAAGATTGAAAATGAAACCAAAACCCTTTCTTTAAATACAATAGGGTGAAACTCTAATCCATAGTACTATAGCATCATGAAATGAAGGTTTTACAAACATTATTACTCAAAATGGGCATCCCAATTTGAAAGGAAACTATTGAGTAATAGGGGTAGTTGGGAAAACCTTCTGCATTAATGACAGATAAGTGGATGAGTAAAGCACATAGCACTTTAATTTTTCACTCAAAACCCTTGTAACAATATTTAAAACATAAGACATGCTCCCTCTTTCCTTTTAAAACGTAACCTCTTTTTTATTTTGGTATTTAGGGGAAGGTATTGAACCATAGAAAATATCTAACAAACACATCATCATCTCTCACTTCTCTTTATTATGTCATAATTTTATAAGAAACTACGAATCATTAATAATTATAGAGGTTTTATAACTCTTAAAAGCATCAAAATTATGCCATTTCCCTTCCTTTAGATATTTAGATGAAAATTCAATATTGTCGGCATGTGAGGATGAATTTATAACCACCACACATAGTTGATTCCTTTAGAAAAAGTCATCCCATCTTATCACTTGATGGTGACTTGACAAGTTCATGAAACTATTGCAAGTATGAAAGTATTGTCATTGATGTCAACAAACCCGTGTTGTCATTGATGATATATTTATGGTTCAAATGTCGAGGATACTAAGAAAATTGATAAAATAAGGAAACATGGTGTTGTAGAGGTGTTTTGGTTTTGCTTCACATTTCTTCTAGGGTGATGATTTACTTTTGTGGTTTGGATATGTTGGTTAGAGACGTTCAAATTTTTTATATCCATACTTTTGGCTTCTAGATTGCTTGTTAGAGGAAGTTGTGTTCACCAGTGTGTGAACTGGTTTTGTAGTGTTGTGTATAGAGATGTCTGAGAGAAATATATTTGCTCCATATTTCTTTGTAGTTTCTTTTTAGGACTCATGGTTTTGAAGGAGAGTTGATGGTATTGTTCTCTTGTCTATGTCAAAAGGATTTGTGGTTAGGCGTATCAAAATAAGGTCTTCTGAGTTACAGAGTATTGCAGTGTCTAGCAATGTTGTTTGGATAAATAGTATGATTATAATCTTTAGGTGAGATTTGTTGTGAATAAGTTTGTTGGTTTTTAGGATGTTCTTGGATTGTGTTCAAGTGAAGTTTGTTGTTCAAAAGTTTCAGATTGATCAAAGGAAGCATGTAATTCAAAGTTTAATGTGTTTTCAAGGGTAATGACTGACCTTGTGTTTACACTACATTTGAAGATGTTCAAGTGTTAATGAAGGTGTAGCGTGGCATGTGAGATTTAATTTGGGTCCCAATTAAGTGTTTTTTTGGTCCACTTCCGTTCTTATCCATCGCGAGAATGTTTAGTGCTGACCTAATTTGAAATTGTAAAGTGTGAAGCGTGCATTACGGACCTTGGAGAAAGTTTTCAAGGTTGAGGATGGTATAAGTATGAGTTGATATGTTGAAGGTTGACAAGATAGAAAGAATAGAGGTGTGTGATGCAAGTGATGTGAATTTTTGAAGAGTAGAGTGCGAGTTTGAGCAGAGTAGTAACTTCAAAGTGTTGGACTTCTGAATGCAGTGAGCTGAAGGTGTCTGTAGTCATTCAAACAAGAATATGAAAGTGTCAGAGCTATTGTGGTGGGTTCTTTGTTGCATTGAGAAGTTTTTCTCTATGTAATATTTCTCTTCTATCTTCTTTTTCTTTCTGTGGCAGTGAGCCTTTTTGGATAGTGTGTCCTATTCTAGCAGTGAGCCCTTGTACTGGTTTGGAAATTACTTATATCATGAGCTAATCCTCACTATGGTTTCTCCATCATTAGGTTTGATGAGTCCAATTACTGGCTCAATTTTGATAGGGTTTATCATATATTTTTTGTTGATACTATAGACTTTGGCACTTGGTTATTGACATTCTCCATGTTACTTCCCTAGATTTATGAACCTTGGGCATGAACTTATCCTTGTGAATTTTGATGATCTTAACATGCTATATGGATTATCTATGTTAATTTTACATGTGGTTAAATGAATGTTACTTTAAGGTAATTATGGATATGCAATTTTTTTGTGCATGCTAATGTCATTATGCAGGTTCACATTAAGATGTTGATATAAATCAAGCCTACAAAGTAGAAGAAGTTCCTGCCAGCTGGTCGATTGCTAAGGAAGTCAAAAAGATGGTCATTAAAGAGGTCAATGGAGGGAAAATCTCAATGGAGGGAAACTTCCAATGGAGGGAAATTCCTAGCTTGTATGGAAGTTGTAACTACCTTTTAAATAATCATGTTTTTTAGTTGAGAAAATCTACGAAGTGTGTTGTGTTGGATCCTCATTGGGGCAAGTCTGCTTTGACTAAATCTGGCCCATGCATAACTTCCTCCCTCTCTTTTTCATGTTTTCAATAAATGGCGTCCTCCTATTGTGTTGGAGTCGACTTCCTAGGTAGTTAGGGTTAATTAGAAGCTTTTCCCTCTATAAATAATGGTCAGATGCCCCTTTTCATAAGGTTGGATGTTCTGAGATTGTACTTGCATTTTTAGTTTAAGTAATACATTCATATTGCTGATATGTTGTAATCATGTTTTCAAGGAATAAAATGATATTTTGATTTGCTACATTTGAGTTAGCTTAAGGAAGACTCACTCAAGGGGGCCCACTTGGTGAGAATTCCACCCATTTAGTTTAAAAGTTATTTTTCTGTTTAGTAATTAGTTTCAGTTTCAGCAGTTGTTTGTTCCTGCAGCCATTGGAACTTTGTTCTGTGACTGTTCCTGTAGCCAAGGCAGACAGAGTAACTTCCTGTTTGTTTGTTGAGATTTCTATTTCTGTCATCCATTCCAGTTCAGTTGTTGATGCTCAGTGTAGTTGATTCATGCTAGGTGCTTATGTTAATTTCTTTCCAGCATTTTATTTTTAGTACTGTTTCCTTTCTTTTTTAAGGATGACTATAGTGGAGTCCTAGTGCACATACAGTGCTGACCCATTTCAAATTTACATCCCTAGGTTGACAATGAAATGCACCTTCTTGATGAGTAAGATAAATACTTAGTGTAGATGTCTAATCTCTAAGTCATAGCTCTAAGGGCTTAGTTATTGGACCATTAGAGGAGGCTAACATTTTTGGCACCATTGCCAGAGATGGTGTCAAATTAGGAAGTTATTTGGAGTCATTTATAGTTTCTTTCTTGTTTTAGTAACTCTGAAGTTTTTTCTTAGCATACCCTTCATTTGAGAAAAGTAATGATATGCTTTTATTTCACCAATTCTTTGTGTGAGTTAGCTAATATCGAGTTAATACCACATTCATAGAGGCAAGAGAAGAGATGCTCATGGGAGATTTATTCCTAATGACCCTAATCTCGATAACCAGCTAGTTGAGCTTCAAAATATGCCTAGAGACAAAGAAGAAGAGGAGGCACATCCTTTTACTGATGCATTTCCCAATTTGACCTGTTCTGAAACTTCCTCTGAGGACCAAGCTGCCCAAAAATTGATTGAGAATCCATTTGCTTTGACATTCCATCAACTAGATATGGCTCATGCAAATCCAAACAGACCTACCCAACCATCTTTTCCATTTCCTATCACTCATTAGAATGAATTTGATAATCTCAAGAACATCCTTGCTTCAGTTCTTCCTAAGTTTTATGGGCTTGTCATAGAAGACCCTGACACTTTCTTGTTTGAGTTTGATATCCTCTATAGAAGTTATGACTATACTACTGATGCTCATAGGCTTAAATTGTTTACTACCACCTTGAAAGAAGCTACATTAAGATGGTTTATGAGCTTAGGTAGGAATACTGTAAAGACTTGGAATGATATGAAAACAAAGTTTCTTGAGAAGTACAAAGAATACTGTAGGGGCAATGATATGAGAGGAGATGATATCTTTAGGATGCAATAGAAGGAAGATGAAAGTTTGGAGGACTATATTTCAAGGTTCCTATTTTTCCTACAGAAATATCCACATCATGCACTCAATGAAGAGTCTCAAAAGTTTCTCTTCCTTAGAGGGATCAATGAGAGCTGCATTGATGCTTTGGACTTGATGGGAGGAGGAGATATCACCCAAGTTCACTAGGATGATATTAATAAGATATGTCAGAATTATTCTAGGGAAACTCTAAAGAAAGGAAGAGGTTACCAATCCTTTATGGGTAAATCCTCCATCAATGGAGTTTCAAGGATAGAAATCACTCATTTGCTGGCCAATTTCAAGCAGGATATCATAAACAATATGGCTACTTAGCTAGACACTCTTCAAGCAAAGAAGAAATAAGAGGAGGAAAAGGCAATATTGGCAGAATATTTTCCTCATTGCAGACAAAAGAAGGATTGCAGATGAAAAATGATAGCCAACATTGACAACAAGCAGATTCCACTAGAATTCAAGCCAGTTCAGGTTGATGATGATCAAGTTTTCTACATTGCACAAAGAATACCATGGGCTCCAAGACAAGGTATGCCACCAGATCCATTATCTTTTAGTGGACCTTATTTTAATTCCTATGCATCTGGTAATCAATGGAAACCCCCGTACCCATCCAACTATGGAGACTATCCACCTCAGCCTTGGAACAACCCTCCAAATACTAGGCCCAATTACCAAAACTCTCCACCCCAGTGGCATCAATCCTAAGGGAATTGGTAGCAATTCTAGGGGAATTGGCAACAACCTCCAGGAAACTGGTAGTAGACATCCCAATGGAGGGGAGGACAACAATGGCCAAACCAAGCAACTAGTTACATGTAGCCACCTCCACAACCTTAGCAGCCTGCCATAATTCCTCCGTCTACTAGGTCAAATTATAGAACACCTAGACCTACTCAGTTACCAACTCAATCGACACCTAACCCAAATAACAAACCACAACAACAACTAGTCTACTATGCAGATCCTAATCAATTTTCTGAATATACTGTGAGTGTAAGTGATATTCATCTGTGTCTAGGAACCACTTTTCCAACTCCTTCCACTCCTATCATCACTAAGCTTCTTGTGGAAGAAGAGGAGCACTAGAATGTCCCTATTCAATCAAATGTGCATAAAGATCCTGAACCAGTTTAGTAGTCTGATCAAGACCCACCATTTCCTCAAAGGTTAGGAGTTGTTAAACAAAAGGAAGAGAAGGAAGAAACAACCTTTGATATTCTAGATTAGTTGAAACACATATGTGCTAAGCTACCTTTGTTCCAAGCCATAAAAAATGTCCCCATATATAGTAAAGCAATCAAGAAAGCATGTCTCAAAAAGCCAAGGATGAAAAATAAAGACCCCACTACCGTTCATGTGGTGGGATAGTCAACAAATATCATGCTTGGGAAAGTTACTATTCCTAAATACACTGACCTAGGTAGTCCTATGGTAGGAGTCATTATAAATGGAATCTGAGTAAAGAATGCTCTAATAGATTTGGGAGTAGCAATAAATGTGATGACTAAGGATATCCTGCAACAACTAAATGTTGCAAATATGAGGCCTACTCCTATTGTCCTACAACTTGCTGATAGTTCCACTGTCAAACCAGATGGTATAGTAGAAGACCTTGTTGTAACTCTAGACTCTTAGGAGTACCCAAAAAATTTCATGATCCTTTCCCCTAAAGCTACATTGGGAGGGTATCCCATTAGTATAGGTAGGCCGTGGTTAGCTACGATAGATGCTTACATTGGATGTCGGTCAGGGGGCATGACTATTTTTGATGGAAGAAGCAATAAAAACCCTGTTCTATATCCTCCTACTCAACCATCCCATGATATGGATAACCCCATATGGCCACATGTTGGAGAAGAGGCTGAGGAAGTCAATTCAATGACACAACTCATGATGATAGGAAAAAGTCCTTTTATGTAGCTACAGGAAGAAGATGAAGTATTATCTCATATAATTCAAAATGATTGTGAAGTGCATGAAGAATCGTCTAGTTCTGCCTATCCATTGCAGACACTTTTTCCTGCTCCTCCTGCACTTGAACTTCCTGCAACAACAAACATGATTCATACATTTTTGCCACATGAGTTAAAAATGCCAAGCATCAGTGAAACAACCATGATTGAGTTGACCACACAAGTACAAGTTTTAGAAGGAAAACATTTGAATATTAATAGCAAGCTGAGTCAAGAACATTAGTTGTCCCTAACAAACATGTTGAAGACCCATCAACATGCATTTGCATGGGATTACCATGGCATGAAAGTATTGGATCCCAAGCTTTGTACTCATAGGATCTACATTAGATATGACTGCACACCAATAAGTCAACCATAGAGGAGAATCAAACCCTGCATTGAGGGAGATTGTAAAAGGGGAATTACAAAAGTTATTGGATGCAGGATTTATCTACCCTATCTCAGATAGCTAATGGGTATCCCCATTGGTAATTGTGCCTAAAAAGGGACGTAAATGGAGAGTTTGTGTTGACTATAGAGAACTAAACTCTGCCACCAAAAAGGATCATTTTCTGCTTCCTTTTATAGACCAAGTATTGGATTCACTTGCAGGTAAGCAGTATTTTTCTTTCCTAGATGGATTCAGTGGTTATAATCAGATACAAATTGCACCTGAAGATCAAAAGAAGACAAATTTTACCTATCCTTGGGGGACTTATGCCTATTTAGTACTTCCATTTGGTTTATGTAATGCACCTGCAACCTTTCAAAGAGAAGTCATTAGTATATTTTCAAATATCTCACATGATTGTATGGAGATCTAAATGGATGATTTTACTACTTATGGAGCTGATTTTTCATAAGCATTAGAGAACCTAAAGAAATTCTTGTTGAGATGTGAAGACCAAAATATATCCTTGAATAGTGAGAAATGATTTATGATGATGCAGGAAGGAGTAGTCCTTGGCCATTATATCTCTCAGAGGGGAATTCAAGTGGACCCAACCAAGATTGAGGTGATTACCAATCTTCCTATTCCTGCGAAGCAAAAAGATGTTAGAAGTTTCCTGGGACATGCATGATACTATAGGTGCTTCATAAAATCTTTTAGTAAGATGGCAACACAACTTTATAATCTTCTAACCAAAGATGCTGAGTTCCAGTGGACAGAGGAATGTTATAAAACATTCTCTGTTTTAAAAGAATCCTTAACCCATGCTCCTGTGCTCAAAGGCCCTAATTGGGAACTCCCTTTTCATATTCACACAGATGCATCTGATTATGCTATAGGAGTTGTCTTGGGACAAAAAGAGGGAGAAATTGAGAATGCAATCTACTTTTTCAACAAAAACCTACAAGGAGCTGAGTTCAACTACACAGTGACATAGAAGGAAATGTTGGTAGTCATGTATGCCCTTAATAAGTTCAAGCATTATATAATAGGATATCAGATCTTTGTCTATATAGACCATGCAACCATAAGATACCTCATGAATAAGCCCTTGATTTTAGGTAGGCTAGCAAGGTGGTTGTTGTTAATGCAAGAATTTGACATCACCATTATTGACAAACTGGGTAAGGAAAAATTTGTGGCAGACTTTCTCTCTAGATTGACTACATCAGAGGACACTCAAGTCATTGATGACTCCTTCCTTGATGAACATTTGTTTTCCATTAGTGTGCAAACATCTTGGTATGCAAATATAGCCAATTATCTGGTTACAGGGAGAGTTCCCCCTTATTTCTCTCCAAAAGAGAGAAGGGTTCTTATTGAGAAAACTTTTCCTTTCTCATGGATTGCAAGCTGTTTATTCTATACTGGACCAGATCATGTAATGAGGAGATGTGTAAGGGAGGATGAAACATATGATATACTACATGCATGACACAATGAACCCTCTAGAGGGCACTTTACAACTAAGAGGACAACAATGAAAATTCTTAATATAGGGTACTACTGGCCCACACTTCATAGGAATGCAAGAAAGTATACTAAGAAGTGTGATAGATGTCAGAGGATGGGCTGACCAACTAAATCTGATGAGATGCCTCTATACCCTCAGGTAGTCATCATACCATTTGATAAATGGGGACTTGATTTTGTAGGTCCAATTGATCCACCATCAAATGGAAAATATTACATCTTGGTTTGCACTGACTATGTGACCAAGTGGGTTGAGGTCAAGGCTATGAAACATGCCAGAGACAATAAAGTTGTAGAATTCCTCTATGAAGAAATATTCACATGCTATGGGGTTCCTAGAGAGATAGTGATTGATCAAGGGGCTCAATTTACATCAACTCTTGTCACAACAATGGTCAATGAATATAATGTAAGGAAATCTACCCCCTATCACCCTCAAGCCAATGGCCAGTCTGAGGTGACCAATAGGGAAATAAAGGCTATTTTGACCAAAGCAATGGCTATTCATAGGAAGGATTGGGAAAATAGGTTGCTAGAAGGTGTTTGGGCTTACAAAACCACATGGAAGACAACCATTGGTTTCACTCCTTTTGAATTATTGTATGGAAAAACAACCATGATGCCTATAGAGTTTGAGCATAAAACTCTTGGAACTGCACTAGATCTTGGGATAGACATATCTGAGGCATAGAAGGAAAAAATCATGCAACTGAATGCCTTGGATGAGATGAGAAATTTAGCTCTTCATCATGCTGAGATAGTGCAAAATCAGAGAATCAGATGGCATGAAAAATACATAAAGGAAAAGAAGTTCCGACTAGGTGACTGGGCACTCTTTTATGATTCTAGGTATCAAGATAATGCAGACAAGCTGCAAACCAGGTGGTTGGGACCATATGAAGTTGTAAAAGTCTTCTCCAATGGTGTTGTTCAACTCACAACCATTGACCCTATCAGATTCAAGCTCCTGGTCAACAATCACAATCTCAGGTTATACCATAAATTGACTTCTAAACAAGAATTCATGCAACAATTTATTCAACACCAAACCTTCGAACTTCCTATAGTCGAAGGAAGCAGACCTAGTGTCCCTCCTTCTAACTAGTCAAAGTATGCATGCAATCACAATAAATATTTCCACTTTTGTGGGAATCAATTTCTCCATCAATAAATCCATCTGCCCATCCATCTTCATCGTTTCTCTCTCTTCCATAACTCCACCGTCACTTCATTCCATCACCACTTCATTTAATTGCTCAACTGCACTTTTAAAGTAACCCATATTTCCTTCCACATTCTTTGCAAACGACACTCCAAATTTTTAGGTATGTGCATAACAAATTGTTATATCTTAATTATCTTAAATGAATTCATTTAATTGTTGTATATTAATGTTGATATTTCACATAGCACATATTTGTACTCTGCCCTGTCACATCATAAGTACATCCAAGCCTGTGTAGAAACATGCTCTAATTTAGGTTGGGGGGAGTGTGAACCCATCATGTCCATGTGTCATACATGTCATCCATGTGCCAACATGGCAAAAAATTTAAAATGAGCAAATTTGAATGACATAGTTGAAATGACGGCTCACATATATGATATGACACTGAACTGTCGCCATTTTCCTTGATGATACCTCTCATTTATGTTTCTTTACTACCTTATTCATAGTAATAATGCCACCAAAAAGGTGAATTGAAGAGTCACATGGCATTGGTGTTAACATTGAAGAAGAGTTGCAGTAAGTAGAAGAAATTGGGTTCAGAGAAGGATTGCAAGAAAGAAAATTTTGCAGAGGTGTTTTCCTGATTATGCATAGAAAAAATGGGAGGTTAGCTGATAAAAAATGAACCTACAGTTCATGAGGTGATACTATAGGATGCACTCTCTCTAGACGAATTCAAAAATTATGGATGGTTGGACTACTTTCTGAAACTAGACAGTTTCAATGAGGACATTGCTCTAGAATTTACACACACTTTTTGACGGTAAGGCAATGGTAAAATGGCTAGAAGTTATAGCCATTGAGGAGAGAATTGTTGATGTAACGGGTTTTCCTGCCGAAGGAGAACCATACCCTACTTCCAGGGATGCGAGGTCAGCTAGGGAAAAATTCATTGAACCTAGTGATCCTCCGCTTGTTGTAGATAAGCAAGGAACAAGGAGAACTTCTCTGCTAAAAAAGTAGAAACAAGTTGCTGTCTACATTATCAAATATATTACTTGTGAGGTTTGCCAGTCATGCCTCCATTCTATGCATTTTAAGCTTATGAACCATATGAGACATGGAAAAAGGATGAACATGCCCAATGTGTTGTACAACCTCCTTGTAATCATGGTAGTTGAAACACAAAAAGGTAGGGACAATTCTATCTCCCATCACTGTTTGATAAAATTGTTAGTAGAAAAATATTTACAAGAAGTGTTTGGTATGCCATGGGAATAATTTTTAAGCATTGATTAGTTCAGAGTGGAGAATGTGGGTCATAGAGGCCAGTCTCAAGCTTGTAGGGTTAGTAGGGGTGAGAGGGTTACTAAAACCACTCTTGGAGCTTCAACCTTTGGCATAAACCCTAGCACAAACCCTCTTGCAGCCGAATCAACAATAGAAATTGGATCCTTTGAATCAGAGTATTCAGATGAAGAAAGTTCATCCTCAGACCCTAATGTCAATGTTCTTCCTAAAAATCCAATTTGTACTAGGGCTTCCATTAGAAAAGAGGAAGCACAAATGAGAGAGGCAAACATTAGAAAAGAGAAGGCCAGGAAGAAAACATCAAAAAAAGTAACACCAAGCCCTAAGAAATGGAAAGATGATGACACTGGTCATCCTGCAACCATTGAGAAACGTAAAAGCCTTCTAAAGAAATGAAAACTAGCTAATCCAACTACTGATATGCCTCCAAAAAGAAGCCCTAGACTCAAAAGAACACCTAGGAAGGAGAAAGAAGCTCCTAAGGAGTAGGTAAATGTTGGGGTGGAAGACATTTTTGAGGAACAAGCAAACATAGGATTACCATAGCTTGCTGCTGTTTCAGAGAAGGTTGAAAATCAAGAATCATTGCAACCAAAGCAAGATGAGCAACCTGAACCATTGCAACTGGAGCAATTTGAACAACATGAGTTGGTGCAAGGAAATATCTTGGTAGGGAAACACAAACCTCCCACTTTTTCATGGAATCTTGTAGCCTTGAACTTATGGAATGAAATGAAAAAGAAAGAGGAGTGGAAAAAGGAAAGAATCAAGCTACATGAAGAAGTGAAAAAGAAAAATGTAGAAATTAAGAAGAAAAATGTAGAGATTACTGCATTGAAGGATAAGGTAAATAATGTGGTGGCTCTTGTGCCACAAATGATGGCATGCGAAACTCCTCCAAGAGTATATGCACTGCAATTGAAGGAGCGTCGTCTTTCTTTCAAATTTCAAGGGTTATTTCTAGTTTAAACCCTTCTATTGAAACCCCACACAAGTTCTTCCAAGCCTACCAGTCCTCTCCTCTTGAAGTTAAAAATCTGCTGTGTGAATTGTACTTGCATAATTATGTTGTGCCTAATGATCATGATTGGAACCCATTGCTATACATTGGAGATATCCATTTGAGGGAATTCATTCCATGGATCCAAAATGAAATCAGCTGGGGGCAGTAGTTTAAAACATACAAGGAAAGAGAACTCCATACCCCCTTGCCTCTTAGAGCTAAATCTAGTAACCCTTCAGACATTTACTATATAGCACAAATTTTTTTATCGTCCGAGCTATAAAAACAGGATCATGCCTATCAGGGATGAAGCATACCAGGAATATGAGTATGTTGCTAATACTATAGGGAAAACAGTATTGTACCTATCACATAGATGGAATAGTTTTCCAGATTAGTTAAAACAGGCTGAACCCCATTCCTTGTAAAATTATGCTACAACATGTAAATGGAGTACTAGGTACATACAGATTGGAAGGATGAAGCAACACTATTGGCTTCCATTGACATTCCAGCCACCTACTCTATTGTGGTCAGTACCAGATTACATATACTATTAGTATGACATAGCTACATAAAGGCCAAGGTGGAGCATATTGGAAAACAAGCAAGGATTCTACTAGGATCAAAATTCAGATACTACAGAGACTAATATAGGACATACAACAATTGGTGACTTCAGAGATTTGACAAGGCAAAAGAATAGAGCTCCCTTTGTTGGAGGACCAACAGATCATTAGGTTGTGGGGAGATGATGAGTCCAATTAATGGCTCAATTTTGATAGGGTTTATCATATATTTTCTGTTGCTACTATAGACTTTGACACCTGGATATTGAAATTGTCCATGTTGCTTCCCTAGATTTATGAACCTTGGGCATGAACTTATCCTTGTGACTTTTGATGATATTAACATGCTATGTGGATTATCTATGTTAATTTTACATGTGGTTGAATGAATGTTACTTTAAGGTAATTATGGATATGCAATTGTTTTGTGCGTGCTAATGTCATTATGCAGGTTCACATTAAGATGCTAATATAAATGAAGCCTACAAAGTAGAAGAAGTTCTTGCCCGTTGGTCAGTTGCTAAGGAAGTGTAAGGAAAATTTGGTGCATTTCACAGAAATCTCTAAGAACAGTAGTGCCTTCGGTAACTTTAATTTCGATTAGGTTGCCTCAAAGACACGTACTACTATGTCCTAAAGCGGAAACAAACAGTTATTTCCCACATTAATCCTTCTAAGAGAAACACAAGTAAATTCAACAACAAGCAAAAACACAGATGAAAGATACTACGAAAACAAAACACAAAGATTTTACATGGGGAAAACCCTTTCAGGTGAAAAACCCCACTCTCCAAAGTTTGAGCCATTGTATTATTCAGCAACAGAAAGTTACAATACAGTTTCAGGCTCTTAGCCTTTCAGAGATTACATCTTGTTCATTCTGAATACAACTAGTAGCAAACTATCCCTGAGAGATCACCCAAAGCAATCATGATCACGAGAGATTCCAACAGCTTAACACTGCCTCTCAATCCTCTGCTTCGACCTCATGGCCTCGGCCTTTGGCCAGCCACTCGGTCCTCTCTCTATCGTTCTCTCTCTGGTTCATGGCTCTTCAGCTCCTTGGCTTATCAACACACTACTTCAGAACGTCCAATGCATACATTTATAAATTTGTTCTCTGTAGGCTCTATGAAATCGTTCTTTTCCAACTGTCATATCAGAACTCATGAATCATCCAGCCCAGCATCATTAGATTTTCCACTTCCCTCATGTTTTAATTTTCCAACTTCCACACAGAAACGGTTCAGCAAACAATTTACATCCTGCTTTCTCTGATAGGTCCAAATCGCACCACGTAGGATAGTCATCATTCGGTCAAGAGCGTTCAACCTGTGTTGGCATATCGGTGAGACACTAACCATGTCTCCCTGATGCCAACACAGCCAACATTCGATATTTCCAAGAGTTGTCCCCATCCGAAAGAGGTTACACTGAGTCCAGAGAGTTATCACTAAGACTTCGCCATGTTGCCAAGACCTCACACCGAAGATCACAAGGTATTCCGAAGAGTTCATCAGTCGGCAAGAGTATTGCTCTTTGCCCAGACATTACACCGAAGTCTTCAAAAAACATCGACCTCAACATTCTCATTGGCGAGACAATCACCATTCGATGAGACTTCATACCGATGTTCCAAAGTCATATCAGTGTGAGCAATAGTCGGCAAGACAACCATCTTTCGCTGAGAGGTCATACCGACATCATGATCCCATCGACAAGATAATCACTCTTCACCAAGACATCACACCGAGTGCTTCATGTTATACCGACCTCAGCAACCCCATCGGCGAGAATTTCCACATTCGGTAAGACAACATACCGAAACACATGTGTTACACCGAAGTCTCCTGTCGGCCAGACTTACTGCTCGCTAAGAGATCACACCGAGACTCCTCAAGTTACCCCGAAATCTTCTGTCACCCAGACATTACATATTTGCTAAGACTTCATATTGAGCTCAGGGTGTCATACCGAACACATCTGACGTCCATCGCATTCCTATCGGCATCCATCTAACAGTCGGCAAGACTTCCCTCTATCGCCAAGAGGTTACAACGATGTTCACACCTATCGGTGAGAGAACCCACCATCGGTAAGACTTCTTACCGAGGCTTCCAAGTTACCCCGATGACCACAAGTGTATAGCTTTCGGTGAGACATTTCCCTGTCGCCAAGAGTTCTTGCCGAACTCTTATGTTACTCCGAAGACTTCTTTCGGTGAGACTTCTCTCGTCGGCATGAGACATACCAAACGTCCAAGACTCTCCCTAAAGACTTCTTTCGCCACAAGTCTCCCTGACATCCACTAGACACTAACCCGTCGGCTAGAGATCTCCACTCGGTAGAAGGTTACAGCGAAGGCCACAAGTCATAGCGACATCATCAGTCGACAAGACAGAAGCAAAGTCTCAGCGACATGAGCAAAACACAAGGTTACTAAACTGCCAGCCGGCCATACAACATGAATGTCACAGTGACCATGCTTTCTCAGAGGTTTCAGCCTATGAGATTTAGGCACATTTTCCAACAATCTCCCACTTGACGAAGATCACACAAGCACCTCCAAAGCAACCAGGACTAAGATCACACTAGCTCCACCAGTTCAAACCCCGCAATACTCAAGACACCCAATCAACATGATTCAACAGATAACAGTCCACCAGACAATCTGCAACAAAGACCAGGCATCCAACTGGAACTCACTGACCAACAAATCAACCGATCACAGCCTTCCAGGAAACCACATAGATCCCAAACATGCTCTCATGCTCCATCAAGAATTCTACTCCAACATCCAAGATGTTCACCTTCAGGCAACAATCCTGTCATCTTCCAACATGCCACCTGTGGAAGAAGAATACAAAGCCAAGGTGTATAAGCACCATTCCAACGAACACAAGCAAAAGATCCCTGTGATATCACCAACAAGATACTACTACCACTTCACTGTGCTCAAACGCTATAGAGAAGCAATATCAACTTCAAAGCTTCAAACATAACACAAACCATGAAGTCATCCTCCAGAAACAAGATAAATAACACCAGTTAGAACAACAATCAGAATGACTGCTTCAATCCAACTGATAAACCCACACAATTGAAAATAGCACCCACAACTCGTGCTATTCCATCTGATCACACATACCTCAACAGGTATCACCATTAGTAAACTTCTGCCAATCCAGAACCAACTCATCAACAACAAATACAAGCTCCAAGTGTTAACCATTCGAAGACGACAAGACACATATAGGAACTCCCACTGCCTGAGTAATCCAAATCTGAAAGATCAAAAGGTATCACAAGTCTACCACTACCAGCACATAGAAAATGTAAACCTGTAGTACCAAGGAAAAATCCACAATGATATGCACAATCTGCAACAACTTGCCACAAGAAACATTTCCCTCACCACAAACCTTCATGGCCATAGAGAGAAACTTTGCACATCATCTTCCTATAGAGAATCCTCCTACATACACTTCTAATAGCCAGCTGTGTCAAGAATGATCTTCTTCACATCCCAAAAGAAAAGCCTTAACAACATCCATCCGTTCAATCACCAAGATCAAACTGACTTTAAAACCAACATGGATGTAAGCATCTCAAAGAAGATCAAACTAGTTCATTCCCCATTTCAGGAAATTAGCCCATACAACATCTCCAACCAATTCTCATTAGCAACAAGGAGATAAAACAAAACTGTACAACTTCCACTATGAATCCTTCAGAACCGCTAGACTACAATTCAAGATCCATATCATGAAAGTAAACATAAAACACATCTGAAAGATATAAAGGGCCAAATACCTCTCAGATAAACTACTGAGCAGACCAAGAGTGGGAACGAGAATACTCCTTCAAGATATACAAGTCATCATGACTAATCCAAGAGCAATCTCCTCATAGGTCTCTTATTGAACTCACGTTCAACCAAGGTGTAGGCTTCTCAGACTTTCTACTGAAAACTTCATCAAGAATAACAAGCAGTAATACTTCTCTCACAAGAGAAAGACAACCTCACCTTATTCTTTATGTATCCATGAGTACTAGCAACCGATCATCTCATGCTAAACTCCAACTGCATTACTGCACTATCACGAAGTACCAAGCAAATAACCAAAGCACCCAATACACAAAGAATTACTAGACCACTATCAAAGCTCCAATCATCTGAATCAAGAACTTATCATGACACCATGATCTACACATCTCCATAGGAGATACCACGCTTCAAGTGACTTCTCCATTGTCTCAAGTACAATGCACAATGCCAAAACTCCAGTGCACAAACAAGAGTATACCATGACATAAAGCAAATAGACTCAAAAACAACATCACCTGTCAAGCACTACCAACACCTTAGCCAAAGAATCTAAGTGTCCTTCATGGATCCAAGATGTTGCACCTCTTCAAGTAATGTCCATGCAAATGCAAAAGAAACCTTCTGCAGCAACAAGATCTAAGAGCTCTCCCAAGAAACATCTGCAACACTAAAGAGACCATTCACCACCACGTGATGAATCCACAGTCACTGCTAGAGCTCCCACTGAAACGTGACACCCAAGCTCTCCAAGCATCATGACTACCTGCTACAGGTTCCCATAACGACTATTCAGGTACTCAATAGTATCCATCCTCTCATCTCAAAACACCACACCAATGCACAAGTGACCACAGACAAGGCCAGCTAACAAGTTTGTACCAACAATGAATCAACCTCATGGATATAGACAGTCCACTTCTGAGTTGTCTCATAGCAAACATGTAGGTAAAGACAACCCACAACATTGCACAACCTGTAGATCCATTCAACAGAAACGTGCAAACCCATCATCATATTGGAAATGTAAAACTGAGATCTCAAAGAGAATAACCACGTAGACAACATGACTCAACCACCAGATCAAGCTCAGATCCGATTCGCCAATCACATCCACAACAAGCACCATAGTCAAGGAACCCACAAGCATCACCACAAGAATGCTGAGTGACAAATCACATACCAACACTCCCATGCAGAGAAGAAATCACACCTTCTCAAACCATGCACAAAGCATGCATGCAGACCTGCAACTATCTCATCCAGCAACACCCCAAAAGGATAGTGACTAGACAATAGCTTAACAACAACTCCACATGACCACAAGTTTTTCTTAACCGTGTAAAACCTGCAAAACCACAGAGCCATGCAAGTACAAATCATCCTTAGAAAGAAACCAACAGTTCAGGAGAATCCAGGTCCCTTTCAGACCAACTCTAAAACCACCAACATGTACATGCATCTGAGAAAGAGAGAAAGGCTATTTCAGAAGCTTGCAAATCATCTAATGATTAACTCCATAGCCTTCAAGCATTCGAGGTTAATAGGAAACAGTGCCTTCCAACACCAGGAACCACCACCTAGCATAAGCACTTTCTTCCATGACTGAGAAACAACCTAGGCTTCTCCATATCACCCAGGAGCCTGACACACAGACGCCCAATATGAAAGCTTTACTGCTACATAGCCACAGAGCAAAGAAATCCACCTCATACTCCAAGGGTATACCTCTACCAGCCAAGAGACACAGATCACAACATGATCAACTCCTTTTTCCATCTTGACCATCCTTCAAGCTGCATGCTGCCTCAGAATACCACAAGGCTTCCACTCATCAAAGGATCAATACATCAATCCATTCCTCTAGATTTCTTCCAACCCATCAAGCTAAGAAATCTTCACAGGAGAAATATCCAGAACTAACAACTAGAAGAAGGCTCTGATACCACTTGTAAGGAAAATTTGGTGCATCTCAGAGAAATCTCTAAGAACAGTAGTGCCTTTGGTAACTTTAATTTCGATTAGGTTGCCTCAAAGAAACGTACTACTATGTCCTAAAGCGGAAACAGACACAGTTATTTCCCACATTAATCCTTCTGAGAGAAACACAAGTAAATTCAACAGAAAGCAACAACACAGATGAAAGATACTACAAAAATAGAACACAAAGATTTTACATGGGGAAAACCCTTTCAGGTGAAAAACCCCACTCTCCAAAGTTTGAGCCATTGTATTATTCAACAACAGAAAGTTACAATACAGTTTTAGGCTCTTAGCCTTTCAAAGATTACATCTTGTTCATTCTGAATACAATTGGTAGCAAACCATCCCTGAGAGATCACCCAAAGCAATCATGATCACGAGAGATTCCAACAGCTTAACTCTGCCTCTCAATCCTCTGCTTCGACCTCATGGCCTCAGCCTTTCTGCTAGCCACTCGGTCCTCTCTCTATCATTCTCTCTCTGGCTCTCGGCTCTTCAGCTCCTTGGCTTATCAGCACACTACTTCAGAACGTCCAATGCATACGTTTATACATTCGTTCTCTGCAGGCTCTATGAAATCATTCTTTTCCAACTGTCGGATCAGAACTCATGAATCATCCAGCCCAACATCATTAGATGTTTCCACTTCCCTCGTGTTTTAATTTTCCAACTTCCACATAGAAACGGTTCAACAAATGGTTTACATCTTGCTTTCTCTGATAGGTCCAAATCACACCACGTAGGACAGTCATCATTCATTCAAGAGCGTTCAACCTGTGTTGGCATGTCGGTGAGACACTAACCGTGTCTCCCCGATGCCAACACAACCAACATTCGATATCGCCAAGAGTTGTCCCCATCGGCAAGAGGTTACACCGAGTCTAGAGAGCTATCGCTAAGACTTCGCCATGTCGCCAAGACCTCACACTGAAGATCACAAGGTATTCCGAAGAGTTCATCAGTCGGCAAGACTATCGCTCTTCACCTAGACATTACACCGAAGTCTTCAAAACACATCGACCTCAACATTCTCATCGGCGAGAGAATTTCCATTCGATGAGACTTCATACCGATATTCCAAAGTCATATTGATGTGAGCAACAGTCGGCAAGACAACCATCTTTCGCTGAGAGGTCATACCGACATCAAGATCCCATTGGCAAGACAATCGCTCTTCGCTAAGACATCACACCGAGCGCTTCGTGTTATACCGACCTCAGCAACCCCATCGGCGAGACTTTCCACATTCGGTAAGACAACATACCGAAACACATGTGTTACACCGAAGTCTCCTATCGGCCAGACTTACGCTCGCCAAGAGGTCACACCGAGACTCCTCAAGTTACCCTGAAGTCTTTTGTCACCAGACATTACATATTCGCTAAGACTTCATACTGAGCTCAGGGGTCATACCGAACACATCTGACGTCCATCGCATTCCTATCGGCATCCATCTAACAGTCGGCAAGACTTCCCTCTATCGCCAAGAGGTTACAGCGATGTTCACACCTATTGGCGAGAGAACCCACCGTCGGTAAGACTTCTTACCGAGGCTTCCAAGTTACCCCGATGACCACAAGTGTATAGCTGTCGGCGAGACATTTTACTGTCACCAAGAGTTCTTGCCGAACTCTTATGTTACTCTGAAGACTTCTTTCGGTGAGACTTCTCTCGTCGGCATGAGATATACCGAACGCCCAAGACTCTCCTCGAAGACTTCTTTCGCCACAGGTCTCCCCGACACCCGCTAGACACCAACCTGTCGACCAGAGATCTCCACTCGGTAGAAGGTTACAACGAAGGCCACAAGTCACAACGACATCATCAGTCGACAAGACAAAAGCAAAGTCTTAGTGACATGAGCAAAATGCAAGGTTACTAAACTGCCAGTCAACCAGACAACATGAATGTCACAACGACCATGCTTTCTTAGAGGTTTCAGCCTGTGAGATTGAGGCACATTTTCCAATAGGAAGTAAAAAAGATGGTCATTAAAAAGGTCAATGGAGGGAAACTCTCAATGGAGGGAAACTTCCAATGGAGGGAAATTCCTAGCTCGTATGGAAGTTGTAACTACCTTTTAAATGATCATGTTTGTTAGTTGAGCAAATCTAGGAAGTGTGATGTGTTGGATCCTCGTTGGGGCAAGTCTGCTTTGACTAAATCTGACACATGCATAACTTCCTGCCTCTCTTTTCCATGTTTTCAATAAATGGCATCCTCCTATTATGTTGGAGTCAACTGCCTAGGTAGTTAGTGTTAATTATAAGCTTTTCCCTCTATAAATAATGGTTAGATACCCCTTTTCATAAGGTTGGATGTTTTGAGATTGTACTTGCATTTTCAGTTTAAGTTTAATACATTCATATTGCTTATATGTTGTAATCATGTTTTCAAGGAATAAAATGATATTATGATTTGCTACATCTGAGTTAGCTGAAGGAAGACTTACTCAAGGGGGCCCACTTGGTGAGAATTCCACCCATTTAGTTTAAAAGTTATTTTTCTGTTCAGTAAATGGTTTCGGTTTCAGCAGTTGTCTGTTCCTATAGCCATTGGAACTTTGTTTCGTGACTGTTCCTATAGCCAAAGCAGATAGAGTAACTTCCTATCTGTTTGCTGAGATTTCTATTTCTGTCATCTATTCCAGTTCAGTTGTTGATGCTCAGTGTAGTTGTTGATTCATGCTCAGTGCTTATGTTAATTTCTTTCCAATATTCTATTTTCAGTACTGTTTCTTTTCTAGTTTAAGGATGACTACAATGGAGTCCTAGTGCACATACAATGCTGACCCATTTCAAGTTTACGTCCTTGGGTTGAAAATGAAATGCACCTTCATGATGGGTAATATAACTACTTAGTGTAGTTGTCTAATCTCTAAGTCACAACTCTAAGGGCTTAGTTATTTAACCATTAGAGGAGGCCAACAAGGTTTTCCATGTAAATCTAGTGTTCTCTTGTGTATGGTGTTGGTTGTTTTAGTTTTAGTTATTTGCTTTTCATGTTTAAACATTATAACAAATTAAGGGTTTAATGAATGCCTATGGATTTGATTATTGTTGAGGGTTTTGATGTTTTAATATGATACAATTGATTCACCCCCACCCTCTCACTTGTCTTGTTCATTTAACAATTGGTATCAGAGCGAGGTTCCTTAGAGAAAAGCTTAATTGCTTGAGGTAGATCTGGGATGGCGAACAAGATAGATTGTCCTAGATTAATGGCATAGATTATGCATTTTGGAAGACAAATATGGAAGGATATTTGGCATCTCACAAATATGAGATTGGAAAGGAAATACACAATCAATATGTTGCACCTGTGAATGGTTCGAGCATAAGTGATGAGATCAAGGCACATGAAATAATGGTAAGGCACGATTCATTCTTGTGAACAATCTTTCAAATTATGAATTGGTAAAAGTTATGAATCTTAAGACTGCTAAGGAAGTTTGGGATAAGCATGAGAGAATTTATGAAGAAGATGATAAGGTTAAACAAGTGAAGTTACAAAATTTGAAGGTACAATTTGAGACCCTGTGAATGTATGAAGATGAAACAATTACAATCTACATGTAGAGAGTTGATGAGCTCGTAAGTGTGATGAGAGGTCTTGGTGCGCAAGTTAAAGAACCTAGAGTGGTAAAGAAAGTTCTTAGATCTCTTCCTGATTTTTACAATGAAAAGGTATATGCTATGGAAAAATTAATTGGAAATAAATTCTATTGTGTAATGATAGAAATTTGGGAAAAGAACTTAATTTAGTTTGGTACTACTTGGCTAATGAAATCTTCTAGCATGTATGTAAGACAAGGAATGAGGATAAATTCAATGGAAAATAGAGGACCCTTACCGAGTCTTCAAAAAGACTCACCATGTATAACATTGCTTCACAGGTAACTATTACATTGAATATCTCTGAAGGAAAATTCCTCAAATTGCATAAGGATGGGGTGGTGTTGGTCAACCAAAATGAGGTCAAATATGGGCACACCTGGTAGCATGATCAACCCAACCTATCCACGTTCATGAAGGAACTGGAGGCCTTTCAAAAATAGTTCAATGAAAAAGCTGAGCATAAAAAGGAAAACCAAGAAGTCAAGGCTCCTAGACTGCACACAATTGAGAACTGAGAAATTAAGGAAGTACTCTCCAATGAAGAAATGATGGTTATTGAAACCTTAGCAAGATGGAATGAATTGGGGTCCTGCAATGAGAGCATTTATTTTTAAAACAATTGCTATCTTATAAATCTGAAACTACTTAATATGTATTTGATAGAAGTCTGTAAGCTCCCTTTTTGTACATTTTTGTAAATATTGTATATCTTGTATGACAGTGGATAATCATATAAGTATGCATATAAAGCATGTATATCATGTTTGACAGTGGATAATCATGTAAATCTGCATATAAAACATGTACAACAATTGTAATAGGAGGTTAGGCAGTGACATACAAAACTCAATTACTCTCAAGTATGCTATATATCAACATAAGTATGTGACAATCATGTAAAAGATGATGTATTCTAAGTTTATACTATTATTAATACAAAAAAAGAAAAAAATTGAGACACACCATAAAAATAGAAAAAGCGAATTTCATTATACGCAAGTATGAAACTAAACTTGGAGGACTCATTCATGACTATAAACATATTTGAAATTTACATACTTATCCTCCTATAAAGTAAAAATCTAGTACAAAATCTAAAGAAAATATTAAACTATTATTATCTATTTTAAACTATAAAGTGTTTAGATTAGTGTCATCTTAGATTTACACATTCTTCATTCATAAAATTGGTTACTTCTATCCTATTTTACTACTTGTCTATATTATCTATCATCAATCATTATTGACTAAACAAATATAATTTATAATTATTTATATAAATTTTATTAAATCAACCTAAATTAATAAAAAAAAACCAAATTTTGTATTTCACTAATAAATATTAAAAACAACATTGTCAACTCTCCCTTTTTGTTGATCAGTATTCATATTTATGTAATGGCTAAGACCTAGGTGTGAGTTTAAAATAATTCAAATTATTATAAAGGAATGGTGAAGAATGATATTAAGTGTTGTAAAAAAATTAATTTTATGGTGTAATCTTCATAAATTAAGAAAGTTTATATAGGAGAACAACCATTTTTTAAAAGTACAATAAAAATTGGTTTCAATGGGTCATTGTGTACTATATGTGTAAGAATTTACAAACTACATAATTATATTTGTACAAGTTTTACATATTATTAATATAATATTTTTATTTTATTTTTAATTTTTTAATTTCATTTTTTTTATAATTTTAAATTTATAATAATGCTTTAAATTTTCATGAAAGAAAATCAAGGATTTATATAGAATTAAAAAACAAATTTAGTGTATTTTTAAATTTATAATAGAAATTCAAATTATCATAAAGAAAATATGAAAGATAGAACTAAATTTGATAATAAAACTAATTTTATGAACTAATCCGATTTCCATGCATTACATATATAAGTATTGAAAGGAATAATAAAAAATAAATCAAGAGTATAACACATTTACATAGAAGATACATACAAGAGAAGAATAATCAACTTATATTAACAAAGAAATTTTTAAAAAATGTAATAAAAATCAATTTCAATTCGTCTTTCACCTTTATGACAAGTCCTAATTATAATTATGGCACAATCCTAACTTCTATTTTATATAATTTCAAATGAACAAAAGGAGAGCTAATGAACATTTCATTTCAAAATGGTATTTATTATATATTTTTTTTAAAAACTTAATGATATGCATGACAACATTTAATTTATAAGTCATCTCTCTTACATATTAAATTTATTAAATAAACAATCATTATATTTTAATAAAATTTGAAATGACAAAAATATATAAAAATAAATAGAATGAAGATAAAAATATATTTAATGACACTAGCAATGTGAGCTATATAAATGGTATACAAATAGATCTAGAATATTAAGATAAATGGAAATAAAAAATATATATTTTGAATATACTTAAAATAAGGTACAACTATATTGTATGTACATATATTTACTTGAAGATGTGCGTATAATTATGGCAGTCTCGTAGGCTTTAATCCATTTATTAACTCAAGTTTCTTAATAACTACATAATTATTCAACATAAACCTACAAAAGAACTCTTTATCTATAAATTACATATGAATATCTAATATTTAATAATAATACAAGTGATCAATATAACACATATATTGTAATGGTATTATTTTGGACATCTAAATTTATCTATGATGATTGCACAAGCTCATCATTAGAATAATGTGTGTTGCATAAATTTGAAAAAACTAATAGCATGTAATTTAATAATGCACATGTAATGCTAGTTATGTTCAACCTAGTACATGAATACAAACTATATATATTCTATACAACATTATTTATTTTATAAGTCTGATTCTAGATTGTAGCTTTGTTTTAAATTAAAGATGCGGTTGAGTGTTGCAGCTAGCCTTATGCCTCCTTTTGCGAGTTGATTCTCAACAATGGGTAGACGTGAGAGGAAATAATCATCTACAAAAGAAAGCATATAAGTAGTTATGGTCTATAAAATTTGAAAGTGAGTAAGATATAAACAAGTTTTGATTTTGATATAAATCAATCTACCTTCCAAAATAATATCTTCCTCAACATCTTTGTAAGCCCACTTGCAAGCAATAATGATACTCTCATCTGCATACCTATGGTCAACAATCCAAATTCCAATCTATAAGTAATAAATTAGGATAATTTATTTATAATATACAAATAACAAATAGATTAATATCTAAGGCGATCTCAAGCAAAGTATGGTGTTTTAAACCTACAATGTTTATATTTTTTTTATAGAAGTACAAAGATCACTTGCATATTGTATCATCTAGAACATTGAATGGTTTCAAGTAAAACGATTAGATTTATTTCACTAAAAGTTGGAACTCCCTTATTTTAGTTACATGATTACGAAATACAAAATAATGTGATCTTATAAATGACAATTTTGATTGATGGTAAATATACTAAATTTTACTACTTACAATTTAGGACAAGTGAGTTCACGTATATTGCATTCTCCCCAAGTAGTTGCATCCTTTGACCAGATTTCCTATTTTGAGGGAAATAGAAAAAATATTTAGAAAATTATTTAAGAAATTAACAATCTACAACATAAAGATAACTATTTTTTTTAATAAAATATGAGAAGTCTAATTTCCTCTTATGATGAAGAGAGTAATGAGTAATTTGAAATATATTGGGATAAAAGAAGCATACAGTAATATTTCTTTGAATGTCTTCTATCATAGCTTCAAGATCATTGCTATAAAAATCTTTCATGGATGTTTCAATGATCTCACTGTCCCAAACCTATTTTCAATAAAAACAATAAAATATCAATATAGAATAGAATACAATTAAGATATAAATTTTGATTAAGATATACAAAATAATATTAATAGACAAACATTGTATACCTCAATATTTCTTTTAGAAATCTTGCTAGGATTTTTTTATTTATATTTATAAATAATTTATAAATTATATACTTGAAAGAATATGTAATGTTTCATATATCTCCTTGTGACTAAAACTCTTGCTTCAAAATAGAATTAATTTAATCTTTAAATAGAAAAGAATCTCAATACATATTAAAAAATAAGTTGCTTAATACTTTGAGCTCCAATTTATTTTACATGAGACAAAGAAAGAGAATATATGTTTGAGAACATTAGATAACATTATAATTGATGAGATGAAAAATGTCATTAATGAACAAAAAAAAAATGGAACACATTGTTTACCAAAATTAATCTTGACCTAGCATGATACTTGGATGGAATATTTATAGACATATTCGATAATATGCTAAATAAGTGTTGGATCTCAGTTGTTTTGTCCTTGATGTCAAAAGTGGTTTGCTAATGTGATGATATGCTTGGTGGATGTTGACAGGATACATTCTCAGCTTGTTTTGATACATGATGAGACATGATGCATTCTTAGCTTGTTTTGATACATGATGATTACAGTTGATTTACATGGTCTTTACACATGGTTCATGGCATGCAATTACAAGTTTCAGATTTCCATGCTTCAGTTTTTGATACATGTTGGTTACTGATATTGTTATCATTTTCTAGGGTGCTACAAGTCAGATTTATCCTTTTCATGATTTCAAATCACAGATCAGGTATATGGTAGTTGATGTTTGATATGGTATACATGATGACATTTTCTTATTAAACAGGTATCTTAGACACTATGCACAATGACTTACACATACTGGTGTTGGTTAACAGATTTTTCCTTCAGAAATAAATACATAAATGACTCAAATTTCCCAAGAGGAAGAAAAAATAGTACCAACAGTTGAGTCACTTGCAACGATAGTTGCAAGTGCTCTCTGCTTATTTAACAAGGCACAACTACCTTTGAAAAACTTGCAATGAATGAAAAATTAGGGTATGCTTTTAACTGAAAAGTAGAAAAGGCAGACTAACATTTACCCATAACCATGAAAGTAAATGCGATGAATAGATTCAAAAAGAAATGAATGTAAACAAACTATACAAAGCCCATTTATTCTACACCCATAACGAAAAAGAAAAAGAACGGGTAGTGAATTTTCTTTTTAACAGATGATTTATTCTGCATCCAAAGCTTTAGAAATAATTTCACCAACAGTTAGCTATGATAGACTTAATATTGGAAGGTAATTGCAAGAGCCCAAAGTCTATTGACAATTTAAAGAAAACATTCTTTAAATACAAAGATCTGAAAAACACTTTCTTTATTCCTCCAATATCAAAATTTAAGCACAAAGGCTCAACACCCTACATAACCAACTGTGTGAAATAAAACCCCCAACCACCAAAAGATGCCTCCTTCATTAACCTAGAGGCCAATATATACATGCACATCCGAAATTGCTACATAACAAAAAGTAACGGTCTTGAAAACGACCGGCGACAAGTACTATTTTAAGGAAAGACTTTATTATTGCTTGTCGTGAAAAGATTCCATGCATGTCACTAAACCACCAGTGGTGCCAGAACTCTATACAGCTCCAGTTGCATTTCCATAACTAAATTGTTGAATTCGGCACATTCCTCTTCCTTATCTAAAACCCGGATGGTCCTGTTGTATTTCGTATAGCTGGTTTTCTCCTTCTAGGACAGTGAACACAACTAGGAGACGATGTCGAATTTCTCTTCCTTTGGCCAATTCACATCAGGTTGGAGAATAGGAACAAGTTCATCTTCCCATTCCCTAACATCACCTTGAAGTACCATTTTAGGAAAAAAGCTCTGAAATCGAAAAAAACTCTGCCACCTCCCTTACATGCAGACCTATTTAACTTTGGCGGTGGAGAGTGGTCATTTATTCACTAAGAAAACATGTCAAACTATTTCACCAACTTCCTTATTAAAGAGATATCTTTTCAAAGGATCTCTAAGGATTATGTTTAAACTTTCCATTGTCATCTCGAGAAATTGGAGAAGACATTCCTTAAAGGCGTTGTACACTTCATTAAATGCTCTGATACTTTTGGAAATAGTGCATACCCCAACGAAGTCGCCCCATCGCTACAAGATGTAACCTTGTAACCATGAGCCGGGAGTTCTGGAGTTTCTAGAACTACATATATCCCGATAACACAAAACATCATTTCTAAAGCTACAAAGGGTTGGGTGATTTCAAAACATCAGAACTTAGCGACTTGGTTCAGGATTTCGACAAGATCGCGACAGTTATGAAACTTGTTGAAGCCACGAATTGTACAAGTTTACCATGAAAGGATGTGTTTTAAAACAACTTGTCTTGAAATAAATTTTTAAGGGGTAACATTGGCTCTGACTGGGGACTGTATTTTGTAGAAAATGCAGAGAACTATAGAATCTTGAGGGAAACCAGTCCAAGTCCATTGGGTACGGAGTCAAAAGAAAAGTGTAATGATAGGGTGTAGCCTGCAGAAGGGTGGAGGGGAACCAGGCACAAGCCAAAAATAGACAAAACAAAACAAAGAAGGAAAGAAAACCAAACCAACGACAAGAAGAAACCTAAAACCCCTATATGCACCCGAACTAGGTGCAAAAATTCAAAATTTTCCATGGAACTATGCAAAGCCATTGAAAGGTTTAGAAAAATAGATGCCTGAATTTAAGAAATTCCAATGGAACGTTATCTTACTTGGCTGTGACTTGATGCTTTGAAAAACAACCGTGTGATCTTTGGCATATGTGAGTTCTTAAGACAAGATATAGAAACTGGATGATTGCTTCTCATGAAGAGTATCATAAAATACTTCAGTGTTTGGGTATATACTGAGAAACACTTCCTTCTACATGAATTGAAGTATGGAAATCTCAAGTTCTTGAACGCATCTTTCATGATTTGAATTCGTGAATGTATGATGTAAATTCCCTTTAAAGTATAATGGAGCAACAAATGAAAGATTTCTAGAACAAACAACAGGTTGAAACATTATGGAACACGTCACCTTCTTGGTTTCAACTTGTTTGATTAACATGTCCATGCTCCTTTAATATTCCATATTCCTTTGATTCCGCCAATATGATTGCACATGAACAATAGTTTAGATCCAGAACTATCTTTTCATCAAGAAAATTTTCAATACCCACAACAATCTTCTCAAAATCCTCAAATTTATAATCTTCCTCTTTTATCTCTCCTTTATGATCTTGCATATTGTATGTGTTGTCACAAGTAGACACAATAGGAGCTTCTTCCTCAACACAGCCAAAATCTTCATCATCTGACTTTGATTGTAAGTGCATTGAGGGGGCATTTTCTCTTTTATCTCCACATGCATTCGCTGCTTCATCAATAGGCATTTCAAGAGAATATTTTGCCTCCATATTATTGTCCTTTTTTGAAAATGTTGTATCATAGCATGAGGTCCTTCACCATGTATATCTTCTTCACAAACAGAGGTCTGTTCATGACTACAAGCAAGAAAGCATGTATCTTTCCCATCCCTACGCTCAATCTCTTGCAAGGTTTTAAGTAAAGATGGATGAACCATGTGGGGTTGAAACTGCATATTACCATAAAAACGCTTCAAAATTTTTACTTGCACAGGATCATCAAGTACCTGATTATTTTGTGTTGTAGTTGCGGAAAAAGAGAAACCTTCATCATCGCTATCATCACTATCATCCTCACTTCCTGGATACCAAAACATTTTTCCAGATTCGAATCTTTCAAAGAGTCACCAACCTCACTTCTTTCAATGAGGTACCATCAAAAAATGCTTAGGAATAAGAATGCACCAATCTTCGGTTTCAATTTCCACAACGGAGTTGCTGAAAATTTGTTGGTTAACAGATTTTTCCTTCAGAAATAAATACATAAATGACTCAAATTTCCCAAGAGGAAGAACAAATAGTACCAATAGTTGAGTCACTTGCAATGATAGTTGCAAGTGCTCTCTGCTTATTTAACAAGGCACAACTACCTTCGAACAACTTGCAATGAATGAAAACTTAGGGTATGGTTTTAACCGAAAAGCAAAAAAGGCAGACTAACATTTACCCATAACCATGAAAGTAAATGCGATGAACAAATTCAGAAAGAAATGAATGTAAACAAATGATACAAAGCCCATTTATTCTACACGCATATCAAAAAAGAAAAAGAACAGGTAGTGAATTTTCTTTTTAACAGATGATTTATTCTGCATCCAAAGCTCTAGAAATAATTTCACCTACATTTAGCTATGATAGGCTTAATATTGGAAGGGAATTGCAAGAGCCCAAAGTCTATTGACAATTTAAACAAAACATTCTTGAAATACAAAGATCTGAAAAACACTTTCTTTTTTCCTCCAATATCAAAATTTAAGCACAAAGGCTCAACACCCTACATAACCAATTGTGCGAAAGAAAACCCCCAACCACAAAAGATGCCTCCTTCATTAACCTAGAGGCCAATATATACATGCACATTTGAAATTGTTACATAACAAAAAGTAATGGTCTTGAAAACGACTGGCGACAACTGTTTTAAGGAAAGACATAATTATTCCCTGTCGCGGAAAGATTCCATGCATGTCGCTAAACCACCGGTGGTTCCAGAACTCTATACAACTCCAGTTGCATTTCCATAACTAAATTGTTGAATTCGGCACATTTCTCTTCCTTATCTAAAATATCTAAAATCTGGATGGTCCTGTTGTATTCTGCATAGTTGGTTTTCTCCTTCCAGGGCAGTGAACGCAGCTGAGAGATGATGTTGAATTTCTCTTCCTCTGACCAATTCACATCGGGTTGGAGAAAAGGAAAAAGTTCATCTTCCCATTCCCTGACATCACCTTGAAGTACCATTTTAGGAAAAAAGCTTTGAAATCAAAAAAAACTCTGCCACCTCACTTACATGCAGATTTATTTAACTTCAACGACAGAGAGTGGTCATTTATTCGCTAAGTGAACGTGTCAACCATTTCGCCAACTTCCTTATTAAAGAGCTATATTTTCAGAGGATCTCTAAATATTATGTTTAAAATTTCCGTTGTCATCTTGATAAATTGAAGAAGACATTCCTTAAAGGCGTTTTACAATTCATTAAATGCTCTGATACTTTTGGAAGCAATGCATACCCCAACAAAGTTGCCCTGTCACTACAAGTTGTAACCTTGTAACCATGAGTCAGGATTTCTGAAGTTTCTAGAACTACCGATATCTCGATAACACAAAACATCATTTCCAAAGCTACAAAGGGTCGGGTGATTTCGAAACATCAGAACTTAACGACTTGGTTCAGGATTTCGACAAGACCGCGACAGTTATGAAATTTGTTGAAGCCACGACTTGTACAAGTTTACCATGAAAGGATGCATTTTAAAACAACTTGTCTTGAAATAAAATTTTGAGGGGTAACAATTGGAAGATATATTTGAGGTATACATTTGTTTATATATTGCTGCATTTTCATCTAGGTAGACAGATCAAATGATATTTGCACATGTTATGTTTGCATAAAACATACAAGATTATCTGTTGTCTTCGAGACACATAGTATGCCAACATTTGATACATGGTAAAGCATACAATGCTACAAGGTTTTGGACAGATTGTTTTTGGAATCTTGCCTGGTCATATACATGTGACATTATCCAAGTCACTTTGCAAGGTTGAATACTAAACATAGCCACATTGTGGTAAGGTGATATTGGCATTATAAATGTTTTTTTTTTGTTTTGCAATAAAGTTTACAAGGTGATTTGGTTGGACTTATAATAATAAGGTTTTGGGCTCATCTTAATAAGGCTTCAGTTTGTTTTGATTGATCATATATGGCATCAGGAAACTTGCATGGTATTTTGTATTTGAGCACAATGCATGCATGTTTGATCACATTGCATCAGTTTTTGATGTGGTTATAATGATATTCGTTTAATGTTGACTTCCATTGGCATGAATATTTGGAAAGGAATTTACACCATACTTTCCTTGGTCAACATCTCTTGTAAAAAGCATTTGGTTGATTTATACTCCTAAAGAGTATCAAGTATACTAAGCATATGATTTCAATGGAATAGACTTTTTAAAAGTCTTGGAAATGATATTAAGGATCAATATTGTTGACGTTTATTTCAGGCTGCATGGGACTCAGTATTCTTGTGACTTCACTTCACTTATTAGTGACTTGGCATTGGTAGTGAGTGGTTGGTTATGGTGTGGAATGATTTTGTTGGCATACGTGGCTGAAGACTTGTCATCAGTTTCAAAAGCATAATAATGGTTTATTAATTATTGTGTTTTGATTTGTTTTGGAGTTCAAAACATCATTATGTTTGATAAAGTCTTCGACAGACTTGAAAGAAATAAATTTACGACAATATTACTATTGAAGGGTTTGGAACCCTAGCCGCCATGAGAATATTGTGTTCACTTTTTAAATCTATTCTTCTTTGGCCGACACTAGAGGAGTAAAATGAGTTTGTTACAAGCATGGATAATAGATTATGAGCTAGCAAAAGCTTGGTAGTTATTAAGGGAGTGACAATGGCTCCTTCAGCTGGGCAGTTGTGGTTGACTCCATTGATCTGGTATTTGTTTGATTTCTTCATTGCATAATCAGGTATTACTTTTGTTGTTTTTGAAGAAAGCAAGAAAAGGCAGTTAATGCTTCTTGAAGCTCGAATCATAATTGAAAAGTGTGTTTATTTTTGTTAAAAGATCTGCATTTGAGATTAAGTAAAGCTTACTAGGTAATGAAGTGATTTCGTTATTGTTGAAATCTGTGTTAAAGCATGGATTCAGAGTTTGTTTAAAAAATTTGAAAAAGAAAAGAATATCTAGAGCTGCAACTAAAATGATTATCTTTAATAAAGTTTGTTCATAGAGATTATTTAGGGTTTCTCATTCGAACCCTAACCCGAGTTGCTTTTACAGTTATTCAAACTACATACATAGATTATTATTTGCAAAGTCTTCAAAAGATGATCTTCAGGCATTATCATGTGGAACTAGAAAGAGGAATATGATGTTTTCAGACATTTGATACAAAAGATATATTACATTGAAAATATTTGTTATGATTCTTAGATTATTAAATTTCTTGAAGATGTTGTCATTCTCATACAACATTCTTCAATGTGCTTATCGAAAATCTTTATAGTCTTCTATTGACAGTCTAGAACTGCAAGTTGCACTTCTAGAGTATTGATAGAACACTATCATTATTATTATGCATTGTAATGGAGTTGGTGCTCCTGTATATTGTGGGGTTGGCGCTCTTGTAACTTGTGGAGTTGGTGCTCTTGTATTTTATGGAGTTGGTGCTCCTGTATTTTGTGGAGTTGGTGCTCCTGAATGTGAAAGAGTTGGTGCTCTAAGTGAATAAAGGAAAGGTTTTTCGAGTGGTTTTTTATTCCCCAAGAGGGTTTTTCCACTCGGGAAATTTTTTGGTGTTATGTGATGTTTGTATGTGTGAATGGTTTATTTGCTTGATTACAATATTGTCATCAATTGCATAAAAAGTTGTTGATGTCTTTCATTCATTTATGCCATTCTTTAAATAAAAACATCTTGCATAAAAGGTTTAGTTATAAGCTTTGATATATGTGTAAAGTTTATCAAGCTAGTCTCAGTTAATAAAATGTTTATCTGATTTGTAATGCATATAATATTGTTTGAGTTCAAGTGAAGTCTGTTCTTCTTTAGTCATTTGATATTCTGGTTTAAAAGTTTGTGATTTTCTTGAATCACTGATTCACCCCCACCTCTCAATGATTCTGTCTTCCAACAAGTGGTATCAAAGCATAGGGCCCTCATAGAGGTCTAATTAACCTTGGATTGATTCTAGTTTTTTTGGAGTCGGTCAAACATGTCACAAAATGTGTTTTTGAAAATCAGAATGGAAATATATTTGATCTCAATTGCTATTGATGTTCAGAGCTAGATCCTTGCATAAGTCCAACCAAGTTATTGATAAGAGGAGTAATATGGGTAAGTGCAAAAGAAACAGAAGTCAGAAGAAAAACACTAGTGTCAAGTCTAGTGAAGTTTTGTCTCAAGTAGTACCCCTGCCAGTTAATACTAAATGTGATCCTGTAGTTGGTGAAGAAGGAGATCACTTAGTAAGTGAAAAGGAATATGAAGGTGATGAGTTTGAGGTTGACTTGGAAGAAGAACAACTTGCTTCCTTAGATGAACTTAAGAGGCTTAGAAAGGAAAATCAGGATCTCAAGGTACACTTACAAGAAAGTGTTAATGCCAATAAAGTTGTAATACAAAATCATAATGATGATAACAAAGATTATTGAATTTCTGAAAGCCCAAATGGTTGATAGAAAAAGGACTGAAGAGGGATTTGAAGTCAAGTTAAAAGACAAGGATGAATTGTGTAATAAACTAGAAAATGAGGTTGCTTCATTGAAGAAAAGTTCAGATAATAATTCCTTGTTAAAAGAACTAACTCTTAAAGATGACATGATTATAAGTCCGAAAATTGAAATTGAAGAATGTAAAAGGATAGCAGATGGTGTAAGGTCTGATTTGGAGGTTAAAAAGATTGAATGTATAAAATTTGAAGGAGAAGTAGGTGCATTAAGGAAAGGGATTGAAATTGTCAAGGTTCAATTAGGTAAAAATCATAAATTTGATCGTAGTACTAATCTATTGAATGAGATGATTGGTAGACAAAATCATTTTAAGGATCCTACAGGAGTGGGATATGAAGTTGGACAAAGCTCTGCAGAAGAATATAAACATGAGACAGTGTTTGCTATTGCAAATGGAAAGAAGTTTACAGTCAAGAAAACACTAATAATGAAGGTTGATATTGGTCACCATATTGCTATTGCTCAGACAAAAGATAATTGTGTTAATGAAAGGAAAAAAAGAACCCCATTTATCAGGTATAACCACTCTCAATTTCATGGCTATTTCTATTGTTGTCATGCTTATGGTCATAAAGCAAGAAATTATACAAGAAATTGTAGGAGGTATGGAAGATATGATAAGAGAAGTTTTGGACTGTCAAGAAAGTATGATTTCTTTACTCCTCAAATTGGTTATAATATCACATGCTTTAAGTGTCATAAACTTGGGCATAAGGCACAAAAGTGTAGGAGTAAGTTGAAGGCATCATTTAAAAATAACAATGTAGATGCATTGACCAAGAAAAAGAAAGGGCCCATACAGGTTTGGAGGAGAAAATAAGACCTAGGAAATGAAAATACTAAACTAGTGCATAATGCACAAAAGGGATCAACTGTTGTTTGAAAGGTCAGCATGGGGTAAGGGGGAGTTGTTTATTGTATTACTCTTCAACTCCTTAGAGAAATTTTGAAGGTGTGCAAAATAATGCTTGTATTACAGTGACAGTTCTCTATGATGTTGCAAACGTTGCTAACTTTAATGATGGAGTAAGTTGATTTGCAATAGAACTTTCTATTTTATAGAGAACAGGTGACAAAATTTATGCATATGCAAACCTATGAGTGATGGTAAAGTCTTTATGGGTGAATGATTGCTTGAGTAGAAAACTTATCACTTTGTATTGTTTTTCAGTAATTAAGGTGTGAGCTGTATGTTTTATATGTTTTATGGATTTGATGACTTGAAGTGAGCCTATATATCTGAAACAGTGTGGAGACTGTAAAATATTTGTGCATCCATGATCTTGAACATTTCACAAGTTGCTGTAACAGTGATTGGCTCTTTCAAAGGGAAAAACATATGTTTAGGACTGTCATGTGGTTTCTATGTCATTGTTTTACAATGTGAGCATTTGTTTATCTTGACAGTTTGTATCTTGTACACATGGTATCTTGAACTGAGAATGATGGTCATTGGTCACAGTGAACAAACAAGAACTGTGAGGTCTTGAAAGCAAGCATAACATAACAAGTAGTGGTGGTACATGGTATTTGTTTGAGTGATATCAATAAAATCATTCTTGGCTCTTAACATAAGATGTCTAAGCACTGTGATTTCTTGATGTGCATATCATTCTATCTCTATTGTTCTTCGTATAAAGAGTTTGTGATACAGGTTATCTATGCTTGGAGTCCTCATGATAGAAGTGACAAGGGGTTGCAGACTTAATAATGTGATTGGTGACAGAGCATTGCACTCTTGGACAATAATCTTACTAAGTTTCATAGTGTTATCTTGACAAAATTTAGTTGCAAATCTTTGGTGCCATGAGTATGATCACAACAAGATTTAGTGTCAGTGGCATATGATTCTTGTGATTGTGATTTAATCATTACATTCATGATAGTTGTTTGTTGCAGGAACTTGTTGTATGGAGTTGCATTGAGGAATATAACATACTTGATATTTGTATAGGGACTTGTATGCATATCTTATGTGGAATGTATGGTTGCAAGAGGTACAAGGTCTTTCTGGTGGAAAGGTTAGATAAGGTAAAGATACTTTGTGACAATGAAGGTTTACTGGTGATCTCTATCCGTACTTGCCATTAAAGTATGGTTCATAAGAGGACAATACTTTATGCTAATAGTGGTTTGGATAATACTCTCTTACATGACATAGTTGGAGATTTGAATATATTGACTCATGGGTGAGTTTGCAGATGACAAGATTGACTAATATTCCTACTACTGTTTCAATGATATTTGATTGAGGATTTATATGACAACGTGACATGACTTAACCTTTTTGTATTGCTGACAAAGGTAATCATCCAGTTTGGAAGATAGTGAATGAATCTCTGCTTTAAGGATTGTTTTTGCATGATAGTGGTGAAACAGTTTGGTATCTGCCTTATATTCTTTGGTATTAAACAAGATAGTACAAGAAACAAGATCTCGGTTATCTTAGTTTTTTTCTTTCTTTCTGGAGTTGTAATTTCTGATTGACATGCTGTTGTCACGTATCTGATATATTTCTTGCTAAATATCATGAGTGGTACATTTTTATTAATGTTTGACTTTGTTATGCTTTCATATTGTCAGAAGTTGTTCTCTTCATATGCTATCAAGAAGTTGTTCTCATGGTTGAGATAGTACACAAGAACAAAGATATGCTTTAATGTTTTTTCATGCAAATGTTCATGTCATAATTGAATCTTAGGGTGTCAAGGATGGTGATTTTGAGGATGAATGCATGATAATTGAAGGTTGTTGGAGTAAAAAAACATAGATCTTATGATTATGCCTTTCCTGAGATGCATATCAGTCAAAGGAATCAATTTATGTTAAAAAGTGGTATAGTGATGAAGCCATGAGCAGAGAAAATAGTAGCAGATGTCAAAAATGTTTTTTCAAGTACTGGAGTAAGAAGGAATCTATCTACTTTATTTATGCAGAGTAACATCAGAAAAAGATAGATTGATAACATGCTTTGAATTTGTTCAATCTATAGTTCTTTGCCACATATGCTTTTAGTATTGTTTCTTGACAAAGGGAGCTTGTATCTATATCTTTAATTCACAACTCTTCTGTATATTTGATTTGCTGCTATATTGCTCTACTTACAATGGATTATTGTGTTGAATAATTGGTTGGCTTCTTAGTTGTTTTCATGGCATCTCATATTCTCCTCTTTCATCCTTTGTCTTTGAGGCAAAAATGGGGAGAGATGATATGTGTTTTTCCATCAAGGACAATGGGCGAGTTTGTTGGCTCTCAGTTGTTTTGTCCTTGATGTTAAAAGTGGTTTGCTGATGTGATGATATGCTTGGTGGATTTTGACAAGATGCATTCTCAGCTTGTTTTGATACATGATGATTACAGTTGATTTACATGGTCTTTACACATGGTTCATGGCATGCAATTACAAGTTTTAGATTTCCATGCTTCAGTTTTTGATACATGTTGGTTACTAATATTGTTATAATTTTTTAGGGTGCTACAAGTCAGATTTATCCTTTTCATGATTTCAAATCACAGATCAGGTATATGATAGTTGATGTTTGACATGGTATACATGATGACATTTGATTATTAAATAGGTATCTTAGACACTATGCACAATGACTTCCACATATTGGCAGATATATTTGACGTATACATTTGTTTATATATTGCTGCATTTTCATCTGGGTAGATATATCAAATGATATTTGCACATCTTATATTTGCATAAAACATACAAGATTATTTGTTGTCTTCAAGACACATAGTATGCCAACATTTGATACATTGTAAAGCATACAATGCTACAAGGTTTTGGAAAAATTATTTCTGGAATCTTGCTTGGTCATATACATGTGACATTATCCAAGTCACTTTGCAAGGTTGAATACTAAACATAGCCACATTGTGGTCAGGTGATATTGGCATTATAATTTTTTGTTTTGTTTTGCAATAAAGTTTACAAGGTGATTTGGTTGGACTTATAATAATAAGGTTTTGGGCTCATCCTGATAAGGCTTCAGTTTGTTTTGATTGATCATATATGGCATCAGGAAGCTTGCATGGTATTTTGTATTTGAGCACAATGCATGTGTGTTTGATCACATTGCATCGGTTTTTGATATGGTTATAAGGATATTGGTTTAATGTTGACTTCCATTGGCATGAATATTTGGAAAGGAATTTACACCATACTTTCCTTGGTCAACATCTCTTGTAAAAGGAATTTGGTTGATTTATACTCCTAAAGAGTATCGAGTATACTAAGCATGTGATTTCAATGGAATAGACTTTTTAAAAGTCTTGGCAATGATATTAAGGATCAATATTGTTGATGTTTATTTCGAGCTGCATGGGACTCGGTATTCATGTGACTTCACTTCACTTATTAGTGACTTGGCATTGGCAGTGAGCGGTTGGTTATGACACAAAATAATTTTGTTGACATACGTGGCTGAAGACTTGTCATCAGTTTCAAAAGCATAATAATGGTTTATTAATTATTGTGTTTTGATTTGTTTTAGACTTCAAAACATCATTATGTTTGATAAAGTCTTCGATAGATTTGAAAGAAAGAAATTTAGGGAAATATTACTATTGAAGGGTTTGGAACCCTAGCCGCCATGAGAATATTGTGTTCACAGTTATAAATTTGTTCTTCTTTGGCCGACACTAGAGGAGTAAAATGATTTTGTTACAAGCATGGACAACAGATTATGAGCTAGCAAAAGCTTGGTAGTTGTTAAGGGAGTGACAATGGCTCCTTCAGCTGGGCAGTTGTGGTTGACTCCATCGATCTGGTATTTGTTTGATTTCTTCATTGCATAATCAGGTATTACTTTTGTTGTTTTTGAAGAAAGCAAGAAAAGGAAGTTAATTCTTCTTGAAGCTCGAATCATAACTGAAAAGTGTGTTTATTTATGTTAAAAGATCTGCATTTGAGATTAAGTAAAGCTTACTGGGTAATGAAGTGATTTCGTTATTGTTGAAATCTGTGTTAAAGCATGGATTTAGAGTTTGTTTAAAAAATCTGAAAAGAAAAGAATATCTACGAGCTGCAACTAAAATGATTATCTTTAATAAAGTTTGTTAATAGAGATTATTTAGGGTTTCTCATTCGAACCCTAACCCGAGTTGCTTTTACAGTTATTCAAACTGCATACATAGATTATTATTTGCAGAGTCTTCAAAAGATGATCTTCAGGCATTATCATGTGGAACTAGAAAGAGGAATATGATGTTTTCAGACATTTGATACAAAAGATATATTACATTGAAAATATTTGTTGTGATTCTTAGATTATTAAATTTCTTGAAGATGTTTTCATTCTCATACAACATTCTTCAATGTGCTTATCGAAAATCTTTATAGTCTTCTATTGACAGTCTAGAACTGCAAGTTGCACTTCTAGAGTATTGATAGAACACTATCATTATTATTGTGCATTGTAATGGAGTTGGTGCTCCTGTATATTGTGGGGTTGGGGCTCCTGTAACTTGTGGAGTTGGTGCTCTTGTATTTTATGGAGTTGGTGCTCTAAGTGAATAAATGAAATATTTTTCGAGTGGCTTTTTATTCCCCAAGAGGGCTTTTCCACTCAGGAATTTTTTTGGTGTTATGTGATGTTTCTATGTGTGAATGGTTTATTTGCTTGATTACAATATTGTCATCAGTTGCATAAAAAGTTGTTGATGTCAGTCATTCATTTCTGCCATTCTTTAAATCAAAGCATCTTGCATAAAACGTTTAGTTATAAGCTCTGATATATGTGTAAAGTTTATCAAGCCAGTCTCAGTTAATAAAATGTTTATCTAATTTGTAATGCATATAAAATTGTTTGAGTTCAAGTGAAGTCTGTTCTTCTTTAGTCATTTGATATTCTGGTTTAAAAGTTTAAAAGTTTGTGACTTTCTTGAATCACTGATTCACCCCCCCCTCCCCACTCTCAGTGATTCTGTCTTCCAACAATAAGATGATTTTTAAGGAAAGAAAAGACTGAAAGAATATAACATGAATATGGAATATTTGTTCATTAAATATGTCTTTAACCAAAATATCAATTTTTTTTTTATAGAGCTAACAGTAAACTTATTGGTGTAGCATTCATAGTTGGGCTTGCATTTAGTAATAATATTAATTACAAAGAAGAACAACAATGTATCAGAATAGAAAACCTATCAAAAATATGTTTAATATTATTATATGTCTTTGAATTTTTAAATTTATTCCTTCAAAATGAAACCACTTTAGTGTCCAAACAACAAGAGTTGAATCCCCACTCAATATAAGTTACTTCGCATTTGCATATAATTTGTTTTAGAAAGAAAATTATGAAAGATTATATGCTTGTGAACATTAGATTAATCCCAACCTAGAATAGTATCTCAAGGGAAAAGAAGATCATTTTGGATAAAAACTAAACTAATTGAATTTTAAGATAAGAAAATTATAGAGAATTGAATAGAAATATGGAACCTTTATTCATGGACACAAGCTCTTAAATAATACATCAAAATAGAATCATGGATGAGCTAGAAATATTCAATGGACTAGGCTTGCACACAGTAGGCTTGAGAAAAAAAGAAGTGCGTAATATGTAGTGCCTCTCATGTTGCCTTCATTAGATTGATACTCATTATGTTAGGATATACACTATGATACCTTATTGATGCTAGTTTGACTGTTTTGGATTGGTTTTGCATGACAGTTGATCATGCTTTGAAGTTCATGATACTGTTGTCTTATGCATATATTATGATGGTTATATGGATTTATCTATGTTCGGATTAATCTAGTTATGAGTATCATGTGGTTATATGATTATGTTTACTGTGCATTTAATTCATGATTGATCTATGTTGTTTACGATGTGATTGTTGTTATTCGTTGATGTGGCTTATTGTTTGAAGTGTCTTGGTGGGAGGGATAGTGTAGCATTACTCATTCGCGAGTACCTTGCTATGTTGCGATTTTCTCTCATGGCGTGTTTGATTGTTTGATATATATATATATACGTTTTTCGACAATTTGATTGATGTAGATTGCAGGTACCAGGCATCGACTCCACCTGAATTGTCAAGTCTGAGTGTGCCTTAAAACCCAATGGAAATGTTGTTGAAAATGAAGATGACAAAAGGTCCCCTACCCTTGCCATCATCCTTGACGAGGATGGGTACCTGTTTAGTCACCCAGTCAGTTGTCTCGTTTTGAATCTATGGTTGTTGGGTGATTTGTGATGATACTTAGTTAATTGTTGATTATATTGTTTAATTAGCTATTAAGTTTAAATAATTTGTAATGGTAATTTGTGGAGAAATTAATGTTTGAATTGCCTTGTTTAATTGATTTAATTAAATTAAATTGATTTATAAGGTTGTTTAAGTAATTTGGAATTAAATAAATAATTAAATAAATCAAGATTGAAAATGGGTATTTATATGGAACTTTTGATAATTAATTTATTAAATTAAATTGTTATGTGATAAAATATTTTATAATTAAATATAAAGATAATAATTATTATTATCATTGAGATTTAATTAAGCAAATGGGGAAAATAACATAACTTAAAATGAAATAGGTAATTGGATGTGATTTTGAACAAGTTGTTAAAGCAATTTAAAAGATAGAAAAAGTGGAGTTCGTGCACATGCATGACTCCAAACTAATTGCTGAATTGAAACTTGTCATTTTGAGTGGATATTGCTTGATTTTTACTTTGGAAAGTTGATGACTTTCCTGGTTTTAATAATGTGGAGTTTTGGAAAAAAAATTAATTTCTTTGTTTTCGAACGAAAATTTCTGTCTGCAACAATATTGATCAAAATACAAATTTTTGATTAATTTTTTTTTGTTTTCAAAGTGGGGAAAATTTCTGAAGGTTGATCAAGGATTTGGAGAAAAGGATTGTTGTTGTGATAGAGTTATTCTCAACACTTCTTTTCCATCTCCAAAGCATTGGATCTCAGGTTGGCATCGTCTTTACCCTTGTTTCATTTATCCGTTATTTGTGAACGATCTCTCTTTCTCTTGTCTGTTGAAAATGATTGTTTGCTATTTGATATTATTAAATTTTCCTCCATTGTTAAATATTTGCTTGAAATCCTCTTAGTCCTTCTGATAAAATCCTTTCTGTGCTAAACCTTTGATTTTCTCTCCCCTTTGCCAAATTTTTTTGTTGAGAAAATTTCTTAAATCTTCTTATTATTTTGTTGGGCACACTATACTCAATCTTCTGAGGCCGATACCTCAATTATAGTGTCCCTTATGCTTGGCTTTGGCATTGGCCCAACCATGGCCGAATGCCATCTCTCCTCCCTTCTTGCATTTTTCCACTTTAGTGACATGAGTTATTGTGATATGGTAGGGCAACGCCTATAATGATTTATGTTTTCCCTTGGCACTATGCTTGGAATATAATGCACATTAGCATAGGGGTTGTGTTGTGTGCATAATTAATGGAGATCATTTATCATGGCTTTCATTATCTATGACCTTTGTTGATAGTTGAATTGATCGAACCCTTAATATTATGTTTTGTTGAATTGGATTACTGATTTAATCGATTGTACTCCTTTCAAAAGCATAAAAAAAAGAGGCCAAAATATTGGTTTAATTGATGCCCCTGTTAAAAGCCTGGTAGCCTGAATTATATTTGGAATTCGTTGTCTTTGTTTCATTGTTGAAAATTCGATATATATTCATATGATTCCATTTGATAAACAACTTACTATTCATTGCCTTGGGTAGGAGAAAATATTTGTGCTTGACGTGTTTTAAACAAATACTCTTCATAGCAGTTGATAATAGATTCACACCATTCATTATTTTTATGGTATTCGAATTATTATATGGCAACACCAATAAAAGGCATTAACCTTGTAGTGAGTTCGCCGTTTCAGATAAATGTAGTGCGAGTTATATGTAGTTGCTTTAATATTCATTATATGTGTGTGTGTGTGTGTGTGTGTGTGTGTGTGTGTGTGTGTGTGTGTGTGTATGTATATGCATATGTTCATGTATTTATGTTATGTGTTACTCTTGTAGAATATGACAATCTGTTTTATAAACAACAGTTGAAAGTATTTAATTACTTATATATATACATATATATATATCTAATGATTACTTTTATATATTTATTTGATTTATGGTTTTGAAAACAACAGACTGTAATAATGTTATTGCAGAAAATACATATATATTGATGTATATTAATTGTGTATGTTATTGTTTACAAATTGGGTGGTTGTTTTTAATTACTTCTGCTATACTAAAAGTTGCCTTTTAATTGTTTATATATATACATGTATTTATATAGGTATACATATAAATATATTTATCGACTATGGGAATATATTTATATGTATATGTATAATTAAGTATGTTTATTTAGATTGGAAATTAAATAGAAGGAAAATATTTGATTTAATTACATCTTAGTAATGAAGGGAATAATTAGAATAAATAATTATGGTGATCTTTTAAAATAACGTTTCCCTTGCATTCACGAAAACAATGATTTGTTATTATATGTTGTTATCATGGTTATTTTATTATTGTGAGTTAAATTGCATTATGTAAGTGAAATTTAAATGTGTATATTATTGATCTTTACTTGGGGTCTTTGTAAGTTGTCAAGGTTGATTCCAGAGACTAAGGGAAATTTGTTACATGTTGGATTTTCATGTTTGTTCCTTGTGAAATAGTTGATCTTATCTCATGTATTGTGCTTATGTGGGTTTTAGCCTTGCACTGTTATATTGCTTCTATGATGTGAACTTTGTGCAATATGGTTCATGCCTTGCTTATGTTTTTGATCTTGTGATATTTTTGTACTTTGTGCAAGTGGATTTACCCTAGATATTATGTGGGTCTTCTAGATGCTAGTAGGGAGAGTGTCTCTCAATGGGGGTCGACGCATAAAGTGGCGTCTAGGATAAACCATGTGAGGGTTCGATAAATAAGTGATAACCTAATTAATGAATTAGTGGGTTGGGTAGTTTCACATTAATCAAGATAAATGGATGCCTCACCCATGCCTGTAGTGCTGATTTAGGCTAAGGATGGGTTGAGAAGGCCTAGTTGGAAAGATCAACTTCCTTGTCCTCATGAAAGGAAAGTTGGTTCTGCATGTGTCACCCTATGGGGCCGGCGTCTAGTGAGAGATTATCAGGATAACCATAGATTGGGGCTGGTTTCTAGTGAGAGACTGTTAGGATAACCCATGTCAAGACCATGCGATGACACTCTTCCCTACTTTATCCTAGCATTCCCTTGTTTGTGGTTACCCTTGTGTGTATACCTCTAGAAGTGGTTGTCTCCTTATGTTTTGTCTTGTTGCACCTTGTATGTTGGAGTCATGTTAGCCCTTGTTTGCTTGACTGCTTGTGTAGTGGGTCGTTATTGTCATCTCCTAGCACGGGGGGTGGACCTTAGGGTTCCACATGGTTGGGTGGAACGTGCTATGCACTCCATTGGGCTCCCAATTGATGCTCATGAGCATGGATGTTGTACCTTATGTAGAGAATCCAGATCTTGTACCAGACTTGAGATAGTATCAATGTTATGTAATGTAATCATTTTAGTTGTATCTCATCATGTATTTGATGTATCCTTTCCGTTGTATGTTGGGAAGTATTGATGTAATTATGTAATTATGAAATGATGCACCTTTATGTAATAAAAGTGATGTATGTACTCCTTGGGTTTAACATTTGATCATTGATGGTTATTTATTTATTATGATGTATGGAAGTATGATGTTCATTTACTTAATGCAATGGATTTATAATTACTTTTGTGGGTTGGTTAATCTTTGATGTTGGATTAGAACATGTTAGGAATGTATGTGATTAATGTAGTCATGATACCCTAAAGGACATAGTTAGAGCATGTGTACGTGTAGTTTACATTCTATGTTGATAGTATGATCTATATGTTGATTCACTTTAAAAAAAAATTGTGTCATAATTGTTAATTAGGTGTGTCGTCCTTTGGGGTTTCATGGCGGGGCGTTACAACTTGGTATCAAAGTAGGGTTCTAACACTGGGTACTCTGGTTTAATTGAGCCCATTATGTTGTCCTAGTGCTTAGATTCTTGAGCTTATGTTTTTCCCCCTTCTATCATCCTCGCCTAATATCTATTTCTTGTATTTTGGTGTTGATGTGTAGGAAGATTCCTAGAGGTTGAGGTAGAGGCCATGGTGGTGGCCATAGGGCTAACCGCTAGAACACTCCATCTCAGAGTTCCCATGAGAGTGATTGTGAGGAACAATAGTGTTCCCAAAATAATCTAGGAGGTAGAGGTCAAAATCCTAGTTAGCCGAGGTTAGAGGGAGCTGAATTACGTCAGTTGCTAGAGGAGGTTCTTGGCCGCTTAGGTGCTAGGTAGAAAGAGGAGCAACGGGTGATCAGGGAAAGGGAAAGGTCACCTAGGAGGAGAGATATATGAGTGGATTAGGATGCCATTGTAGTAAGTCACATGAGAAACCTTTTGAGGGCACACTCCCCCACTTTTGATGGTTCTGGTGGAGGATTGAAGGTGGAGACTTGGTTGATTGATCTGGATAGGTGTTTTTCCATGCATCCATATGGTAGTAACACCAAGGTGAGGTGCGCCATTATGCATCTCAGAGGTTTTGCATCTACATGGTGGAATTTGGAGGAGCAGAAATTGCACCTCGATATCGGCTTAGTGACATGGGAGTTGTTCATGGAGAGGTTTAGAGCTCATTTTTTGTCAGACCACTGGAGACAATGCCGTGCGGATGAGTTCCATGAGTTGAGACAGATGGTGATGTCAGTAGAATAGTATGAGCACAGGTTTTATGAGCTTAAGCAATATGCTAGGATCGATGATGATGAGGCTATGTTGGTGTAGCATTTTGTTAGGGGCTTGAATGCTTGTATTAGTGGAGGAGTTTATGTCTTCGAGCTGAAGACCATGGAGGTGGCTATCGAGAAGGCTCATTTATTGGAGGAGAATTTGACCATGGCATGAGGAGGCCATACTAGTGTTCAGATTGGAAGTGCACCTTCATCAAGTTTTGGTTCTCGAGGTGGGCAACCTCAGGCATCGGGTTCTTCTAGGAGCCATCATGTGCCTGCTAAGGGTGGACAACAACAACAACAACAACAATCTTAGTCAAAACATAAGAACTCTAGTCTCAACATGTGGTAGATTTCAGTCTAGGAAAAATCAGAGTTGGCAGCGAGCTCAGCATGACAGTTCTGATCAGCCAACATAGAGCACATAGACTACAGCTAGTAGAGTTAGTTTTCAGCAGTCTAGTGCACCCCTTGGTGGCAGAGGTACAGGTTGTTTCTCTTGCAGCCAGCAGGGCCACATTGCTAGGAAATGTCCTCAAAGGAACGCTACAAGTTTTAGTCACAGGTTGATAGCTTCTGAGCTGATAGTAGGGGATGCAGGCAAGTCCCATAGAGTATTTGCAGTAGTTGATAACCGCCAGGAAGAACATTAGGGTACAATGGTGGAGACTACAGGTGTGTTACAGGGTACAAATATCTCTATTCTCTTTAATTTTGGTGCTTCTGATTTATTTATTTCCCTTTCCATAGTAGAGCACTGTAGACTGGTGGCAACAAACCAAGGTGTTAGGTGGCAGGTCGAATTGGCCTCTGGAGTGAAGGTAGCAGTAGAATCCCTTATGCATGGTTGTGGTTTGAGAATTTGTTCACTCGTTACTATGGTGGATCTCCGCATTTTACCTCTTGGATCCTATGATGTTATTTTGGGTGTGGATTGGTTGAGTGCACACCAAGCAATGATAGATTGTCAGCGTACGTCAGTGCGGTGTATGGATGACTTGGGTAATGAGGTTGAGGTTGCTAGCATTCAGAGGCCCATCTCCTTACAAATGATTTCTGCTATGCAGTTGAGGAGATGTATGTGTCAGGGATGCGAGTTGCTTGCAGTGACAGTCAATGATTTGGAGCTAGGGGAGAGTCGAGAGGTGTCTCTTGACGATTATCCAATCCTCAGGGAGTATGCAAATGTTTTTCATAGTGAGATTTCAGGGATGCCACATAAGTGTGACATCGATTTTAGAATAGACCTCGTTCTCGGAGCTGAACCTATATCTCAAGCTCCATATCAGATGACAACTCAGGAGCTTCAATTGTAGTTGGAAGAGTTGTTGTCAAAAGGGTTCATTCATCCTAGTGTTTCTCCTTGGGGAGCACAAATTATATTTGTGAAGAAGGATGGTTCCCTTCGGTTGTGCATTGACTACCAATAGTTAAATAAGGTGATGGTGAAGAACATGTATCCCTTACCGAGAATTGATGATCTATTTGATCAGTTAAAGGGAGCTAAGGTGTTTTCAAAAATTGATCTTAATTCGGGATACCATCAATTGCGTATCTCTGAGGTGGACATTCATAAGACTACATTTTGTACTCGCTACAAACATTATGAGTTCACTGTTATGTCGTTCGGGTTGACGAATGCACTGTCTGTTTTCATGAGTTTGTTGAATGGAGTCTTCCACACCTACCTGGATATATTTGTCCTTTTGTTCCTTTGATGATATTATGATTTACTCGAGAACTATGGAAGAGCACGAGGAGTATTTGTGACAGGTTTTGCAGTGTTTGAGAGATAATCAACTTTATGCGAATTTGGCTAAGTGCAAATTCTTCTAGATAGAGGTGAGATATTTGGGACACATCATCTCTGGATAAGGTATTACTGTGGATCCTACGAAGATCCAAGCTATTATGGATTGGCCTGTGCCCACTAATGTTTTAGAGGTTCACAGTTTCGTGGGTTTAGTAGGTTACTATTGGCAGTTTGTTCAGGGTTTTTCGAGGACAACACGCTCCATCACTTCTCTTCAGAGGGAAGGGAAGAAGTTCATTTGGTCAGAGTAGTGTCAGTCAAATTTTTAGACTCTTAAGGAGAAGTTGACCAGTACACCTATCCTAGTAGTTCTTGATCCTACTGGAGATTTTGTGGTGTACTGATGCGTCCTTGGAGGGTTTAGGAGTTGTTTTGATGCAGGATGGCCGTGTGATTTCCTATGAGTCTCACAAACTCAAGGATCACAAGCTGAAATACCCCACACACGATTTGGAGTTAGCTGCCATTTTTCATGCCCTTGTGAGATGGAGGCACTTTCTATTGGGGCATCAGTTTGAGCTGCATAATGATCACCGTAGCTTACAGTATATATTTACATACTCAAACCTGAATTCCAGGTAGAGGAGGTGGATGGAATTCCTTTGTGAATATGATTTTGAGGATAAATACATCCAGGGTAAGGAAAATTTGGTGGAAGATGCTCTGAGTCGGTAGAGACATGAGCTATTAGCAGTGACTCTTGGTGTCAAATTGAGGAGTCAAATCCTTGCAACACTTCCTATAGATAGTTTGTATCAGGAGGTGAAGTCAGAAATTGAGTTAGATAGAGATTTAGAGGGAAAATTTGAGGGTTATTCACTTGAATCTAATGGGCTATTGCGGTATTTGGGTTGCATGTATGTACCTCCTACTGAGGGTCTTCGTACCCTAATCATGACAAAGGCACATCAGGCTCCCTATTCTGCTCATCCAGGGGTCAAGAAAATGTATGTAGACCTTCGTCCATTGTATTTCTGGGCTGGAATGAAGAGATACATTACAGATTTTGTTGTGAGGTGTTTGGAGTGTCATAGAGTTAAGGTGGAGCACCAACATCCCTTTTACAACCACATCTCGTTCTTGAATGGAAATGGGATATCATCTCGGTGGACTTCATAGTTGGTTTGCCTATGTCTTCTTGTCGCCATGATGCCATCATGGTCATCGTTGATAGGTTGACTAAGGTGGCACACTTCTCTCTCGTTTGGTCATCTTATAATGCTTCTTCTGTGGCCAAAATATTCATGGAGGATATTGTCAGACTGCATGGAATTCCACGTAGAATTATTTCTGAACGAGATCCAGTGTTCACTTTTGCACTTTGGACATCTTTGCAGCATGCTTTAGGGACCCAATTGAACTTCAGTTCTGCATACCATCCAGAGACAGATGGACAGACCGAGAGGGTCAACTAGGTTCTTGAAGATCTATGCTTAGAATGTATGTTATGGATCAACAGTCTCATTGGGAGGATTAATTGCATTTAGTGGAGTTCGCATACAAAAATGGGTATCATAGTTCAATTGGTATGCCTCCTTTCCAGGCATTGTATGGTCGTCCTTGTTGGACTTCGTTGAGTTGGGACCGTCTTGAGGACACAATCCTTCTTGGACCCGAGATGCTTCAGGATATGGAGCAATAGGTTGCTCACATTAGAGAGCACTTGGTGGCAGCATAGGATAGGCAGAAGAAATACATAGATGTGCATAGGGTCGATCATCAGTTCTTAGTCGGTGATCGACTATTTTTATGAGTGCGTCCATGAAAGAGTCCAATCCGTTATGGGAAAGGCTCTAAGCTCACATCTCATTTTGTGGGGCCATTTGAGGTTTTGGAGAGGATTGTTCCCATTTCTTATCGTCTTGCTTTTCCACCCAGTCTATCGCGCATACATGATGTATTCCATGTTTCTATACTTAGACCATATTATTCTGACATTTCTCATGTTCTTGATTGGAATACCTTATAGGTAGAGGACGTGCAGCTGGCACTGGAGCCTGTGGTTGCTCTACAACACTGGAGGATCACCCTCAGGGGAAAAGATATTAAGCAGGTGAGGGTCTAGTGGGATCCTAGCGACGAGGCTTCAGCTACTTGGGAGGATGCATCCCGGATGCAAGAGTCATTTCCATATTTGTTTGCAGGCTTCTAGGAGTAAGCTTGGTTCTAGGGGAGGAGGATGTAGTGCCTCTCATGTTTCCTTCATTAGACTGATACTCATTATGTTAGGATATACAATATGATACCTTGTTGATGCTAGTTTTATTGTTTTGGATTGGTTTTGGATGACAGTTGATCATGCTTTGATGTTCATGATACTATTGACTTATGTATATGTTATGATGGTTATATGGATTTATCTATGTGTTCGAATTAATTTAGTTATGAGTATCATGTGGTTATATGATTATGTTTACTGTGCATTTAATTCATGATTTTTCTATGTTGTTTATGATGTAATTGTTGTTATTCGTTGATGTGGATTATTGTTTGAAGTGTCTGGGTCAGAGGGACAGTGTAGCATTACTCATTCGTGAGTACCCTGCTATGCTGCGATTTTCTTTCACGGTGTGTTTGATTGTTTGATATATATATATATGTTCTTCGATAGTTTGTCTGATGCATATTGCACGTACCAGGCATCGACTCCACCTGAATTGTCAGGTCTGAGCATGCCTTAAAACCCAATGGAAATGTTGTTGAAAACATAGATGACAAAAGGTCCCCTACCCTTGCCATCATCCTCGATGAGGATGGGTACCCATTTAGTCACCCCGTCAGTCTGGTTTGCACCTTTGACTAGTTGTCTTGTTTTGACTTTATGGTTGTTGGGTGATTTGTGATGATACTTAGTTAATTGTTGATTATGTTGTTTAATTAGTTATTAAGTTTAAATAATTTGTAATGGTAATTTGTGGAGAAATTAATGTTTGAATTGCCTTGTTTAATCAATTAATTAAATGAAATTGATTTATAAGGTTGTTTAAGTAATTTGGAATTAAATAAATAATTAAATAAATCAAGATTGAAAATGGATATTTATATGGAACTTTTGATAATTAATTTATTAAATTAAATTGTTATGTGATAAAATATTTTATAATTAAATATAAAGATAATTATTATTATTATCATTGAGATTTAATTAAGCAAATGAGGAAAATAATATAATTTAAAATGAAATAGTTAATTGGATGTGATTTCGAACAAGTTGTTAAAGCAATTTAAAAGATAGAAAAAGTGGAGTTCGTGCACATGCATGACTCCGAACTAATTGTTGAATGGGAACTTGTCATTTTGAGTGGATATTGCTTGATTTTTACTTTGGAAAGCTAATGACTTTCCTGGTTTTAATAATGTGGAGTTTTGGAAAAAATAAAATAAAATTGATTTCTTTGTTTTCGAACAAATATTTTCGTTTGCAACAATATTGATCAAAATATTGATTTTCGATTAATTTTTTTTTGTTTTCAAAGTGGGGAAAATTTCTAAAGGTTGATCAAGGATAATTTGGAGAAAAGGATTGTTGCTGCGATAGAGTTATTCTCGACTCTTCTTTTCCATCTATGAAGCATTGGATCTTAGGTTGGCATCGTCTTTACCCTTGTTTCATTTATCCGTTATTTGTGAATGATCTCTCTTTCTCTTGTCTGTTGAAAATGATTGTTTGCTATTTGATATGATTAAATTTTCCTCCATTGTTAAATGTATTTGCTTGAAATCTTCTTATTCGTTCCAATAAAACCCTTTATGTGTTGAACCTTTGATTTCTCTCCCCTCTGCTGAAAATTTCTATTGAGAAAATTTCTTAAATCTTCTTATTATTTTGTTGGGCGAACTATACTCGATCTTCTGAGGCCGATACCCAAATAAATAGTGTCCCTTATGCTTGGATTTGGCGTTAGCCCAACCATGGCCAAACACCATCTCTCCTCCCTTCTTGTGTTTCGCCGCTTTAGTGACATGAGTTATTGTGATATGGTAGGGCAGCACCTATAGTGATTTCTATTTTCCCCTGGCAATATGCTTGGAATATAATGAACATTAGCATAGGGGTTGTGCTGTGTGCATTATTAATGAAGATCATTTATCATGGCTTTCGCTATCTATGACCTTTGCTGATAGTTGAACTGATCAAACCCTTAATATTATGTTTTGTTGAATTGGATTACTAATTTAATCGATTATACTCCTTTCAAAAGCATAAAAAAAATAAAGACCGAACTCTTGGTTTAATCGAGGCCCTGGTTAAAAGCCTGACAACTTGAATTATATTTGGAATTCTCTGTCTTTGTTTCATTGTTGAAAATTTGATATATATTTATATGCTTCAATTTGATAAACAAATTACTGTTCATTGCCTTGGGTAGGAGGAAATATTTGTGCTTGACGTGTTTTAAACAAATACTCTTCATAGCAGTTGATAATAGATTCACACCATTTGTTTTTTTTATGGTATTTGACTTATTATATGACCACCAGTAAAAGACGTTAACCCTATAGTGAGTTTTCTGTTTGGGATAAATGTAGTGTGAGTTATATGTAGTTTCTTTAATATTCGTTTATATGTGTGTGTGTGTGTGTGTGTGTATGTGTGTGTGTGTGTGTGTGTATGTATATGCATATGTTCATGTATTTATGTTATGTGTTACTCTTGCAAAATTCGATAATCTGTTTTATAAAGAGTAGTTGAAAGTATTTAATTACTTATATATATACATATATATCTAATGATTACTTTTATATGTTTATCTGATTTATGGTTTTAAAAACATCAGACTGTAATAATGTTATTGTAGAAAATACATATATATCGGTTATATTAATTGTGTATGTTATTGTTTACAAATTGGGTGGTTGTTTTTAATTACTCCTGTTATATTAAAATCTTCCTTTTAATTGTTTATATATATACATGTATTTATATAGGTATACATATAAATATATTTACCGACTATGGGAATATATTTATATATATGTATATAATTATATAGGTATATGTATAATTGAGTATGTTTATTTAGATTGGAAATTAAAAGAAGGAAAAGATTTGATTTAATTACATCTTAGTAATGAAGGGAATAATTATAATAAATAATTATGGTGATCTTTTAAAATAATGTTTCCCTTGCATTCACGAAAACAATGATTTGTTATTATATGTTGTTATCATGGTTATTGTATTATTGTGAGTTGAATTGCATTATGTAAGTGAAATTTAATTGTGTATGCTATTGATATTTACTTGGGGTCTTTGTAAGTTTTCAAGGTTGCTTCTAGAGACTAAGGGAATTTTTTTACATGTATTTTCAGGTTTGTTCCTTGTGAAACTGTCGATCTTATCTCATGTATTATGCTTATGTGGGTTTTAGCCTTGCACTGTTATATTGCTTCTATGATGTGAACTTTGTGCGATATGGTTCATGCCTCGCTTATGTTTTTGACCTTGTGATATTTTTGTACTTTGTGCAAGTGGCTTTACCCTAGATGTTATGTGGGTCTTCTAGATGCTAGTAGGGAGAGTGGCTCTCAATGGGGGCCGACGCACAAAGTGGTGTCTAGGATAACCCATGTGAGGGTTTGATAAATAAGTGATAACCTAATTAATGAATTAGTGGGTTGTGTAGGTTCACATTAATCAAGATAAATGGATGCCTCACCCATGCCTGTAGTGCTCGTTTAGGCTAAGGATGGGTTGAGAAGGCCTGGTTGGCAAGATCAACTTCCTTGTCCTCATGAAAGGAAATTTGGTTCTGCATGTGTCATCCTATGGGGCCGACGTCTAGTGAGATATTGTCAGGATAACCATAGATGGGGGCCAATGTCTAGTGAGAGACAGTCAGGATGACGCATGTCAGGACCATGCGATGACACTCTTCCCTACTTTATCCTAGCATTCCCTTGTTTGTGGTTACCCTTGTTGTGTGTATACCTCTAGAAGTGGTTGTCTCCTTATGTTTTTTCTTGTTGCACCTTGTATGTTGGAGTCATGTTAGCCCTTGTCTGCTTGAATGCTTGTATAGTGGGTCCTTATTGTCATCTCCTAGCACGGGGGGTGGACCTTAGGGATCCACATAGTCGGGTGGAATGTGCTATGTACTCCATTGGGTTCCCAATTGATGTTCATGAGCATGGACATTATACCTTATGCATAGATTCTAGATCTTGTACCAGACTTGAGATAGTATCGATGTTATGTAATGTAATCATTTCAGTTGTATCTTATCACGTATCTGATGTATCCTTCCTGTTGTATGTTGGGAAGTATTGATGTAATTATGTAATCATAAAATGATGCACCTTTATGTAATAAAAGTGATGTATGTACTCCTTGGGGTTAACATTTGATCATTGATGGTTATTTATTTATTATGATGTATGGAAGTATGATGTTCATTTACTTAATGCAATGGATTTATAATTAACTTTTGTGGGTTGGTTAATCTTTGATGTTGGATTAGAACATGTTAGGAATGTATGTGCATAATGCAGTCATGATACCCTAAAGGACATAGTTAGAGCATGTGTACATGTAGTTTACATTCTATGTTAGTTGATAGTATGATCTATATGTTGATTCACTTAAAAAAAATTGTGTCATAATTGTTAGTTATATGTGTCGTCCTTTGGGGTTTCGTGGCGGGGCGTTGCATAATAGGTTACAATCATAGACCTTTAGTTAAAAATAGTATAGTGGACAAATGAATTTACATATTTATATAATATTGAAAGCGAGGGAAAGTAAAAAACAAGTTAAAGTGTGACAAAAAATGAGAATGTTATAAGTTTAAAATAAAATATATTATATAGTACATATTCATAAATAAAAAAATACATGGAAAAATAATTTTAAAAATAGAATTAAATTTAATTGACATTTGATTTTAGAAAGAAAAATAATAAAAGTAATATAATTTTGTTAAATCAAATTTTATTTCAAATAGTACACTTTATCTTTTTCGTAATTTCTAATGAACAAAATTCACATCATCATTATTGCGTCTTTGCGTGAATGGAATAAAAAAGGATGAATCACTTTAATACTAGAAAATTATAAAGCAAATCAATATTACTCACATGATGCAAATTGCTCTTTCGATGATACCAGTGTAAATCTATTGAATTTCCACCTCTATCTGAAGTAAATCCCACATGTAAAGGCTGCAACATTTATTTGTTATTCAATCATTTATGAATTAAATTCTATATATACACACAATAAAAAAAATAAAATATATTTGAAAGAATACAAAATCATGTTTTTCCTTCTTGCTATGAATTTTTTCTTAATGAATTTACATGTGATAAAATCTGGATAATATAGTATACTTAATAGAGACTATCTATTGGGTAAGCAAGAAATGACCTGATGAATGTCTCCCATAAAATGAGATAGAAACAATAAAGCTTCAGTTAAATTATCTACAAATTTAAAGACTCTATATTAGCCTCCAATAAAAGCATATGATAAATTTTATTCAGAGGAACCCAAAGAAGATATGAGAATAAAAAAGGAAGCTTACATTGCTTTCCACGAGATTTATGTCCATAAGTTGCAAGTTGTGAAGTGTAATTTTTTATGGCTCCTTCAAGACACATGCCCTCTACTCCTTGTTCATTATGACAATCCCCTATTTGCAGCAATTAAAACAACTTTTAGAAAAAAATAACTAGTATCAATTAGATAAATCTCTAATCTACATTTAATTAGTAACTCCATCATGAATACTATCATGCTACTTTAGTTCCTTTGTTTATATATAGTGATATAATTATGAACTATTTATGTTACAATAAATATAACTAACTACTTTGATTAAGCTAAGGAATATTGGTTAAAAATTATAAATAATATTTTAATCAAAAGTATAAGTAATTTTTTTAAATTTATTTTTGGATTGAATTTTAAAATGGGGTTTCTCATTCTTATATCAAATCTTAAGGTTGTATGCTTTGTAGATTTAGTGAAATAGAATATGACAACAAGTGACAATTTCAATGTGTTGGATGGTATAGATTGTGTAGAGATATAGTCGACAAAAACTTTGATAATGAGCTAGGTTGGGGTATATGAATTGATGCTAGTAGCTCCAATAATTGTAATCAAGCAATAAAAATATGAGGTACATAACTCTAATCTATTCAATTATGTGATAAATTCGAGCTAGTTATTCTCATGTTCATCAAAATAAAGGTTATGATAAGGATAAACCTATCACAAATGTGGTGGTGGTGGAAAATAAAATCTACAATCTAAAGGTATTTCCTAGTTCAACATTACATTTGGTAGTTGTGTTGGGTAATGACGCCCTTTTAGAGGATGAAAACTATTTAAAATTAGGTCTCATTTGTAATTTTATTTCCACACCTAGTCTTGTAGCTTTGCATGAAGGGATTACAAAAATATGGTCTACATATGGTTTTAAAATATTTTATAGAAATATTTCCTAATGTACAAGGATATTTTGTGTTGTGATGTAAGCCTTTGGAGGATATATTATTAATATTGGAGAAGGGCTCCTAGTTTTGTGATAAACATGTTTTAATATCAAAACCATGGTTTCCCATTTCAACACAATGATGGAGACTTTCTTAGTTTTACTTATCTAGGTTTGACTTCCATATCTTCCTCTTCAATTTTGGATAGATTTATGTTTCTAGAGAACTAGGGATGATTTAGGAAGGTTTTTAAAGCTTCATCTTGAAATAAATAGTTTGATTTATTCCATCTTGATTTTGATTCAAGTAGAAATATATATTTCCAAAGGTTTTCCTAAGGAGGTATGGCTACAAGTGGAGGATTGGATTTAGAAGCAAGTTTTAGACTATGATAATATAGCTTTTAAATGCTAAAAAAATTCATGAGGGGATGTTGTTGTTAATTAACTTGTAAGAAAACCACCATCTTCCAAAATAGGTACATGATGGAATGAAGGTCAATTATCCCAATTGATGGTTAGGATTTCACATTCTATTCCATCTTCTGAAGAAGATAGTCCCATAGAGAAGGATCTCTTGAAAGAGATGTGGGGATGGGACTTGTAAAAATCATGATAAATAGGGAAAGAATGATACCACCCTTTCCCCTTCTCAGTGATGTTATGCATATGTAGTAAAGATATCTAAGGCCCCTTTAGTCCAAATGGTGGTGGTAGATTATAGGACGATAATTGAAGGTGGTGTTTTATTGGTGAATCAATCAACTAGAAAACATTTTTTTTTATTATCAAATGTTAGAAAATAGATGCCCAATTATTCAAAATATTCTAATTTTATCTCCTTTAAAAGAAAAGAAAAAGCTGTGGATGTTTCTTATTATGTAAGAGGAAGAATGGTTAAAGAATTTTATTTTAACTATCAAGACCAAAGTTCAAATCTCCAAAGTGACATGTAAGGAAAAATTCTAATTAGTAACTCTTACCCTTCCATTATTTAGATTCTATTAGGAATTTCTAAGTTATCTAAATGCTGATACTCTTAAGGAGCTAAGTATTGCATTGCTCGTAAGGAGCTAAGTATTATTATTAGTTAACTCATATGATAAATTAAGCTATACTTGTAGACTATTAAAAAGGTAATTTATAAATATAATTTTAAAATCAAAACTCTAGAAGGAAAAAAGTAGTAGACGCAAAAAATAAGTACTAAAATAGGTTAGTATTCTTAAATGGGTCTATTTTATGAAAACATGGACAATGATTATAGTTTACATTTTCAAATGCTTGAGAAAAAAATGAAAGCTTCACATTTGATAACTTCTCTATATTGGTATTAACACTAATGGTTTCTAAATAGGTGCTACCCCATCTTGTGTTCTTCAAGTTGTCATTATGCTACCTCCTAATTATTCTGTAATCTTCTTCATTTATTCCTAATGGTGAATGTTGTAAGTATGTTGCAAGTGTTT
>VDFB02047230.1:492514201-492821122 GCA_007258455.2 Sequoia sempervirens | reverse complement strand
AAAAGTGTGTTTATTTATGTTAAAAGATCTGCATTTGAGATTAAGTAAAGCTTACTGGGTAATGAAGTGATTTCGTTATTGTTGAAATCTGTGTTAAAGCATGGATTTAGAGTTTGTTTAAAAAATTTGAAAAGAAAAGAATATCTACTAGCTGCAACTAAAATGATTATCTTTAATAAAGTTTGTTAATAGAGATTATTTAGGGTTTCTCATTCGAACCCTAACCCGAGTTGCTTTTACAGTTATTCAAACTGCATACATAGATTATTATTTGCAAAGTCTTCAAAAGATGATCTTCATGCATTATCATGTGGAACTAGAAAGAGGAATATGATGTTTTCAGACATTTGATACAAATGATATATTACATTGAAAATATTTGTTGTGATTCTTAGATTATTAAATTTCTTGAAGATGTTTTCATTCTCATACAACATTCTTCAATGTGCTTATCGAAAATCTTTATAGTCTTCTATTGACAGTCTAGAACTGCAAGTTGCACTTCTAGAGTATTGATAGAACACTATCATTATTATTATGCATTGTAATGGAGTTGGTGCTCCTGTATATTGTGGGGTTGGGGCTCCTGTAACTTGTGGAGTTGGTGTTCTTGTATTTTATGGAGTTGGTGCTCTAAGTGAATAAATGAAATATTTTTCGAGTGGCTTTTTATTCCCCAAGAGGGCTTTTCCACTCAGGAATTTTTTTGGTGTTATGTGATGTTTGTATGTGTGAATGGTTTATTTGCTTGATTACAATATTGTCATTAGTTGCATAAAAAGTTGTTGATGTCAGTCATTCATTTCTGCCATTCTTTAAATCAAAGCATCTTGCATAAAATGTTTAGTTATAAGCTCTGATACATGTGTAAAGTTTATCAAGCCAGTCTTAATTAATAAAATGTTTATCTAATTTGTAATGCATATAATATTGTTTGAGTTCAAGTGAAGTCTGTTCTTCTTTAGTCATTTGATATTCTGGTTTAAAATTTTAAAAGTTTGTGACTTTCTTGAATCACTGATTCACCCCCCCCTCCCCACTCTCAGTGATTCTGTCTTCCAACAATAAGATGATTTTTAAGGAAAGAAAAGACTGAAAGAATATAACATGAATATGGAATATTTGTTCATTAAATATGTCTTTAACCAAAATATCAATTTTTTTTTTTATAGAGCTAACAGTAAACTTATTGGTGTAGCATTCATAGTTGGGCTTGCATTTAATAATAATATTAATTACAAAGAAGAACAACAATGTATCAGAATAGAAAACCTATCAAAAATATGTTTAATATTATTATATGTCTTTGAATTTTTAAATTTATTCCTTCAAAATGAAACCACTTTAGTGTCCAAACAACAAGAGTTGAATCCCCACTCAATATAAGTTACTTTGCATTTGCATATAATTTGTTTTAGAAAGAAAATTATGAAAGATTATATGCTTGTGAACATTAGATTAAACCCAACCTAGAATAGTATCTCAAGGGAAAAGAAGATCATTTTGGATAAAAACTAAACTGATTGAATTTTAAGATAAGAAAATTATAGAGAATTGAATAGAAATATGGAACCTTTATTCATGGACACAAGCTCTTAAATAATACATCAAAATAGAATCATGGATGAGCTAGAAATATTCAATGGACTAGGCTTGCACACAGTAGGCTTGAGAAAAAAAGAAGTGCGTAATATGTAGTGCCTCTCATGTTGCCTTCATTAGATTGATACTTATTATGTTAGGATATACACTATGATACCTTATTGATGCTAGTTTGACTATTTTGGATTGGTTTTGCATGACAGTTGATCATGCTTTGAAGTTCATGATACTATTGACTTATGCATATATTATGATGGTTATATGGATTTATCTGTGTTCGGATTAATCTAGTTATGAGTATCATGTGGTTATATGATTATGTTTACTGTGCATTTAATTCATGATTGATGTATGTTGTTTACGATGTGATTGTTGTTATTCGTTGATGTGGCTTATTGTTTGAAGTGTCTTGGTGGGAGGGATAGTGTAGCATTACTCATTCGCGAGTACCTTGCTATGTTGCGATTTTCTCTCATGGCGTGTTTGATTGTTTGATAAATATATATATATATATATATACACACACACATTTTTCGACAATTTGATTGATGCAGATTGCAGGTACCAGGCATCGACTCCACCTGAATTGTCAAGTCTGAGTGTGCCTTAAAACCCAATGGAAATGTTGTTGAAAATGAAGATGACAAAAGGTCCCCTACCCTTGCCATCATCCTCGACGAGGATGGGTACCCGTTTAGTCACCCAGTCAGTTGTCTCATTTTGAATTTATGGTTGTTGGGTGATTTGTGATGATACTTAGTTAATTGTTGATTATATTGTTTAATTAGCTATTAAGTTTAAATAATTTGTAATGGTAATTTGTGGAGAAATTAATGTTTGAATTGCCTTGTTTAATTGATTTAATTAAATTAAATTGATTTATAAGGTTGTTTAAGTAATTTGGAATTAAATAAATAATTAAATAAATCAAGATTGAAAATGGGTATTTATTTGGAACTTTTGATAATTAATTTATTAAATTAAATTGTTATGTGATAAAATATTTTATAATTAAATATAAAGATAATAATTATTATTATCATTGAGATTTAATTAAGCAAATGGGGAAAATAATATAACTTAAAATGAAATAGGTAATTGGATATGATTTTGAACAAGTTGTTAAAGCAATTTAAAAGATAGAAAAAGTGGAGTTCGTGCACATGCATGACTCCGAACTAATTGCTGAATTGAAACTTGTCATTTTGAGTGGATATTGCTTGATTTTTACTTTGGAAAGTTGATGACTTTCCTGGTTTTAATAATGTGGAGTTTTGGAAAAAAAATTGATTTCTTTGTTTTCGAACGAAAATTTCTGTCTGCAACAATATTGATCAAAATACAAATTTTTGATTAATTTTTTTTTGTTTTCAAAGTGGGGAATTTTTTTGAAGGTTGATCAAGGATTTGGAGAAAAGGATTGTTGCTGTGATAGAGTTATTCTCAACACTTCTTTTCCGTATCCAAAGCATTGGATCTCAGGTTGGCATCGTCTTTACCCTTGTTTCATTTATCCGTTATTTGTGAACGATCTCTCTTTCTCTTGTCTGTTGAAAATGATTGTTTGCTATTTGATATTATTAAATTTGCCTCCATTGTTAAATGTATTTGCTTGAAATCCTCTTATTCCTTCTGATAAAATCCTTTCTGTGCTGAACCTTTGATTTTCTCTCCCCTTTGCCAAAATTTTTTGTTGAGAAAATTTCTTAAATCTTCTTATTATTTTGTTGGGCACACTATACTCAATCTTCTGAGGCCGATACCTCAATTATAGTGTCCCTTATGCTTGGCTTTGGCATTGGCCCAACCATGGCCGAATGCCATCTCTCCTCCCTTCTTGCGTTTTTCCACTTTAGTCACATGAGTTATTGTGATATGGTAGGGCAACGCCTATAATGATTTCTGTTTTCCCTTGGCACTATGCTTGGAATATAATGCACATTAGCATAGGGGTTGTGTTGTGTGCATAATTAATGGAGATCATTTATCATGGCTTTCATTATCTATGACCTTTGTTGATAGTTGAATTGATCGAACCCTTAATATTATGTTTTGTTGAATTGGATTACTGATTTAATCGATTGTACTCCTTTCAAAAGCATAAAAAAAAGAGGCCAAAATTTTGGTTTAATCGATGCCCCTATTAAAAGCCTGGTAGCCTGAATTATATTTGGAATTCGTTGTCTTTGTTTCATTGTTGAAAATTCGATATATATTCATATGATTCCATTTGATAAACAACTTACTATTCATTGCCTTGGGTAGGAGAAAATATTTGTGCTTGCCGTGTTTTAAACAAATACTCTTCATAGCAGTTGATAATAGATTCACACCATTCATTATTTTTATGGTATTCGAATTATTATATGGAAACACCAATAAAAGGCATTAACCTTGCAGTGAGTTCGCTGTTTCAGATAAATGTAGTGCGAGTTATATGTAGTTGCTTTAATATTCATTATATGTGTGTGTGTGTGTGTGTGTATGTATATGCATATGTTCATGTATTTATGTTATGTGTTACTCTTGTAGAATATGACAATCTGTTTTATAAACAATAGTTGAAAGTATTTAATTACTTATATATATACATATATATATATATCTAATGATTACTTTTATATATTTATTTGATTTATGGTTTTGAAAACAACATAATGTAATAATGTTATTGCAGAAAATACATATATATTGATGTATATTAATTGTGTATGTTATTGTTTACAAATTGGGTGGTTGTTTTTAATTACTTCTGCTATACTAAAAGTTGCTTTTTAATTGTTTATATATATACATGTATTTATATAGGTATACATATAAATATATTTATCGACTATGGGAATATATTTATATATATATATGTATATTTATAATTAAGTATGTTTATTTAGATTGGAAATTAAATAGAAGGAAAATATTTGATTTAATTACATCTTAGTAATGAAGGGAATAATTAGAATAAATAATTATGGTGATCTTTTAAAATAATGTTTCCCTTGCATTCACGAAAACAATGATTTGTTATTATATGTTGTTATCATGGTTATTGTATTATTGTGAGTTAAATTGCATTATGTAAGTGAAATTTAAATGTGTATGTTATTGATCTTTACTTGGGGTCTTTGTAAGTTGTCAAGGTTGATTCCAGAGACTAAGGGAAATTTGTTACATGTTGGATTTTCATGTTTGTTCCTTGTGAAATAGTCGATCTTATCTCATGTATTGTGCTTATGTGGGTTTTAGCCTTGCACTGTTATATTGCTTCTATGATGTGAACTTTGTGCAATATGGTTCATGCCTTGCTTATGTTTTTGATCTTGTGATATTTTTGTACTTTGTGCAAGTGGATTTACCCTAGATATTATGTGGGTCTTCTAGATGCTAGTAGGGAGAGTGTCTCTCAATGGGGGTCGACGCATAAAGTGGCGTCTAGGATAAACCATGTGAGGGTTCGATAAATAAGTGATAACCTAATTAATGAATTAGTGGGTTGGGTAGTTTCACATTAATCAAGATAAATGGATGCCTCACCCATGCCTGTAGTGCTCATTTAGGCTAAGGATGGGTTGAGAAGGCCTGGTTGGCAAGATCAACTTCCTTGTCCTCACGAAAGGAAAGTTGGTTCCGCATGTGTCACCCTATGGGGCCGCCGTCTAGTGAGAGATTATCAGGATAACCATAGATTGGGGTTGGTTTCTAGTCAGAGACTGTTAGGATAACCCATGTCAAGACCATGCGATGACACTCTTCCCTACTTTATCCTAGCATTCCCTTGTTTGTGGTTACCCTTGTGTGTATACCTCTGGAAGTGGTTGTCTCCTTATGTTTTGTCTTGTTGCACCTTGTATGTTGGAGTCATGTTAGCTCTTGTCTGCTTGACTGCTTGTGTAGTGGGTCGTTATTGTCATCTCCTAGCACGGGGGGTGGACCTTAGTGTTCCACATGGTTGGGTGGAACATGCTATGCACTCCATTGGGTTCCCAATTGATGCTCATGAGCATGGATGTTGTACCTTATGTAGAAAATCCAGATCTTGTACCAGACTTGAGATAGTATCAATGTTATGTAATGTAATCATTTTAGTTGTATCTCATCATGTATTTGATGTATCCTTTCCGTTGTATGTTGGGAAGTATTGATGTAATTATGTAATTATGAAATGATGCACCTTTATGTAATAAAAGTGATGTATGTACTCCTTGGGTTTAACATTTGATCATTGATGGTTATTTATTTATTATGATATATGGAAGTATGATGTTCATTTACTTAATGCAATGGATTTATAATTACTTTTGTGGGTTGGTTAATCTTTGATGTTGGATTAGAACATGTTAGGAATGTATGTGCTTAATGTAGTCATGATACCCTAAAGGACATAGTTAGAGCATGTGTACGTGTAGTTTACATTCTATGTTGATAGTATGATCTATATGTTGATTCACTTTAAAAAAAAATTGTGTCATAATTGTTAATTAGGTGTGTCGTCCTTTGGGGTTTCATGGCGGGGCGTTACAACTTGGTATCAAAGTAGGGTTCTAACACTGGGTACTCTGGTTTAATTGAGCCCATTATGTTGTCCTAGTGCTTAGATTCTTGAGCTTATGTTTTTCCCCCTTCTATCATCCTCGCCTAATATCTATTTCTTGTATTTTGGTGTTGATGTGTAGGAAGATGCCTAGAGGTTGAGGTAGAGGCCGTGGTGGTGGCCATAGGGCTAACCGCTAGAACACTCCATCTCAGAGTTCCCATGAGAGTGATTGTGAGGAACAATAGTGTTCCCAAAATAATCTAGGAGGTAGAGGTCAGAATCCTGGTTAGCCGAGGTTAGAGGGAGCTGAATTACATCAGTTGCTAGAGGAGGTTCTTGGCTGCTTAGGTGCTAGGTAGAAAGAGGAGCAACGAGTGATCAGGGAAAGGGAAAGGTCACCTAGGAGGAGAGATATATGAGTGGATTAGGATGCCATTGTAGTAAGTCACATGAGAGACCTTTTGAGGGCACACTCCCCCACTTTTGATGGTTCTGGTGGAGGATTGGAGGTGGAGACTTGGTTGATTGATCTGGATAGGTGTTTTTCCATGCATCCATATGGTAGTAACACCAAGGTGAGGTGCGCCATTATGCATCTCAGAGGTTTTGCATCTACATGGTGGAATTTGGAGGAGCAGAAATTGCACCTCGATATCGGCTTAGTGACATGGGAATTGTTCATGGAGAGGTTTAGAGCTCATTTTTTGTCAGACCACTGGAGACAATGCCGTGCGGATGAGTTCCATGAGTTGAGATAGATGGTGATGTCAGTAGAATAGTATGAGCACAGGTTTTATGAGCTTAAGCAATATGCTAGGATCGATGATGATGAGGCTATGTTGGTGTAGCATTTTGTTAGGGGCTTGAATGCTTGTATTAGTGGAGGAGTTTATTTCTTCGAGCTGAAGACCATGGAGGTGGCTATAGAGAAGGCTCATTTATTGGAGGAGAATTTGACCATGGCATGAGGAGGCCATACTAGTGTTCAGATTGGAAGTGCACCTTCATCAAGTTTTGGTTCTTGAGGTGGGCAACCTCAGGCAGCGGGTTCTTCTAGGAGCCATCATGCGCCTGCTAAGGGTGGACAACAACAACAACAACAATCTTAGTCAAAACATAAGAACTCTAGTCTCAACATGTGGTAGATTTCAGTCTAGGAAAAATCAGAGTTGGCAGCGAGCTCAGCATGACAGTTCTGATCAGCCAGCACAAAGCACATAGACTATAGCTAGTAGAGGTAGTTTTCAGCAGTCTAGTGCACCCCTTGGTGGTAGAGGTTTTGGTAGAGGTACAGGTTGTTTCTCTTGTGGCCAGCAGGGCCACATTGCTAGGAAATGTCCTCAAAGGAACACTACAGTTTTTAGTCAAAGGTTGACAGCTTTTGAGCTGATAGTAGGGGATGCAGGCAAGTCCCATAGAGTATTTGCAGTAGTTGATAACTGCCAGGAAGAACATTAGGGTACAGTGGTGGAGACTACAGGTGTGTTATAGGGTATGAATATCTCTATTCTCTTTAATTTTGGTGCTTCTGATTTATTTATTTCCCCTTCCATAGTAGAGCACTGTAGACTGGTGGCAAAAAACCAAGGTGTTAGGTGGCAGGTCGAATTGGCCTCTGGAGTGAAGGTAGCAGTAGAATCCCTTATGCATGGTTTTGGTTTGAGAATTTGTTCACTTGTTACTATGGTGGATCTCCACATTTTACCTCTTGGATCCTATGATGTTATTTTGGGTGTGGATTGGTTGAGTGCACACCAAGCAATGATAGATTGTCAGCGTACATCAGTGCGGTGTATGGATGACTTGGGTAATGAGGTTGAGGTTGCTAGCATTCAGAGGCCCATCTCCTTACAAATGATTTCTGCTATGCAGTTGAGGAGATGTATGTGTCAGGGATGCGAGTTGCTTGCAGTAACAGTCAATGATTTGGAGCTAGGGGAGAGTCGAGAGGTGTCTCTTGACGATTATCCAATCCTCAGGGAGTATGTAGATGTTTTTCATAGTGAGATTTTAGGGATGCCACATAAGTGTGACATCGATTTTAGAATAGACCTTGTTCTCAGAGCTGAACCTATATCTCAAGCTCCATATCAGATGACAACTTAGGAGCTTCAATTGTAGTTGGAAGAGTTGTTGTCAAAAGGGTTCATTCGTCCTAGTGTTTCTCCTTGGGGAGCACAAATTATATTTGTGAAGAAGGATGGTTCCCTTCGGTTGTGCATCAACTACCAATAGTTAAATAAGGTGATGGTGAAGAACATGCATCCCTTACTGAGAATTGATGATCTGTTTGATCAGTTAAAGGGAGCTAAGATGTTTTCAAAAATTGATCTTAATTCGGGATACCATCAATTGCGTTTCTCTGAGGTGGACATTCATAAGACTACATTTTGTACTCGCTACAAACATTATGAGTTCACTGTTATGCCATTCGGGTTGACGAATGTACTGTCTGTTTTCATGAGTTTGTTGAATGGAGTCTTCCACACCTACCTGGATATATTTGTCCTTTTGTTCCTTTGATAATATTATGATTTACTTGAGAACTATGGAAGAGCACAAGGAGTATTTGTGACAGGTTTTGCAGTGTCTGAGAGATAATCAACTTTATGGGAATTTGGCTAAGTGCAAATTCTTCTAGATAGAGGTGAGATATTTGGGACACATCATCTCTGGATAAGGTATTACTGTGGATCCTACGAAGATCCAAGCTATTATGGATTGGCCTGTGCCCACTAATGTTTTAGAGGTTCACAGTTTCATGGTTTTAGCAGGTTACTATTGGCAGTTTGTTCAGGGTTTTTCGAGGACAACACGCCCCATCACTCTCTTTAGAGGAAAGGGAAGAAGTTCATTTGGTCAGAGTAGTGTTAGTCAAATTTTTAGACTCTTAAGGAGAAGTTGACCAGTACACCTATCCTAGCAGTTCTTGATCCTACTGGAGATTTTTTGGTGTACTGATGCGTCCTTGGAGGGTTTAGGAGTTGTTTTGATGCAGGATGGCCGTGTGATTTCCTATGAGTCTCACAAACTCAAGGATCACGAGCTGAAATACCCCACACACAATTTGGAGTTAGCCACCATTTTTCATGCCCTTGTGAGATGGAGGCACTTTCTATTAGGGCATCGGTTTGAGCTGCATAACGATCACCGTAGCTTATAGTATATATTTACGTACTCAAACTTGAATTCCAGGTAGAGGAGGTGGATGGAATTCCTTTGTGAATATGATTTTGAGTATAAATACATCCAGGGTAAGGAAAATTTGGTGGAAGATGCTCTGAGTCGGTAGAGACATGAGCTATTAGCAGTGACTCTTGGTGTCGAATTGAGGAGTCAAATCCTTGCAACACTTCCTATAGATAGTTGGTATCAGGAGGTGAAGTCAGAAATTGAGTCAGATAGAGATTTAGAGGGAAAATTTGAGGGTTATTCACTTGAATCTAATGGGCTATTGCAGTATTTGGGTTGCATGTATGTACCTCCTACTGAGGGTCTTCGTACCCTAATCATGACAAAGGCACATCAGGCTCCCTATTCTGCTCATCCATGGGTCAAGAAAATGTATGTAGACCTTCGTCCATTGTATTTCTGGGCTGGAATGAAGAGATACATTACAGATTTTGTTGCGAGGTGTTTGGAGTGTCATAGAGTTAAGGTGGAGCACCAACATCCCTTTTACAACCACATCTCGTTCTTGAATGGAAATAGGATATCATCTCGGTGGACTTCATAGTTGGTTTGCCTATGTCTTCTTGTCGGCATGATGCCATCATGGTCACCGTTGATAGGTTGACTAAGGTGGCACACTTCTCTCTCGTTCGGTCATCTTATAATGCTTCTTCTGTGGCCAAAATATTCATGGAGGATATTGTCAGACTGCATGGAATTCCACGTAGAATTATTTCTGATCGAGATCCAGTGTTCACTTTTGCACTTTGGACATCTTTGTAGCATGCTTTAGGGACCCAATTGAACTTCAGTTCTGCATACCATCCAGAGACAGATGGACAGACCGAGAGGGTCAACTAGGTTCTTGAAGATCTATGCTTAGAATGTATGTTATGGATCAATAGTCTCATTGGGAGGATTAATTGCATTTAGTGGAGTTCGCATACAAAAATGGGTATCATAGTTCAATTGGTATGCCTCCTTTCCAGGCATTGTATGGTCGTCCTTGTTGGACTTCATTGAGTTGGGACCATCTCGAGGACACAATCCTTCTTGGACCTGAGATGCTTCAGGATATGGAGCAATAGGTTGCTCACATTAGAGAGCACTTGGTGGCAGCATAGGATAGGCAGAAGAAATACATAGATGCGCATAGGGTCAATCATCAGTTCTTAGTCGGTGATTGACTATTTTTATGAGTGCATCCATGAAAGAGTCCAATCCATTATGGGAAAGGCTCTAAGCTCACATCTCATTTTGTGGGGCCATTTGAGGTTTTGGAGAGGATTGTTCCCATTTCTTATCGTCCTGCTTTTCCACCCAGTCTATCGCGCATACATGATGTATTCCATGTTTCTATACTTAGACCATATTATTCTGACATTTCTCATGTTCTTGATTGGAATACCTTATAGGTAGAGGACGTGCAGCTGGCACTGGAGCTTGTGGTTGCTCTACAACACTAGAGGATCACCCTCAGGGGAAAATATATTAAGCAGGCGAGGGTCTAGTGGGATCCTAGCGACGAGGCTTCAGCTACTTGGGAGGATGCATCTCAGATGCAAGAGTCATTTCCATATTTGTTTGCAGGCTTCTAGGAGTAAGATTGGTTCTAGGGGAGGAGGATGTAGTGCCTCTCATGTTTCCTTCATTAGACTGATACTCATTATGTTAGGATATACAATATGATACCTTGTTGATGCTAGTTTTATTGTTTTGGATTGGTTTTGGATGACAATTGATCATGCTTTGATGTTCATGATACTATTGACTTATGCATATGTTATGATGGTTATATGGATTTATCTATGTGTTCGAATTAATTTAGTTATGAATATCATGTGGTTATATGATTATGTTTACTGTGCATTTAATTCATGATTTTTCTATGTTGTTTATGATGTAATTGTTGTTATTCGTTGATGTGGATTATTGTTTGAAGTGTCTGGGTCAGAGGGACAGTGTAGCATTACTCATTCGTGAGTACCCTGCTATGCTGCGATTTTCTTTCACAGTGTGTTTGATTGTTTGATATATATATGTTCTTTGACAGTTTGTCTGATGCATATTGCACGTACCAGGCATCGACTCCACTTGAATTGTCAGGTCTGAGCGTGCCTTAAAACCCAATGGAAATGTTGTTGAAAACAGAGATGACAAAAGGTCCCCTACCCTTGCCATCATCCTCGATGAGGATGGGTACCCGTTTAGTCACCCCGTCAGTCTGGTTTGCACCTTCGACTAGTTGTCTTGTTTTGACTTTATGGTTGTTGGGTGATTTGTGATGATACTTAGTTAATTGTTGATTATGTTGTTTAATTAGTTATTAAGTTTAAATAATTTGTAATGGTAATTTGTGGAGAAATTAATGTTTGAATTGCCTTGTTTAATCAATTAATTAAATGAAATTGATTTATAAGGTTGTTTAAGTAATTTGGAATTAAATAAATAATTAAATAAATGAAGATTGAAAATGGATGTTTATATGGAACTTTTGATAATTAATTTATTAAATTAAATTGTTATGTGATAAAATATTTTATAATTAAATATAAAGATAATTATTATTATTATCATTGAGATTTAATTAAGCAAATGAGGAAAATAATATAATTTAAAATGAAATAGTTAATTGGATGTGATTTCGAACAAGTTGTTAAAGCAATTTAAAAGATAGCAAAAGTGGAGTTCGTGCACATGCATGACTTCGAACTAATTGTTGAATGGGAACTTGTCATTTTGAGTGGATATTGCTTGATTTTTACTTTGGAAAGCTAATGACTTTCCTGGTTTTAATAATGTGGAGTTTTGGAAAAAATAAAATAAAATTGATTTCTTTGTTTTCGAACAAATATTTCCGTCTGCAACAATATTGATGAAAATACTGATTTTCGATTAATTTTTTGTTTGTTTTCAAAGTGGGGAAAATTTCTAAAGGTTGATCAAGGATAATTTGGAGAAAAGGATTGTTGCTGCGATAGAGTTATTCTCGACTCTTATTTTCCATCTATGAAGCATTGGATCTTAGGTTGGCATCGTCTTTACCCTTGTTTCATTTATCCGTTATTTGTGAACGATCTCTCTTTCTCTTGTCTGCTGAAAATGATTGTTTTCTATTTGATATGATTAAATTTTCCTCCATTGTTAAATGTATTTGCTTGAAATCTTCTTATTCGTTCCAATAAAACCCTTTATGTGTTGAAACTTTGATTTCTCTCCCCTCTGCTGAAAATTTCTATTGAGAAAATTTCTTAAATCTTCTTATTATTTTGTTGGGCGAACTATACTTGATCTTCTGAGGCCGATACCCAAATAAATAGTGTCCCTTATGCTTGGATTTGGCGTCAGCTCAACCATGGCCAAACACCATCTCTCCTCCCTTCTTGTGTTTCGCCGCTTTAGTGACATGAGTTATTGTGATATGGTAGGGCAGCACCTATAGTGATTTCTATTTTCCCCTGGCAATATGCTTGGAATATAATGAACATTAGCATAGGGGTTGTGCTGTGTGCATTATTAATGAAGATCATTTATCATGGCTTTCACTATCTATGACCTTTGCTGATAGTTGAACTGATCAAACCCTTAATATTATGTTTTGTTGAATTGGATTACTAATTTAATCGATTATACTCCTTTCAAAAGCATAAAAAAAATAAAGACCAAACTCTTGGTTTAATCGAGGCCCTGGTTAAAAGCCTGACAACTTGAATTATATTTGGAATTCGCTGTCTTTGTTTCATTGTTGAAAATTTGATATATATTTATATGCTTCAATTTGATAAACAAATTACTGTTCATTGCCTTGGGTAGAAGGAAATATTTGTGCTTGACGTGTTTTAAACAAATACTCTTCATAGCAGTTGATAATAGATTCACACCATTTGTTTTTTTTATGGTATTTGACTTATTATATGACAACACCAATAAAAGACGTTAACCCTATAGTGAGTTTTCTATTTGGGATAAATGTAGTGCGAGTTATATGTAGTTGCTTTAATATTCGTTTATATATGTGTATGTGTGTGTGTGTGTGTGTGTGTGTGTATGTATATGCATATGTTCATGTATTTATGTTATGTGTTACTCTTGCAAAATTCGATAATCTGTTTTATAAAGAGTAGTTGAAAGTATTTAATTACTTATATATATACATATATATCTAATGATTACTTTTATATATTTATCTGATTTATGGTTTTGAAAACATCAGACTGTAATAATGTTATTGTAGAAAATACATATATATCGGTTATATTAATTGTGTATGTTATTGTTTACAAATTGGGTGGTTGTTTTTAATTACTCCTGTTATATTAAAATCTTCCTTTTAATTGTTTATATATATACATGTATTTATATAGGTATACATATAAATATATTTACCGACTATGGGAATATATTTATATATATGTATATAATTATATAGGTATATGTATAATTGAGTATGTTTATTTAGATTGGAAATTAAAAGAAGGAAAATATTTGATTTAATTACATCTTAGTAATGAAGGGAATAATTAGAATAAATAATTATGGTGATCTTTTAAAATAATGTTTCCCTTGCATTCACGAAAACAATGATTTGTTATTATATGTTGTTATCATGGTTATTGTATTATTGTGAGTTGAATTGCATTATGTAAGTGAAATTTAATTGTGTATGCTATTGATATTTACTTGGGGTCTTTGTAAGTTTTCAAGGTTGCTTCTAGAGACTAAGGGAAATTTTTTACATGTTGGATTTTCAGGTTTGTTCCTTGTGAAACCGTCGATCTTATCTCATGTATTATGCTTATGTGGGTTTTAGCCTTGCACTGTTATATTGCTTCTATGATGTGAACTTTGTGCGATATGGTTCATGCCTCACTTATGTTTTTGATCTTGTGATATTTTTGTACTTTGTGCAAGTGGCTTTACCCTAGATGTTATGTGGGTCTTCTAGATGCTAGTAGGGAGAGTGGCTCTCAATGGGGGCCGACGCACAAAGTGGTGTCTAGGATAACCCATGTGAGGGTTTGATAAATAAGTGATAACCTAATTAATGAATTAGTGGGTTGTGTAGGTTCACATTAATCAAGATAAATGGATGCCTAACCCATGCCTATAGTGCTCGTTTAGGCTAAGGATGGGTTGAGAAGGCCTGGTTGGAAAGATCAACTTCCTTGTCCTCATGAAAGGAAATTTGGTTCCGCATGTGTCATCCTATGGGGCCGACGTCTAGTGAGATACTGTCAGGATAACCATAGATGGGGGCCAACGTCTAGTGAGAGACAGTTAGGATGACCCACGTCAGGACCATGCGATGACACTCTTCCCTACTTTATCCTAGCATTCCCTTGTTTGTGGTTACCCTTGTTGTGTGTATACCTCTAGAAGTGGTTGTCTCCTTATGTTTTGTCTTGTTGCACCTTGTATGTTGGAGTCATGTTAGCCCTTGTCTGCTTGAATGCTTGTATAGTGGGTCCTTATTGTCATCTCCTAGCACGGGGGGTGGACCTTAGGGTTCCACATAGTCGGGTGGAATGTGCTATGTACTCCATTGGGTTCCCAATTGATGTTCGTGAGCATGGACATTGTACCTTATGCATAGATTCTAGATCTTGTACCAGACTTGAGATAGTATCGATGTTATGTAATGTAATCATTTCAGTTGTATCTTATCACGTATCTGATGTATCCTTCCTGTTGTATGTTGGGAAGTATTGATGTAATTATGTAATCATGAAATGATGCACCTTTATGTAATAAAAGCGATGTATGTACTCCTTGGGGTTAACATTTGATCATTGATGGTTATTTATTTATTATGATGTATGGAAGTATGATGTTCATTTACTTAATGCAATGGATTTATAATTAACTTTTGTGGGTTGGTTAATCTTTGATGTTGGATTAGAACATGTTAGGAATGTATGTGCATAATGCAGTCATGATACCCTAAAGGACATAGTTAGAGCATGTGTACGTGTAGTTTACATTCTATGATAGTTGATAGTATGATCTATATGTTGATTCACTTAAAAAAAATTTTGTCATAATTTTTAGTTATATGTGTCGTCCTTTGGGGTTTCGTGGCGGGGCGTTGCATAATAGGTTACAATCATAGACCTTTAGTTAAAAATAGTATAGTGGACAAATGAATTTACATATTTATATAATATTGAAAGCGAGGGAAAGTAAAAAAAAAGTTAAAGTGTGACAAAAAATGAGAATGTTATAAGTTTAAAATAAAATATATTATATAGTACATATTCATAAATAAAAAAATACATGGAAAAAATATTTTAAAAATAGAATTAAATTTAATTGACATTTGATTTTAGAAAGAAAAATAATAAAAGTAATATAATTTTGTTAAATCAAATTTTATTTCAAATAGTACACTTTATCTTTTTCGTAATTTCTAATGAACAAAATTCACATCATCATTATTGCGTCTTTGCGTGAATGGAATAAAAAAGGATGAATCACTTTAATACTAGAAAATTATAAAGCAAATCAATATTACTCACATGATGCAAATTGCTCTTTCGATGATACCAGTGTAAATCTATTGAATTTCCACCTCTATCTGAAGTAAATCCCACATGTAAAGGCTGCAACATTTATTTGGTATTCAATCATTTATGAATTAAATTCTATATATACACACAATAAAAAAAATAAAATATATTTGAAAGAATACAAAATCATGTTTTTCCTTCTTGCTATGAATTTTTTCTTAATGAATTTACATGTGATAAAATCTGGATAATATAGTATACTTAATAGAGACTATCTATTGGGTAAGCAAGAAATGACCTGATGAATGTCTCCCATAAAATGAGATAGAAACAATAAAGCTTCAGTTAAATTATCTACAAATTTAAAGACTCTATATTAGCCTCCAATAAAAGCATATGATAAATTTTATTCAGAGGAACCCAAAGAAGATATGAGAATAAAAAAGGAAGCTTACATTGCTTTCCACGAGATTTATGTCCATAAGTTGCAAGTTGTGAAGTGTAATTTTTTATGGCTCCTTCAAGACACATCCCCTCTGCTCCTTGTTCATTATGACAATCCCCTATTTGCAGCAATTAAAACAACTTTTAGAAAAAAATAACTAGTATCAATTAGATAAATCTCTAATCTACATTTAATTAGTAACTCCATCATGAATACTATCATGCTACTTTAGTTCCTTTGTTTATATATAGTGATATAATTATGAACTATTTATGTTACAATAAATATAACTAACTACTTTGATTAAGCTAAGGAATATTCGTTAAAAATTATAAATAATATTTTAATCAAAAGTATAAGTAATTTTTTTAAATTTATTTTTGGATTGACTTTTAAAATGGGGTTTCTCATTCTTATATCAAACCTTAAGGTTGTATGCTTTTTAGATTTAGTGAAATAGAATATGACAACAAGTGACAATCTCAATGTGTTGGATGGTATAGATTGTGTAGAGATATAGTCGACAAAAACTTTGATAATGAGCTAGGTTGGGGTATATGAATTGATGCTAGTATCTCCAATAATTGTAATCAAGCAATACAAATATGAGGTACATAACTCTAATCTATTCAATTATGTGATAAATTCAAGCTAGTTATTCTCATGTTCATCAAAATAAAGGTTATGATAAGGATAAACCTATCACAAATGTGGTGGTGGTGGAAAGTAAAATCTACAATCTAAAGGTATTTCCTAGTTCAACATTACATTTGGTAGTTGTGTTGGGTAATGACGCCCTTTTAGAGGATGAAAACTATTTAAAATTAGGTCTCATTTGTAATTTTATTTCCACACCTAGTCTTGTAGCTTTGCATGAAGGGACTACAAAAATATGGTCTACATATGGTTTTAAAATATTTTATAGAAATATTTCCTAATGTACAAGGATATTTTGTGTTGTGATGTAAGTCTTTGGAGGATATATTATTAATATTGGAGAAGGGCTCCTAGTTTTGTGATAAGCATGTTTTAATATCAAAACCATGGTTTCCCATTTCAACACAATGATGGAGACTTTCTCAGTTTTACTTATCTAGGTTTGACTTCCATATCTTCCTCTTCAATTTTGGATAGATTTATGTTTCTAGAGAACTAGGGATGATTTAGGAAGGTTTTTAAAGCTTCATCTTGAAATAAATAGTTTGATTTATTCCATCTTGATTTTGATTCAAGTAGAAATATATATTTCCAAAGGTTTTCCTAAGGAGGTATGGCTACAAGTGGAGGATTGGATTTAGAAGCAAGTTTTAGACTATGATAATATAGCTTTTAAATGCTAAAAAAATTCATGAGGGGATGTTGTTGTTAATTAACTTGTAAGAAAACCACCATCTTCCAAAATAGGTACATGATGGAATGAAGGTCAATTATCCCAATTGATGGTTAGGATTTCACATTCTATTCCATCTTCTGAAGAAGATAGTCCCATAGAGAAGGATCTCTTGAAAGAGATGTGGGGATGGGACTTGTAAAAATCATGATAAATAGGGAAAGAATGATACCACCCTTTCCCCTTCTCAGTGATGTTATGCATATGTAGTAAAGATATCTAAGGCCCCTTTAGTCCAAATGGTGGTGGTAGATTATAGGACGATAATTGAAGGTGGTGTTTTATTGGTGAATCAATCAACTAGAAAACATTTTTTTTTATTATCAAATGTTAGAAAATAGATGCCCAATTATTCAAAATATTCTAATTTTATCTCCTTTAAAAGAAAAGAAAAAGCTGTGGATGTTTCTTATTATGTAAGAGGAAGAATGGTTAAAGAATTTTATTTTAACTATCAAGACCAAAGTTCAAATCTCCAAAGTGACATGTAAGGAAAAATTCTAATTAGTAACTCTTACCCTTCCATTATTTAGATTCTATTAGGAATTTCTAAGTTATCTAAATGCTGATACTCTTAAGGAGCTAAGTATTGCATTGCTCGTAAGGAGCTAAGTATTATTATTAGTTAACTCATATGATAAATTAAGCTATACTTGTAGACTATTAAAAAGGTAATTTATAAATATAATTTTAAAATCAAAACTCTAGAAGGAAAAAAGTAGTAGACGCAAAAAATAAGTACTAAAATAGGTTAGTATTCTTAAATGGGTCTATTTTATGAAAACATGGACAATGATTATAGTTTACATTTTCAAATGCTTGAGAAAAAAATGAAAGCTTCACATTTGATAACTTCTCTATATTGGTATTAACACTAATGGTTTCTAAATAGGTGCTACCCCATCTTGTGTTCTTCAAGTTGTCATTATGCTACCTCCTAATTATTCTGTAATCTTCTTCATTTATTCCTAATGGTGAATGTTGTAAGTATGTTGCAAGTGTTTCCATTGATGTAAATAGTATGGAGTTGGTTGATTGTCATTGATGTCAATCAGTATGGATATTATTGATGACGTTGTCTTTGTTGTCAACAAAGTGGCAGTGTGTGGATGGTTGCAAATGATGCAATCAGGATGTTGATAAAAAATATTATGAATGTTGTTGAATATCATGAGTTGTTTCAATAGTTGTCATATATTTCTTATGGATCATGTGAATGTTGTATTCACTGTCTGTTGATGTAAAATGTATAAAAGAATCTCTTATAGTCAGTGGCTCAAGAAGGTTCTCTGAAAAGGCTCTAAAGAATGCTCTGCATTCCTCCAAAATTTATGATTTGTTCCTGTGGTTTGAAGGTTAGATAGAATCAAGTGTGGAGCATGTGTGTTCTAGTTCTCAGTTAATATATGTTACCACAAAAGTTTCCTGAGTAAGAAGAGTGAAGATTATACTATTGTAGTCATGGAAGGTTCTGATAAATGCTCTGCATTTCTCCGTAGTTGTTTTTGTGGTCTTGCAGTTTGGAGGAAGTGTTTATCATGTCTATATATTGTCTCTCCTTGTTTTTTAGCTGCTGAAGTGTATTGTGGGCCGAGTTGTAAAAGTTATATCTCAAGACTATGTTGTTTGGGTTTGCAATAGATATTGGTTATGTGTCTATTTGCTTGTGCTAGCATATTGATGCATGAAGTTGTGAAAGAAGGGAATGGAAATATTCTTGAATATCATTTGATGCTTATGATGTAATCCACGTGATGCTAACTTACTTCTTTGATATCACTTGTGGTCTAGAGTTAATATTTTGAGGGTTGAGTGTTTGTTGGGATGACTTAGTACTCTAAGTTGTTTGCGCCGCTAAGTTTTTGTGGTGTGCACTAGCATGGGAATACATGCATATTTGAATTAGGTCATGTTTATCTCCTTGCTTGGACCATATTAGATTTCCCTTTCCCACAGATGTTTTTGAGCTGACCTTATATGGTTGTTGTACGTTTCATGTTCATACATTTCAGGATGGCCGACAAGGAGAAATTTTTTGATGTTTGTGAAAGATATAAATGTAAGATCAAGTGTGTGATCAAGAAGTACAAGTGTTCAATGTGCGATCAATGTAATTTGCTAACAACAATGTGCTGAAGGTAGAGTAATGTGTGTGATTTTGCAGAATTTTTTTTGATGCATGTTGGATGCAATGAGCCAAAATTAGAAGAGTTTAAGTGGTGTGTAGAAGGTAGTGGGCTGACCAAATTGTGTAAGTACTAGAGGAAATGAGTTGAAGGAAAAAGTGCAAATGTGAATACCAGAGGCAGTAAGCCAAAGGAAAAGAGGTGTAGAAGTGCTAAAGGCAATGAGTCGGAGGCAACACAAGTTTTACGATTGTGGTTTGACATTTGGTTCTTCAAAAGTATTGTATTATGAGGTTGCAACCTCATTCTATAACTGAGTAGGGACTTGTAAACTTCCTTAGGTTAAAGACCTTAAATCTTTTGCAATTGTTGATTCATTTGTGAGGATGGATTTAGATAGTAGCTCAAAGCAACTTTTCTCACTGTGGTTTTTCCCTTGTTGGATTTTCCACAAAAAAATGGTGTTATGGTTATGTGCTCTCGCTTTGAATGTGTTATCTAATTAAGGAAATTTTATGCTTTGATTGATAAGTTGAAATTGAATTGATTTGAATCGGGGTATATTGATTCATTGATTCACTCCCCCTCTCAGTATATCTGTGTGTTCTAACAATTGGTATCACAGCTGAGTTCCTTGGTGTAGCCTAACAGCGGAAGGTAGATCTTGGTAGAACACATGGCTCAGAAAGAATCCTCTTCTAAGGAACCATAGTTTTATGGAAAAAATTATGCCTCCTGGAGTGTGAGGATGTATGCCTATCTTGTATCACTTGGTTAGGATGTTTGGAGAGCTACCAAAGATGATTATGTTGAACCTGTTCATCCTATCACTGATCCAAATGCAAAAATAACTCATGAGAACAATGACAAAACAAAGAATGCTATCCTAAGTGGGTTAGAAAATTTTGAATTTTTCAAGGTGGTACGATTCAAGACCGCAAAGAAGATATGGGATAAGCTCAAGAATCTCTATGAAGGGAATGATAGTGTGAAGAAAACAAAACTGCAATCTTACCAAACACTGTTTGAGAATTTGAAGATGAAAGAAGAGAACATAGCCAACTATCTTCTTTGGGTAGATGAAGCTGTGAATGGAATCAAAGGTCTTGGAGAAGATATGACTGATTCTGTGGTGGTAAAGAAAGTCATGAGAACTCTCCCTCAAAAGTTTGACTCAAAAGTTTTTGCAATTGAAGAAGCCAAGGATTTGAAAAAGCTTACCATGGAAGAGTTGTTTGGATCCCTCACAACCTATGAGATGAGGAATGAAGTTCAAAGTACACAAAAAAAAGTTGTATTCAAAGTTGTGAAGAAAGAAGATGCTTACAAATTGCCTAGTGATTCTGAGGAAGAAGCAAACTTTGTGAAAAAGCTGAAGAAATGATCAAGCAAGTACAAAGGTAAATTACCATTCAAATGCTTTGGTTGTGGTAGAATTGGTCACTATGCTTCTAAATGTCCTTTTAAAGAAAATGAAAGTAGCAGAAAGGATGTCAAGAGAAATAATTTCAAGAAGAATCTTCTCTCTAGAGAAGAGTAATGCTCCTCAGATGAAGGATACCACTGTACATTAGAAGATGATGGAGATGAATCCCTATTCATGGCCTCTATGATCCACAAAAGTTCAAGCAGATATATGGATGAAGAAGAAGGTGAAGTTGATTTTGAAGGTGAGCTTGTCTCTACTCTTGAAGATCTTGATTATGCAAGGAAAGAGAATAAAAGGAAAAAAACCTTGATTGGATCCAAAATAAGAGAATGTAAAAATAATGAGAAGGTCTTGTTACTCAAAAAGGAGTTGGAGAAATCTATGTTTGGAAGTCAAGAAGCTGATATAAAACTTAAAGAAAGATCTCATCATGCAAGTAGATCCTCTACAAATAGGTTTAATCATGTATTTTTTGGTTACTATTTCATTTGCAATAAGTATGGACATAAATATAGAGAGTGCAAATCTGAAATAAATAGAAGAAATTTTATGAGTAGAAATTCTCTTGCCTCTCTAGTTGACGAGGGTGCTAACCCAAGACACAGAATAACACACACAAAATAGAGAATAATATTTTATTTAGAAAAATGGAATTCTTACATGTAGAGGATCTCAAATCCTTGAGCTCTGCAATACATGCCAATTACAGAAATTACAGAAGTTCCCCTTTTCGCAGCATGCAAACTTTTCCCCAAAAAGCTATCAAAAATTAAAAAAACCCACCCATAAATAGATCCTTCTCCATTATAGAGCCAAACAACATTCAAATTATGAGGTTTTTTGGTGGTTTGGCACCAAAAATTACAATTTGAAATTCAAAGATTGAGTCCTAATTCAAAAATTGGCATTTTTCTAAAAATCAGCCAACTTCTGGAAGCCATAACTTTTGATCTAGGACTCCATTTTTTGAACTGTTTGAACTATTGGAAAGGTCTCGGAGTGAAGAACGTGTTAAGGACCCACTTTTCTAGTGCTAGCAATTTTTGGGCCCGTACGGGACCGTTTAGTGCCTCAAACTGGACTTGAAAGATTTTTCAGGGCAAAAAGCAGAAATTGAAACTTGAATAACTTTCAAACTGTGAATGATATTGACCTGATTCTTTCACCAAAGTGCTTATTTTTCCATCCTAAGCCTTCCCTTAAATTTTTCCCTCCTCATGCCTTCAAATTCAAAACTGCTAAAAATAATAGTTGAGCAGAAAAAGCAAAAAAAAAATAGTTATGAAAGTTGGGAACTCTTATTCGATGAAAAGGGTATCCAAAAATGCAAAAACATCTACAAAAAGCTAACGAAGGAAACATAAATGGAAAGCATATTTTTGGGTGATGCAGGATTGTCCTTACAACACTAGATGCTCCTGCATTAGACACCCAGGGTAATTTGAGAAGTGACCCCGTCATGTCTCAGATGGTTGAGGAAAACCCAAACGGTCAACCTCTACCTTAGACAACCAGGATGAATCTTCCACCTGGCTTCCTCTCCACTTCACTAGATATTCTTCATACTGCATGTTTCTGGTACTTCTTCCCACACGACTATCTAGGATTGCTTCAATCTCCTTCTTTGAAGTAGGTACTGGAATGCCACACTATTCCATTGCTGGTATTTCCTCTGCGCCACCTTCATGATACTCTGTCAAATCTGAAATGTTGAACACAGGGGAAATGTTGACTCCATCAGAAAACTCTACCTCATATGCATTCCCTGAATCATGCCTCTTCATAATCTTACAGGGACCAAACTTCTTCATCTTCAATTTGTTATAGGTTCCCACTGGAAACCTTTCTTTTTTCAAGTGGACCATCACTTCATCACCAATCTGAAACTCCTTATACCTCCTCTTCTGATCTGCCTTATCCTTATACTGTGTATTCATCTTCTTAATATGTTCTCTTACCTTCTCATGTATATTCTTGATGTGCTTTGAAAAGTCTTCGACTTTGACACTTGTCTTCTTCTCTTGGTCCATCTTCCTCAGTTCTGGAGCGGTCTTGGGACTACCTCCATACACAATTTGGAATGGTGATCTGCTAGTGCTCCTGTTGAAAAAATTGTTGTAAACAAATTCTGCCTGGGGTAAGATCAAGTCCCATCCCTTGGGTTTATCTCCTACCAAGCATCTCAGTAGGTTACCCAGACTTCTGTTCACAACCTCAGTCTGCCCATCCATTTGTGGATGGTGTGCAAAACTAAACTTCAACTCTGTTTTCAATTTATTCCACAAGATCCTCCAAAAGTACCCAAAAAATTTGGTGTCACAATATGAGACTATACTCTTTGGCAGACCATGTAACCTCACCACCTCTCTGAAGAACAAGTCAACAATGTGGACTGTATCATGGGTCTTTTGGCATGGAATGAAATGCGCCATCTTTGAAAATCTGTCAACTACCACAAACACTGAATCATTCCCTCTCCGTGTCCTTGGCAAACCAAGAACAAATTCCATACTTATATCCTCCCACAGCCTCTCTAGTACAGGTAAGGACTGATACAACCCTGTATTCTGGCTCACTCATTTAGCCATCTAGCATACCCTACAACTCTGAACAAACTTCTTCACATCCTGTGATAACTGAGGCCAATACTAATGCTCACTGATAATGGAAATGGTCTTATCTCGACCAAAATGTCTTTCCATTCCTCCGCTGTGCTTCTCTTTTATCGGGTTCTCCCTCATGGAACTCCTCAAAATACACAATTGACTTCCCTTAAACAACATGCCATCCTAGATTATGAAATCTAGCCACTTTGTCCTGTCAACTATAACAGGCTCCTTGCAAGCTTTCCAAGCCTCTGCAAAATCAGGATCTTCAGGTACAATGTCTTGAGTTCATTGAACCCAAACACTTCAATCTGCATCTCTGTCAACAATGTTTGCCTCCTGCTTAAGGCATTTGCAACTCTATTCGACCTCCCACTCCTATGTTTTAATACAAAAGTATAACTCTGTAAAAATTCTACCCATTTCATATGCCTTTGATTTAATTTTCTTGACTATTCAGATACTGTAATGCTTGATGATCAGTAAACAAAAAAAATTCCTTCAGCAACAGATAATGCCTCCATTTCTTTAATGCTTGAACTATTGCATAAAATTCCTGATCATATATAGAGTACTTTCTCTTTGCATCATTTAACTTTTCACTGAAATAGGCAATGGGCTTACCTTCTTGGCTCAACACTGCTCCAATGGCACACCCACTGGCATCACAATCCACCTGAAACACCTTATTGAAATCTAGGAGGGAAAAAACTGGTTGCTCTGTCACCTTCTGCTTCAACAGGTAAATTTTTTTTGCTGCTCTAGTGCTCCACTTGAACTTTTTTCTGTCCCCTCTCATTGTTTCTGTCAGGGGTGCACAAATACTACTGAAGTTTCTAATGAAATTTCTGTAAAATCTGGCCAAAGCATGGAAAGATCTCACCTCAATAGCAGTTCTTGGGGTAGGCCATTCCAGAATAGCCTTCACCTTCTCTAGGTCCATGTTGAGACCTTCCGCTGAGACAACAAACCCCAAGTACACTAACTCCTTCACAAAACTACACTTCAAATTAATCAACAATTTCTCTTCTCTCAACTTTTCAAATACTCTATGAATATGCATTAAATGCTCACCCAGGGACTTACTGAATATCAAAATATCATCTAAATACACAATAACAAAACTCCCTAAAAAATATTTCAATACCTTGTTCATGAGCCACATGAATGTGCTCGGTGCATTGGTTAGCCCAAAGGGCATGACTAACCACTCATACAAGCCCTCTTTGGTCTTGAAGGAAGTCTTCCATTAATCTCCCTCACGAATCTAGATCTGGTGATATCTGCTCTTCAGATCAATCTTTGTGAAGTACTGCGCTCCACTTAAACAGTCCATTAGGTCATCCATCCTTGGCAAGGGAAATCTGTACTTGATTGTTACCTTTTTGATGGCCCAGGAGTCTGTACACTCCTCCACTCCCCATCCTTCTTCGGTGTTAGTACTGCAGGTACCACACATGGACTTAAACTCTCTCGAATCAAACCCTTTCTCAACAACTCCTGAACTTGTCTATTTAACTCCTCATTTTCTACAGGAGTCATTCTGTGAGCTGCCTTATTCGGCAAGCTAGCTCCAGGGATCAAGTCAATCTGATGGCTGATCTTCCTCACTGGTGGTAAACCTTGAGGTACATTATCAGAAACAATATCCTGAAATTCATTCAATAATCCAGAAACTTCTACTGGCACATTCTCACTATCCTCCTTATCCATTCTAGGAATCAATGCATATCACATACACTCATGCTTCATGCCTTGTAAAAATTTCCTTCCATCAACATAACAAACTCTAGCACTATTGCATACCTTTTCTTCAGCCTCCTTCAAGGGTTTCAACTTATGGCAGACTCCATCCTTCATCAGGGAATAAGTGTTTGCATGGCCATCATGCATAGCTCGCCTATCGAACTGCCACGACCTCCCCAACAACATGTGACATGCATCCATGGGGATGATATCACAGAGTACCTCATCACGGTAGCTCCCAATCTTGAACTTTACCAGGCACTGCTCATTGACCAAAACTTTGTGGTCTTTCTGCAACCAAGCAATCCGATATGGATGTGGATGCCTTTCCCTCTTCAACTTCAACTTCGTAACCATCTCTTATGACACCAAATTATCAGTGCTCCCATTGTCAATAATGACATCACAACATTTTCCTTCACATTTGCACCTTGTGCGAAACAGGTTCTTCCTCTATTTTGGCTCCTTCTCTTCAGTCACCAAGGCTCTTCTAACCACTAGGGCTTCTCCCCTTTCAGCATCATTTGAGTGCTTAGATTGAGCCTCCTCATCTGCATGCACAACCCTTCCACGACCTTCTGGCCTTTTGTTTGTCCTTAGTGTTGTGGAAATTCATAGGCTTGATTCCCTTCTTCACCACACTGGAAACAAGTGCCTCTGAAACCACCTCTTCCGGGTCCTGGCCCAGATCTTTCTTGTCCTCTACCTCTTTGATCACCACTGTTTTGATCACGAGGGTGGTAGAAGTTATCATTCTTCTGGCTTCGGTTGGTACCGACATCTCCATTTTTCTTCTCATCCTCATTTTGGCTTCCACAAGATCTTCCACTGCCCCTTCTGCTTTGACCTCCTCATCCTTTTTGCTTGCTGTCAAATCTTTTGTTCAACTTCTCTACAACTTTCAGGGCAAACTGGTACACATCCTCAATGGTGGTCATTCTGACCAGGCTTAGCTCCTCTTGAATGCTCGACCGTAACCCATTAAGATAACAGGCTACCTTCTCGTTGTTGGCCTTTGCATGGCCCGTTCTGATGATCATCTTGTGAAAATATTCTATGTATTCTTTCATAGGTCTACTTCCTTGCTTCAACCCTTGCAATTTCTTCGGTAGATCTAACTCGTAGTCCACTGGTATGAACTGCTTCTTTAGTTTCTCCACCATGCGATCCCAACTGCTAATCTTTCCTTTTCCTCTTTGATTTCTCTCCAACTGGACCTCTTTCCACCAAATATTTGTGTGGCCCTTTAGCTTTGTTTTTGCAAACTTAACCCGATCTGGGTCCTCTACTTCTTCATACTCGAAATAATCTTCTAGCTCGTTGATCCAATCGATAAACTCTTCCAGGTTTAGACTTCTAGAATAACTGGGAACTTTTATTTTGGGTCTTTTTCCGATCTTCGAAATGGCCCTTATCAGCCGCATCTGATCTTGATCAATCGCTTCTTCTTCCTCTTCTACGTCTGAATCTTCCACCTCTTCTTCATCTTTGCTTTCTCCTCTCCTTCTCGGGTCTAACCCTCTTCTCATCTGTTCCTGTAATGCATCAATTTGTCTCTGGAGGGCTCTGAAACCCTCGACCGCCAATGGATCTCTTCCACTAGCATTTCTGGCACCTCTGCTACCTTTGGCACCACTACAACTACTAGGAATCACTCTTGGAGGCATCTTGAATATCTCAAACCCACAACCATGGTCTTGGTGCAAACTACCTCACAATCGGTGATCTGTCCACACGCTCAAGAAAACCCGCTCTGATACCACCTAACGAGGGTGCTAACCTGAGACATAGAATAACACACACAAAATAGAGAATAATATTTTATTTAGAAAAATGGAATGCTTACTTGCAGAGGATCTCAAATCCTCGAGCTCTGCAATACATGTCAATTACAAAAATTACAGAAATTACAGAAGTTCCCCTTTTCGCAGCATGCAAAATTTTCCCCAAAAAGCTATCAAAAATCAGAAAACCTCGCCCATAAATAGATCCTTCTCCATTATGGAGCCAAACAACATTCAAATTATGAGGTTTTTTGGCAGTTTGGTGCCAAAAATTACAATTTGAAATTCAAAGATTGAGTCCTAATTTGAAAATTGGCAATTTTCAAAAAATTAGCCAACTTTCGGAAGCCATAAATTTTGATCTGAGACTCTATTTTTTGAACCATTTGAACCATTGGAAAGGTATCGAAGTGAAGAACGCGGTAAGAACCCACTTTGCTAGTTCTGACAATTTTTGGGCCCATACGGGACCGTTTAGTGCCTCAAACTGGACTTAGAATATTTTTCAGGGCAAAAAGTAGAAATTGAAACTTGAATAAATTTCAAACCATGAATGATCTTGACCTAATTCTTTCACCAAAGTGCTTATTTTTTCGTCCTGAACCTTTCCTTAAATTTTTGGCTCCTCACGCCTTCAAATTCAAAACTGCTAAAAATAGCAGTTGAGCAGAAAAAGCAGAAAAGCAGTTCTAAAAGTTGAGAACTCTTATTTGACGAAAAGGGTATCCAGAAATGGAAAAACACCTACAAAAATCTAACAAGGGAAACACGAATGGAAAGCATATTTTTGGGTGATGTAGGATTTCCCTTACAACACTGGATGCTTTTGCATCACTAGTGGATGTTAATGTGACATGCTAGATCTGTAACACTATTGGGCATATAGATTTTTTTTGTAAAAGTGATTTTACAAAATTAGAAATTCAAAAGATAGACGCTGTTGAGAAAGTCAAGGAAACAAGCAAAAAAAACTCAATGGTTGTGTAAGCAACATTTCATGCTCAGGGACAATCAAATCTTTGAATAATTGACAGTGGGTGTTCAATTCACATGACTAGTGACAAAAGAAAGTTCATCAAGTTGGTTAAGTGGAATGGTGGTTTAGTAAAGTTTGGAGATAATTCATTAGCAAAATATGTGGAAAAGACATTGTAAGTATTGATGGAAAATATAAGATTGAAGATGTTTTCTATGTTGAAGGTCTCAAGCATAATCTTCTCAGTGTAAGTCAGACATGTAGTAAAGGATACATTATCTTATTTAATGAGCAAGGATGTGAAATAAAAAAAGCCAAGTCTAGAAGATTGGTGGTAGAAGGTTCAAGGACTAAAGGAAACTCATACAATCTTAAGGGTGCGAATGGAGGAAGTTGTCTTCTAGGACAAGAAAATGAATACTGGTTGTGGAATACGAGGATGGGACACATCGACTTTGATAACCTTGTGAAGATTAGTTCCATGCATGCAGTGAGAGACATGCCAAGGATTGTTAAGCCTTCAAGTACCATGTACAAAGAATGTCAGATTAGGAAGTAGACAAGGATAAAGTTTAAAACCAAAGAGTATTCTACTACTAAACCTCTGAAGCTAATTCATATTGATTTGCGCGGACCAACTAGAACAAAGAGTCTTCAAGGTGAAAGGTATTTCATGTTACTTATTGATGATTTCTCTAGAATGACATGGGTTACATTCTTAAAAGAAAAATCAAAATCTTTCAGTAGATTTAAGATCTTTAAATCAATGGTTGAGAATGAAATGAATGCTAGAATCAAGTGTCTAAGGTCAGATAGAGGTGGTGAATTCACATCAAGTGAGTTTGAAGAATTTTGTGAAGAGAATGGAATAAAGAGACATTATTCTTCTACTAGAACCCCTCAATAGAATGGAGTAGTAGAAATAAATAGTAGAACAGTTCAAGAGATGGCCAAAACAATGCTGAATGAAGCTAAATTTCCTAATGTGTATTGGAAGGAAGCAATCCATACTTCTATCTACATCCTCAATAGAGATTTGCTAAGGGTGGATAGCACCAAAAATCCTTATGAGCTTTGGTATGGGATATTGTCTACTGTCAAATATGTCAGAATTTTTAGAAGCATATGCTTCATTAGGAGAGATGAAGAAGGATTGGGAAAGTTTGATTCAAGATTGGATGAAGGAATCTTTCTTGGGTATAAACATTAATGCAAATAAAATTAGTGATAAATAATGAACAAAGTGACACTTTTTAGACACAATTTTAACTAAATTTGTTGATGTAAATGACTGAAAATACACTAATATGCAAGTACTATGCAAAATCAATGTAATATGCATGAATTTTTTTAGATTTTTTAGATTTCAAACAATGAAAAATGCAAATTTAAAACCCTAAATGAGATGTAAACTAATGCAATTTTGATAACCCTAAATAGAATGAAAATTAATGCAATTTCAATGCAAACTAATGCAAATCCTACATCTAGGGTTTTAATGACCTCCAAATCAGAAAGTTTATAGTGCAAGAATGTTGGGTTCACCAAAATGAAATGAACGAAAATAGGTGATTGAAAAATGCGCAAATGGAGAATGTATGCACCTATCTTCCTTGTTTGATTATGAAAATGAGACCCCCAAAGGTAGGATTGAATTTCAACCCTAAGGTGAGTCAATCCTATTGGAGATCTTTGGCTATTTTTCCTTATGACAAGATGAGGTAAATATGCCTGAAATGCACTTTTGGAGAGAAAAACTAAAAATAATAAATGAACTCAATTATGCAATGTGAAACTTGAATCATCAATCTAAAGCATAACACAATCAGAAACAACATACTTCCATCAGATTTGAGAAGGGTAAGTTGATGTGTACTAGTCACCAAAAGCTGTTGTTGAGTGTCCTTCTGGGACAGATTCACCCTAGGGTGAATGGGTCTTGCTATAGGGTTCTAAAATTTTATTTCATAGTCCTCTGCTCCTGGATCTGCACTCCTAATTTCTTTGGATCTCACTGTCAAAAAGTTAGAAATAAATTTTGCAAGTAAGATTTCGTAGCTTGATAACTTTGATGAAAACTTTGACAACTCTGCAAAATTGCACTTTTGATCAATCTTCAATACTTCTTCACCTATAAATCTGCAAACACACAAAGAGGAGAACAATGTTTGTTTTTGGTGTATAAGGGTTTACCTTGGTCAAACCCTAGTTTGGTAATTAAACCTTGATAATCAAATGAAAGCACAAATAGAAGGAATGATGAATGAACACTAGCTTGTTACAACTCACCAAACCCTTTAATGGCTGCCCTTGGAGGACTGAAGTCTAACACATCACTCCAAGGATTGGATATTGCATGAAATGGCTTGATTGGATGATTCAAAACATGAAACCCACATCACAATATTAGCTCCAAAAACATGCATGAATGCAAATAAATTTGACATGATGACCTTGATCTTGATTGTTGCAATAATTGACTGAAAAATCTGCTCTTGAATTCTCTTGACAATAATCTTTGCTATAATTTTTCTCCTTCAAAAGTCTTAGGATTTGAATTGATAAAAAGACCTTATATTTATAAGTACTTTTCAAATTTATCGACAATTAAACATTAAAGCCAACAATTACAATTTGAATTTGAATCATAAAAATACCACCAAAAACATATTAAAAAATGGGATCCTAAACATAAGGAGGACCCATTCGCCCTTGGGTAAATGGGTCCTAGGCCCTAAACCTAGGACACACATATTCCAAGATGTGTAATTTGATGTTTGCAATTGTTTAATATAGGTTTCCCTTTCAATAAACACGATTAATTAGGATTTTAAATGTATAGTTGGATCAATTAGAGGCTTAATTAAGTCCAATTAATTAAGGGGATGCAAACACAGTGTGAAAATGTAAAGGATTACATTTTTTGACACTATAGATGTTAACCAATAACTTATCCTCCCTTAATCTTTGTAGGATATATTTCACATGTTGTAGTTGTCCTCCCCTTTCCTTACTAAAAACCAAGATATCATCACAAACTTATCGAGGAATGGTTTTAGCACCTCATTCATTAAATCACATGAAGGTACTTGGAGAATTTCTAAGTCCAAATGACATAACTAACCATTCATATAGTCCTTAGTTTTGAAAGCAGTTTTCCATTCATCTCTTTCTCTAATCTTGATTTGATGATACCCACTTTTTAATCAATCTTTTTGAAATATCTAGCCCTGCTCAAATGATCCACCAAATCATCCATACGAGGAAATGAAAACCTATACTTGATTTCATCTTATTAATATCTCTATAATCCATGCACATACACCATTCTCCATCCTTTTTGGGTGGCAAAACTATTGGGATTGTACATGGGCTTAATATTTCCCTTATAAAACCTTTGTCCAATAACTTTTGCACTTGCTTGTTTATCTCTTCATTCTCCTTGGGGATCATTCTATACACTACCTTGTTTGGTAGAATTGCTCCTAGTATCAAGTCCATACAATGGATCACACTTCTCATTGGTGGTAATCCATCTAGTAGATCCTTCATCAAAATATCTTCATATTCTTGTAATATCTCTTTGATTTCCTTGGGTACTTCTTATTCTTCATTCGTTGTCCCAACTTCTTGTGGCTTGGTAACTAAGGCATATCACACTTATTCTTCCTTTAGTTCCTTCAAAAAATATTTTCTAGTAATCATACACACCTTGGAATTGCTCCCCACTTCATTTTGCTTCTCTTTTAGTGAGTTCAAGACATACTTTTTCTTGTCTTTAACAATGGTGTAGGTATTTGTTTCACCATTATGTATAGATTTTCGGTCATATTGCTATGGACTACATAAAAGGAGATGAAAATCATCCGTTGGTATCACATCACACATAAATTTATATTGGTAATTTCCAATATAAAAACTCACCAAACATTGCTCACCCACCAAGAGTTGATGCCCCTTTTGCAACCAAGTAACTCGATATGGATTTGGGTGATTTGTTTTCTCTAACTTTAGCTTCTCCACCATCTCTTGTGACACCAAGTTATCTATACTATTGATTTCCACAATTATGGTGTAGCACTTTCCTCTAGACTTGCAAATGGTTTTGAATAGACTCCTTTGTGCCTGTTCTTGGTGATCCTTCTCCAATTTTAAAAGCACTTTCTTCAACATGAAAATTTCTCCATCTTCTGGGTCTATTGGCTCTATTTCATCTTCAGCTTCTATGGTAAAGGTATTCCCAATATTTGTCTTTCCACTCTCTTTTTGTATCTAATGGCATTCAAAGGTCTGATCACCTACTTCTCCACAATTGAAAAAAGCTCCAAAAAACCCTGTCATCTTCCATAATCTCCTCTACCCCTTGAAGTTTCACCTCTTCCTCTACTAGAATCTCCTCTTCCCCTTGTATTTTTTTCCATAATTCATTTGAGTCCAGCTTGCTTCTTCTTCTTCAAGTGGTTATCCTCTTCCACTATTTACTTGTCCTCTACCATGTGAAGGCTTTCCCTTTCCTCTAAAATTTCCTTGTGATCTTCTTGCCAACTACTTTTTAGCCTTAAGTGCATACTGATAAGGCTTCTTTTGCCATCCTTATCATGACCATTCTAAGTTCATCTTGAATAGCAAGCCACAACCCATTCACATATCTTGCAACCTAATCTTTAACATCTTCAACATGCCCAACACAAATGCCTAGTTTGCAGAATTCCTCTATATAATCCATAACATTCAAATCCTTCTATTTCAGATTTTTCAGCCTCTTGAACAAATTGATGTGGTAATCCATAGGTAAAAATTTGGCCTTCAAATTTGAGACCATCTTATTCCATGATTTTATCTTCTCTATTCCCTTTCTCTATATTTCAATCTGTGTCTGATCCCACCATAGGGATGCATGTCCCTTCAACCTTGTGCAAGCATATATCCTCAATGGATTCTAAATTAAAATATTTATCTATTTCTACAATCCAATCAATGAGTTCTTTTGGATTCAAACTTCCACTATAGCTTGATGGATCCATCCTTGGCTTAGTTCCAAGCTTAGACAAAACTTGTAGGAACCTATCCTCTAGTGCATCTCCTCTTCCTACCTCTACAACTTCTGGTGCTTCCTCTTCTTCTTCACTAACATCCCTAATAGGAATTCCTCTTTGTTGGGACATTTTTATGGCTTCTAACCTCACAATGATTCCTCTTAGCATCTCCACATCTGTTGGATTTTCTTCTCCTCGTGGGGCTCTTCCTCTACCCCATTCTCTATATGCCATGCTCTCTTCAATCAATATGCTCTGATACCAATTGATGCAGATCAATAACCAAGAATCCTATTGAATTGTTGGTTATTATAGCTCCCTCACACAACAATAGGAAATGAGCTTGTTAATGATAAAAATTAACTATTGAGCACTCAATCCAAGTTCTCCAACATTGACGATGACAAAAAATTCATAACATGTTGATTTTATTTATTACATTCTCCAAGAGCTGGTAACAACTGACAATTGAGCTAAATAATGAACAAGAAATCAACCACATGCATGTTATTTCCTTCAATATCAAAAAATCTGCAACAATACCTCTCTAATCAATTACAACAATAGGAAAAACACCTCCAAATTCCTCCTACTTCACTTCTGGGCATCCACACTTGACTTCACAAACAATCTTTTTCAAAAACTTGCATTTTTCCCAATGTCATTCTATTGGAATCTTCTTCTCTACTCGACGTGGGTGTTTCTAGACCTCCAAGCTACATTACTACCTCCTTTTCCTTCTTGGACATTAGAAAACTCCTCCCTTCAATTCTTTCCTGGCAAAAATCAATTCATTTTCTTAATTTGCTCCTACATAATCCCATTCCACTACCTCTTTTTCCTAGACGCTTGAATCCTCCACTATCAATTCAATGATAAATTTTTAAATGTACTGTGGAGTAACACCACCCAAGAATGGCCTCCTCATGCCTCAGTGTGGGACTTTTGTAACTCCCAAGATTCCATCAATTACCACTTTCCAACACCTCCAATTTGAATTTGAATCCAAATTCAACCGGATAACTTCAAATTTGGGGAGTTTTAAATAAAATGATTTTTTTAACTTGCAAGACACAACCAACACTCCAAAACAAAAAATTAAAAGAACAAAAAATAAATATTTTTGGTGTGCAAGATTTCCTATGCACCCAGATGCTCCTGCATCACCAATTATGAATTCTTTATGATTGTTTACCTTTAATTATTCACAAGCCCTTGTGCTCACATATTTTTCATGCATAGTTTGTTAATGGAGTGTTCTACCAATGTATCTCTAAATACCTTTAGGTTTCATAACATTTTAACTTATAATTTATTTATTTTGTATTATCCATTCATATTGTCACCAAAACAAAGTGACATGAATTATTCTTTCTTGAGTAAGGTACATGTTAACAATAACAAATGCCTATTTTTTTCCTCTATACCACTTACATTATCCATTGAAGTTGACCTTTTCCAATTATAACACATTGCTATATTATTATAAAATACAAAGAGGTGATAGATTAGTGAATAAAATAATGTGATCATGGTGATCAATCTTGTAATGTGATCTAAAATGTCAATCAAGAAGAATGATCACATAGTCTAATCCAGAAATCTACAAGCTAACCTTAGATACATGATATTAAATTAAATGTAGAAATATAGTACATAAATGAAATGTACATATAGTACAATTTTTTTTTAAACCATTATACGAATTTACATAGAAAATCATAAAGGTAGAAAACACCATAATGAGAAAAACATACTTTTTATCTATATAGTTACACACAAAATAACTTGGGCTTTCCAACCCCTTTCTCATCTTCCTTATGGTCTTTCTTTCCTCTCTTGTGTAGAGTGAATATCTAGTATTCATAAACTCAAAACTCTCACTTCATCATACAATAAAATTCCCTAAAATATAGGAAGATAAGGTTGATCACACCTTTACAAGAAGTTGCCAAACCTTTTCGTTAAGGAATTTAGTATTTAATTAATAAATCAATTAATATTAAAAATAAGGCTTTTTATATATTAATTAACTATTAAATATGTTTATAATATGTCATTTAAGTAATTTTATTTTACTAGGTAAAATATTTATACTATAGTTTTATAGATGTTTATTTTATGCCTACTTATAAAAGTTAGGCCCCTATTAAACATTATGCTCTAATAAGGATTCTTAGTCTTAAATTAAGTCATGTGTGCTTCTCATCACAACTATATTCATAAATAGGTCCAAAGCAAAGGCAATCAAAATCAATAAACTGTGTCAATAGAGAATTAGGCCATACCAATGGATTAATCTACATAATATGATAGTTTATAGTACCATATTCTTTTATGTAGGGTCTTCTCAATTATATGATCACTAATCTTTATCTTGGTTTTTAGTAAAACTTATTTTCCATAGTATAACAACTAGTAAAACACTAAACCAATGATCTATTGAACCATAAATAGAAACTATATCATTCTTTAGTTTAATTTCTCAATTATTTAGATGAACTAGATTCAATATTAATATTATTTAATAATTTTAATTAGATATACACTATAGTAGAAATATAAAAATATAAGAATTTTATTTACTTAAACATATAACATATGAAACATTAAGAAATTAATACCCAAAAAAGATTAAACTCAAAAATTTAGTGTACTTCATAGATACAAACCCAAGTTGAAAAGGTTGTCTTGAAATTTTACTATTTTTAGGATTCACTTAATCATTGGGGGAGCACCCCATGTATTGAGTAAGGTTTCTCCTAATTGTACCACTCAAACCACCCTTCCTCTTACATTATATAAATGGTACCACTCTCATAGTCAAGGATATTCCTCTTTGTCTCTCATGTAGCTATAGGGTTGGTTTGTGTCTTCACATGGAAAATCTTCTAGGCCAAGTCATAATGGTGTTGAAGCCAAAATTATGATTCTATTACCAAAGTGGGGCATACTTGTCCTCTTGAATACGTAGATTAATGGAATGGTTGGGAGGCACCATAAATGCTTAATGAACATGCCCAGTGGGTGGTTCTAAGGCATGCCAATCTTCCACCACTACCTCTAAGAGCTACTCCTTGTACCATATGATATTTTTAATTTTTATATTATTATTATGAACATTTTTATACTTTAAGCTATATATACTAACCAACCACTTTTTATAGAAAATATTTATAATTCTTTTGAGACTTTAATATATCATCTTTAAAGTGTTTCTTATAAAGAATATAATATAAATTAATTAGAGTATTCACAACTTCTCTTTGGTTTGAATTTCGTTCTACATTAAAAAAATCTTGAATTATTAATGCATTAACTCTAAATAGAGTGTCATATTCATATGATATGATTACTTATCATGTTAATATGAACTCCCTTCACATTAGTAATATGATAAGTTAGTTATTTAAATTATAAAATCATTATAATTTTATATATAATATGAAAAAACATATTTTATATATCAAAATTAACTAATATTTATATGTCAAAACTAACTGATACTTATTAGTTGTTTTTCTAAACTTTTTACACTATTATTATTATAAAAAAAATCAAACTCCATAAAAAAGTCATAGCAGTGAAGGAAATTTATAAGTTCTATGTTAATTATATTTAAATTTGTTGTATACAAATAAGTTATGATATAAGGGATATTTGGGCTCCATCATTAAAGGCTAAATCAACTAAAAGAAAGAATGATATTTTTTTGTAGGTTGGCTTCAATCCCAAACCTTGTTAAACACCTCTTCCAATTTCTTGGCAAACGTTATTTCTAGAATAATTAAAAAAATAACCCATGAAATTGTAAGGCATGATAAAAAATGATTACTAGGAGGTTAATTCATCTAAAAATATATGGTTCTTACCTATTGAATGGGACCAACAAGTAATTTTGAGAAGGTTTATGAAAGGATTAAATAGAAATATATTTAAGATGTTAAGATGGTTGGGTTTGGCCCAAAACATTCTCCCATATGCAACTCTTATTTTTGGATGCTAATGTAGGTATACTTTCTAAGGGTTCACTCACCTCCCTCTTTTCTTTGCAAAGATCCATCAAACAAGGATGCTCTCTTATATGCATTTCCTTTACATGCTAATTGTTGATTCTCTCAAGTACCCAATAAAACATGCTCATTTTAACTAACTAATCCAAGCAATCTCTCTATCTAGTGATTCCATTGTCCTTCATTCACAATTTTTTGATGATAGTATGGTATCTATTCAAAATACTAAATAAGTAATTAATACACTTGGTGTGTGAGACATGTACTATGTTTCCTTTGGTTCATAGTTGTTTATGCATAAGAATAAGTTATTTATACATCCTCAAGGATCCCAACTCCTTAAATACTTGCTAACTAAAATATGGGAAGATCTCAAGATACCTTGGTATCCCTTTTAGAATCAAAGTGAAGATTAATTTATTTTTCAACACCACGGAACATGACCCTTGAGTTGTAGTAGTTTGGATATGATATCTCATAGAATGGATTTTAATAGGATTGATCCTTGAAGTTATCTCACTATCCATATAACTATAAGGAAAACTTCTTGAGTATGTGAATTAGTTATATGTACCCATCATCTATCTTGAGGTTGTGTATTGTGTAACCAAGAGGTGAATGACATTCTTTTATTTTTCCCCACTTAGCCCATCAAATTTGATGATGAGCTAAGTAAGATAAAACTATAACAAGTTGTGGAGTGAAGCCAAAATAAATACATTTCCATGTGACTAGCTAAGAGGATATTGTTTACAACTTGTATATGATCAATGATGGAGATAATCATGTGTGTCCATGAGAGAAGTTTAGTTTTCAACTTGAATAGGTACCATTTTAAGATATTTATGATAATATGTTAGCCCTATTTTTAAATTGTAAACCTATGAGCTAGTTAATATCACCTAGAAAAATTGGATTTTTTTTATCATTCCTATAATGAAAAGATCAATCCCTTGAAATGGACATAACTTCTCTACTTATTCAATCTAGTGGTATATGAACATGTTATGAGACAAGATACACCTAGAATTATGCAAATAATTCAATAGAAAGTCTCTCTTTTGGAAAGGGTTCCATACTTCAAAGATATTTTGGACTTCTCCCTATACTAGAAGAAATATAAATAACTAAAGAATGAATTACACTTATCAACATCATAAATTAAATTATTCTACTTTATCCTATCATTACTTACCCCTAAAATTTAAATAAGACTCTCCATACATTGTGAGTGTAACTTCCTAAAGGATTGGATATGAATCACCAAGTGAAAATTTTAATTATATCCTATAAAGAAGTTAATCTAAAACTTTTACCTAGCCTTTAGTTAGGTGTAAGGCTTAATGCCAAATGAAATCATTCTTTATCTTTCATTAAATGGAATAAACTTAGCTCGTGCACATGGAAATTTAAAGAAAATGCACAAGATCATCTCTTTTTCTATAACATATTGTACTACCACCTCCTATTGGATGAGCATATACACTTATTCCAATTCCAACCATCTCATTTATTGTACCACCATAAAAAAGAAACTATAAAACATGATGCAATTTCTCTAATTCAAAAATCCATATGTTCCTTCTTCCTAGCTCTCCAATAAGTCTATATCTTAGTAATCTACTATTTTGTTCCTAAACCTTTCTACTAGTTGAACCTAAGAATCCTATAGGCATCATTATTAAATTTATAAGGAGTATTTACTTTTAGTTGTATTATTTAATAGTATATGACCTCTATATATTGTAAGGCATGGGTTGTTAACAAACATAGTTACATATAGAAAATATTTCTCATGCCTTACAAATAACTCAATAGGTGATCACAAAATAAAGAAGCAAATGGATGTGATTTCAGCTCAGTTGGATAGTATTGTAAACAACCAAGATAAGTTAGTGGGTAAAGTGAATGAACTCGAGTGGGAATAAGATATATTGTCTTAGTTAGATCTGACATGTTATTTAATGAAGGGCTCATCAATAGAGTTAACTTTCTACATGTAAAGAATGTTTCTATTATGGTCAATTATTTATCATATAAGATAAAATTTGAATCTATTTGGGCTTACATGCTTGAATTCAATATATAATAGAAGGGTTGGAGAACAAAATCCTATCTCACTTGTGGGCCATCTTTTTTTTTACCTAAAATCATGCTTTTTAGAAAAATACACAATTTAAGCCTAAAGAGATTCCATCTAAGGGGGTTCAATTCAAGTGGATTAGATTAAACTCTCTTAGATCAATCCTCCTAGATAGAAACCACCAAGCTTAAATTGAACCCTTGATGAAGTCTCATTTGCACCTATCAAAGTGATGACTACAAAATAATTTTGCTTCACCTTTTGGAGGATCAATTGAAGTCATTTAAAAATTATAGTTTTCAAGTACAAGACCCTAGTGTTAGCTTTTCAAAAAGTATAATATGTATCATATTTTTTAATATCTATTTTTTAATCTATAATGAACATATATCCATTATAAAAAAAGCAATGACATATATTCAAAATATTAGAAAATATATGTTGAATGCACAAGCCAACTAAGGGGGGGGGGTGAATCAATTGTACCTTAAAACTTCAAAACCCTTATAAACATTTAGATCCACATTCATTCAATTAACCCTTAATCTGTTATAATGATTTAGCATGAAAGTAAAATAACGAAAAACTGAAACAAATCAACACCATACACAAGAGAACACATGATTTACGTGGAAAAACCAAGATGGGAAAACCATGGTGAGGATTAACTCACAATATAAAGTAACATCAATACCAAATACAATAGGGCTCACTGCCCAAGAGAAAGAAAGGTTCACTTCCATAATAGAAAAGAAGATAGAGAAGAGTGTTACAATGAGAAATCCATCTCAAGGCAACAAAAAAATCCACCAAAACATCACTAACACCTTCACAGTCTTGCTGAAGAATAGTAGACACCTTCTGCTCACTACATTCGGTAATCTAACACATGAAAGCTCACACTACACTTTACAAATTCACACCATACAACTCTGCAATTCACATCATGCTCATCTATCTTGTCTATCTTATCATCCCTCAACAACTCAACTCTTATTTATACCATCCTCAACCTTGAAAACATTCTCCAAGGTCGGATATGCACCTCAATTGTGCAAATTCAAATTAGTTCAGCACCAAAACATTCTTGCAGTGGAAAGGAATGAAGGTGAACCACAACACACCTTAATTAGGACCTAAATCCCTTCATACACACCACACCACGCTTCCAAATTTTTTGCAAGTAGTATAAACACCCAAGTTCGATCGTTGTGTAAACACCATTAAACTTTTAAGTATACACTTCCTTTGATCCAACAACAACTTGCGGACAACAAATGTTACCTAAACACAATCTGGAATATTCCACAAACACCCTGAAATCCAACAAACTCTTTTGCAACAACTTTCACCTGAAGAATGTACACACCCAATACACTCAAACAACTCTACCATACACTATAACTCAAGACACTAACTTTCAAAGCACCAAACCTTCAACAACTTCAATTGAAGAAAGATACCAATACTATTAGCATGCCTTCAGATCCGCAATACCGAAAACCAAATTGCGGAGAAATACAGAGCAAAAACATTTCTCCCAGACACCTCTGCAATATACAGTTCACACACTGGTGAACACAACCTCCTTTGCACATCGATTTAGCATACTAAATTCTGAATACAACACCTTTGATCAACATATTCGAAATGCATAATCAAATCTTCAACCTAGAAGAACTGTGGAGCAAAACCAAAATACTACTCTTCAACCCAGAACACACTGTAACTCACTATTTCCTCACTTTATCAAATTTTCTCTAAAGTGCTTGGAAACCAAGCACCAAAGACACATCCTCATCATCTTCAATTCTTCTAGAACCAACTGCAACCTAGAAACTCAACCATAGATCCATAGTCAAAAGCTTATCAAGGAAACACTATAGGTTGACATTTGTAGCTTACTAAAGATAACATAACACAACTAATCAAAGCATCATTAATGCAACAACATGGACAACTCCAACAACTACACATACTCTTGCAACAATCTTCTGCACATCAATGAAAACACAATCTTGTTGACATCAATGACAACACCAACTGCTCATACTTGCAACAATGTAGACTACATTAAAAAAATCTCAAAAAATTAATACCCTTAATATAGATGTTATATTTGTTTCAACAAAAAGAGAAAAATAGTTGTGATATTACACTAAGAGAAACTTGGGATGGTAAAATACATGTTTAAGATTTTTTATACCAATTCAAAAAGTAATAAATAAAATATAAAAAAAAATTCAAAAATTATCTATTCCCTAGATATTGAAGTTGCTGATCTAATTCCAAGAAAACATAGAAAGATTTCATTTATGGTGAAAGTTATGTGATAAGGTAAAATGTCACTCAATAAAGTAATATAAATATTAAAAATTGATTAAAATTTTAAATAATTATTTACTTTTTTAAAATTACAAATTAAATCTACATAGAAAATACAACTTATTGATTTCCATCATCCTTGAATTATTGACTGTTTATTTGGCTTAATTGACAAAAATAAAAAACTATTGAAAAATGTTTATTTTGAGGGTCAACTAACATTGAAAAGTGGGACACATTATTACATGTTCTCACATAGGAATCTTCTTTAGTATTCAATCTTGGACTTCTATCATTTATGTGATGGTAGTGAACAAATGTATATATTATTTTATTAATAGCTATAATTTAAAGCTATTAAATTAAAAAAAATAAAATAAAAAATCTCATATTTCTTTGGTTGTCTTTATCTTTAACATTTTACTAATATGACTATAAATTTTTAATGTTTTCATATATTAGATATGCTAAAAAATATTATTTTCTTCTATTTCAATTTGAATTATACACATTATGTTATGAAATACATTTTGGTCTTCTAATTCACTCAAACTACTAAGAAATCTTTAGGAAGATCCATCAAACAATTATATTTGAGTTTGTTCTGATTTTTAAATTCATGACTATTAATTTTGTTTTGTATGCAAGATATTCAACATTATCATACATTACAAATTAATATTTGATCATTTAATTTGAGAATAAAATATAATTATAACACAAGTAAATTATAATATATAAGACTCTAGTTTACACATAATTGTAATTGTCAGTCTAGATGCTAACCCAAGCTTAACTATTAATATTGAAAAATAAATAATATATTTGAAGAAAAATATAAATAATTGATGTACTTACTAGAATAGTCATAGCCACATTGGTTATCTGGTGTGTCAATGAAGTGTAATGGGTCAGCCCAGTGATATCTAAACCGCATGTTATCCGCCCATGAGCAAAGAGAAGCAAGATCATTTTGTGCATAACGTGGAAGTAATTCATTCACTACTTCCATGGTGTCTTTACTCAAAAGTGGCTGCAAAACAATAAATTAAAATGTTAATTATTACAAACCCAATCAACAGAAAAATTAAATGATGACACTTCAATATGAATAGAATATACATAACAATATTCATTGTAAATAGGTTTGAGATGTTATATCAATGTCATAAAAAATGATATAATTAAGTTTCTATGTTTAATCTTCAACATTTATATTTGAACATATAACATATCTCATGATATTTGAGCATGAGTTTCCATTATGAAAGCCTCAATGATTTACCTCTTGATGTCTTCCTACTTGATTACTCATTTTGTAATTCAATTATTACATTCTAGACTAAATAATTCATTTTTTTTTAAATTTTGGGATGACTATTAAGGTAGGGATTTTTTTGAATGCTTGGTATATTGGTCATACTCAAGAATAAAGGCTTGTAATTATAGTTCATTTTTAGACAATGAACTTTAATTAATTATAAGTTTGATCTTGCTATTAATTAAGTTTAAGTTTGGTTATGAGGTAAAAATTTATGCATACCTAAAGTGTAAATAATATAAAAGCATGTATATGCATTCAATATAAAAGATATACAAATTAAGTTTAATAAGGTTGTTATATAATAGTAATAAGTTTTTTGGTATAACAATCTAAATCTTCACAAGTGAGAGCAATAAAATTTTCAAATGGTTTATCTTTCCCTTTAAATAAAAAACCCTAATGTGGTCAATAATATGGTTATGCCTAAAACTTTGGTGTTGAGGCAAGAGACTCTGGGTCTAGAGAAGTTTTAATCATGTCATGCTTAATCTAGGCCTGTCCTTGGCTATGCTCAAGGGTCTAGCGGAAACTATGACATCTAGCAAACAAATCCAATCAAATAATATATACACAATGTGAAAGGGAAGTATGTGGTACTACTAGACAAAAATAAAAAGCTTTTCTAATTTGGATCAAGTGATAGGTTACAAGAATGTAGCAAGGAAGAAGGGATTAGTGTTGGATGATCGTATGTAGCAAAATAAAACCATCATGTTCTTAGAAGAGCCTCTAATTATCTCTTTGGGGGAATATGCATTATATGAAGAAGAGAAGTTCTCCAACCGAGGTCTTATTTGTAAGTTTAGTACACTATGTCCTAGTTTAGCTAACCTTCTTTCTTGAATCTCTAGCACAACTACTATTCAAGTGGAAACCTATAGGTGTCGTTTCTCTAAGCAAAGCTATGGTGGCTAGGATGGGTAGTATCATTGGAACAATAGCCCAAGCCACAATAGGGTGGTAGAAGAGAAGACATTAGGCAAGAGAAGGCACTAATGGAGGTGGTAGTGAACTCACCACTTAAATAGCATGTTAGTTACAAGATTTAAGAAATAAATGTTTTTAATTCAAAAAATTATGGAATTCATACCATATGGTGCAAGGATGGTACAAGTCTATAGCAACATGAATAATTCCTTTGAGATGTTGATGGTGTAGAAACTGTACAAATTGTATCTAGATCTGTATAGTCAAATAGATTTTTGCACCCAAATTTTCTTTCAAACCCCAAAAATGGCAAAAAAAATTCCACTATCAAAATCTATCAAGTTTTATAGTAGTTTATTGATTTTTGTGTCTTCTAGACTCAATGGTGAGGTACATTTTGCATCAAGATGCATCATATAAAATGGTAAGTGCAAAAATTTGGGTCCACTTTTTGTCCAAAAAGTGGAAGTGTTTTTCCTAGAAAACAAAGTTTGTCATAGTTGGACTAAAAATTTGAAGCATTTACACATAGAACCTTTAAAAAGTCTAGTATATGAAATGTATAATTTTGAGTCTAGTTTTCAAATATGTAATTTATTCTAATACCTAGATGATACAAATTAATTTTGTATAGGCTTGTATGAAAACCACATTTTAAAAATCATTTTTTTAGGACCATAACATATATGTGTATGGACAACATAATTTGACATAAATAAATATATTTTTCTAATTCCTTTTGGGGAAAGATGTGTACTATATTGAATATTGATGAGGATATTTTTTATATTTTTTTTCAAATGTTTTCTAATTTTTTTTTTTTCCATAATTGTTGTTTTTGAAAACCCTTGTGTACAAACAACAAAATTTGAGCTAAACTAATCATAAAATTATTATTTTTCATTGTGTAAAGAATGATGTCTAGATTGATGTCATATTTTTTATAAAAAAATAAAAATTAAAAGTTATTAACAAAATACTAATGCATGACACTTCAATTTTATGGATTAATTTCCTCATAAATTAATTAATAAATAGAAAAAAAGTTCAATTATAAAAAAATACATATTTAAAAACTAGACATCGTCATCTATAATGGTTTTAATTTTGTCAAAAATATTGAGAAAAATCTTGTCAGTCAGATTCCTAAAGTTAGTTTTTATCTTGTTTTCATGGTATTGTACTTGTAGTTCCAAGACTAAGGGGTAGGTTTTCAAGCCTAAAAAAATTAAAGTCATGGATTCTTGATTCTAAATGGTTACTCATTTTTTTTAAATAGTTACCCATTCATATCAAGATTTTTTTTCCCAACATTTCCCCTAAATATGGACATAACTTCTTGTTTCAACCCAAAAATTCTTAGAGAAAATTCTCTAAAAAGAGGGAAAGGAATTGTAAATTTGGAGCTTTGATACCATGTAAGAATTCTAAATTCACCTATAAGAGCCAATAATTATCTACAACCAAAATAACTTTCCACAAAAGAGCGAAGTGATAAAAATGCTATGAATACATAGAATTGATTAGATGCATACAAAATGGTATAATGCATTATTCAAGTACAAATAGGGAACCCTTAGACAAACTAAAATCTTGACAAGTGTCTTAATCCTATGATATGAGAAACAAAAAGAAAATGATATAAGTAATTGTATGTATGCAAGTGTGAATAGAACCTAGAGAGAAACCAATTAGATAAAATACTTCATTCACACCAATGCTAACTACATTGAATGAGGAGATTTTACAAATTGGTATGAATAAGGAGGAATTTATAAATAAAAAATCTATCTTGGCTAGACATGTGGAGATTTTGGTTAGAGAAGAAATATTCTAGAGAAACCTAGCTCAACAATAGACACAAAAAAACAAAAGTCTTCCACAACACCAATTAAGGTCGAAGAAATATCGACCAAATCACTATCATCAAAAATCAAGATGGTCTTTTATTGGAGGACCCCAAGTAAATCATTATTGAATTGGTCTCTTTTTTCAAAAGACTTCTTAACAATGGTGAGAGATTGGATCTTTAAAACCAAGAATATTTGTTAGAGTATATTAAATGTATTGTCACAAAGGAACAAAATGCAATGTTGACAACTACTTTGTTTGAAGTTGAAATTAAATTGGCACCTTTCAACTTTATTTAGATAAAGCCCCAAGTCCAAATGGATTTTTCTTAAGCTTCTTTTAGAAATGTTAGAAGATCATTGGGAAGGATATTTGGGAAGCAACAAAGGAGTCAAGAAAGAACAAAGCCTTATAAAAGGACCTCAACAATTCTCACATAGCTCATCCCAAAAAAATATCACTTCTTCCTTTGATGACTACTAACTAATTTCTCTATGTAATACAATGTATAAAAACATTACTATTTAGTGATTGTTAATAGGTTGAATTAATGCTTCTTGAGATTATTTTAGAATAAGATAGTGGGTTTGTCCCCAATAGGGTGATCTTTGATGGCATTATTATCATGCATGAGGTAAAATACTCAATTCAAAACCAACAAGAAGAAGAGTATGATAATTAAGATAGATTTCAATAAAGCATATGATTAGGCCAATTGGATTATTTGGATGAAAATAATGTAGAGATTTTTTTTAGTCTTCATTGGATAGATTGGATTTTTAATTGTATCTCAGGCCCTAGATATGCAACTCATTCAATAGTAGTCCCTATGGTTTCTTTCCTACCACTTGTGAATCAAGAAAAATGGTACACTCTATATATTCCTCTTCTTCATAATGGTTGAAGCTCTAGTAAGGTCAATAAGAAACCCAAATTCCAACAATATTTGGATGAGAATTGATATAACCAATGGGTAGGAAATTGTAACCCATCAACAATTTGTTGATGACATAATCTTGTTTGGAGAAGCAATCATCAAGAAAGTTGAACAAATTGTTGAACACCCAGAATACTGAGAGGGGGGGTGAATCAATATTCTCTAAAACCACTTAACCATTTAAACATTCATTTCAAGCATTATAATTAATTTGTAGTAAGAAATGAAAGCATGGAAGCAACCATCGAAACGACATAACACATGAACACCAAATTTTTACGTGGAAAACCCAAAGAGGGAAAAAACATAATGAGGATTATCTCATAATATATTATAACTGGTTATAAGATATTACATAAAGGCTCACTTACAGGTGGACACACTATCCAGAGAATAAGAGAAATAGAAGAGAGGGGCAGCTCACTGCCAAGATTTGAACTACAACAAATGCATCTACAATATGCAAGAAACACAATTCCATTGAAGCTCAAAAAATTGATTCAACACACTTCATATTACTTTGCTCTAACACTCAACTCTTCTTTGCATTCACATCACATTAAAATTCTCTGCTTAAGAATTCACACATGCACCTTAGTAATCACTCTTCAACACCAACAATGATCTTCTACTTATACCCATTACATTCGCAAAAACCTACAACATCAATTAGGTCAACCTAATTAGATGTAGCATTCAAAAAACTAACTTGTTGGCTCAAGATTAAACATACACGCTTCACACCTTAATTCAAAACTTGTAACGCATTAGATAGGTTGAAATGGACCTATAATAGCTCCCACATAATGGATCAATACTTATTTAAACTTTGCACAACCTCAAATAAAGTAGGTCAACATTGCTGGTGACTAACATCAAAACTCACCAACTGAACATCCTCAAACTGACACACAGACCTCCAAACATCAAGCCACTTGGAATATATACCCTTCTAATAGTTGTAAACACTCACACAAATCCACAAGACCAGATATTCCTTCATGGTGAGATGCATACTTATCAAAACATACAATCTGCAATGGAAACACTGTCACTGGTAGACTAGATACTCTGTTACTCATAACTTCTGCACCAGAGGTCAAAACAACATGAAACTTTGGATTTAGACTCTAATAACATCCAACAAAAATGTCTTAGAATTGTAGAGCAAGATACTTCAGGACGAATCAACGCGGACCAAAAAATTGGTGCATTTTACACAACAAAATGTGTTTTGACACTTAGCCAAATAACTAACTCATCTATTAAGTACTGGAGCTAAACAACTGTATCTCTATATTGGATTTCCATCATCTCAAACACATATATGCACTGGACCAACTGCACATCAATCTTCACATCACATCACAACATTTACATTGACAACACTGTACCTGCACACTGTTCGTTTCATGCTCATGTTACCAACAAGCATATCAATGAAAAACTCCTTAAACTTCCAATAATCTCCCCCTTTGTCACTGATGGAAACATGCAAATTCTTCTCAATTCTTCTCCCCTTTGACATCAAGGGCAAAGAGCATATGTACATATACTATTGTTATCTTCTCTTCTCCCCTTTTTTCAAATGATTTTGCATTAGCAACCAACTCTTCACCAGATTACACATATACTCCCCCTAATAGATACATACATGTATACATTAGAGTAACAAACTCCAAAAAGAAATATGACCAAAACTGGATCAAAATTTGCACTAGAAAACTATCTTTTAACTTCCGCATATGTACAATGAAGTCTGAAATGAATAAAAAAAGAAAGGAAATGTACACAACTTAATCAAACGAAGATGGAACATTTGTATATAACACTTGCAATTTTGCAAGGTGTGCTTGTCATACCTTCTTGCCATCTTCCCAGTAATTCTTTGCCAGCCCAAGCATGTGGTTTGCAGCCTCAAACTCCATGAGGAGTTCTTTGGCTTCATCCAGAGTGTTAGGTACTGGATTTAACTTCTTTACCTTCTCTGAATCAATCAGAGCACTAGAAATAGGTGTGAACTTTGCATTCACCAGATCTCAGAGTTGTCCAAACTGCACTATGATCTTTTCTCTTTGCTTTGCAGCTGGAAAAATTGTTCATGCAAATTTTCAATAGTTGCTTTGGTAGATCCATCTGCATCATTCACTAGGTCATAGGCACTAGATGCCTTGTCAACCTGGGACTCAATGGAGTCCATCTAACTCTTAATGTTTTTGGTTGAACTGGGCCACTTCATGCAAAATTGAAATAACATCTTGGCCTCATCAACATAAGTCTATATTTCCTTAAGGTTGTTCTAAAACTTATTATGTGCAGTAGCACATCTCTTTGATATATCCATCAACCTCTTGTCATTCATCTTCGTACTTACTTCCTTCTCCAACCTTTCCTCAAGTCCACTTGAGTGTTATTTAAAATAGTCAATCAAAAGCTTTAAATTTTGTACACCGGATAATGAGTCATCAATACTTACACCGGGTACACTCTCTTGTTTTGACTGCTTCATCTATTAACTCCATGATCTTTTTATGTGTCTACCAAATTTCTTTCCTGGTGGAGGCATGGAATGCATCGCTCAACTATAATTTGTGCAAGGGAGATATTTTCTCCATGTCTACTTGTCCTTGCAGCATCAATATTTGTAGTATCTGGGTAGAGACAATAGGTTGGAATTGGAGTTGCATGCTTAAAAATTCTTTTAAGGAATCTCTGGAGGTTTTGGAGGTCTCTCCAACCAACTTCTCATTAGTATATTTCTTTTCCAAGGATTTTTACGTGTCACCAATGCAATCCTCTACTTTTTCATCTTTCTTTTCAATGTTTGTAGTACTTGATTGACATTCATTCTTCTTCTCACCAACAATAAATGATTCATTGTTAACTAGAAGAGGCATATGTTATGTGTTTTTTGTCTCACTAGTCTTTGGGTTGTCTTGTACAACCTCTTCTGCTTTATTTTTTGTATCCAGAGGAGGAGGAATGTTACTAGTTTGAGTATCCTCCTTTGATAGTCCTTCAACATTATCTTTTGCAACAACATTTTCTCCTATCAAAGGAGTGTCTGTAATATTTTCTTCCGCATCCGAAAGGGTATCATTCTGCACTTCTTCTTTTGCTCCATTTTTCATGTTGAGCACCATCATGTTGTGTAGATTCTTCTTCATTTCATTCTAGAATAGGCATATCATCATGCACTTCCTCTTCTCTGTCTAGGGTCATACCCAATTCCTTCAAATGCCAAGTTGGAAATCTTCTCAATAGTTTCATTCTTTAACCTCTCAAGGTCATTTTTGTCCCTTCTCATTAGTGTAATGACCCTTTGTTTGGTCCTAAATTCTTTGTTGTACACTTGAGCTAATCTTGCTTTATTCTCATTCGAGAGAGTAGCACTAAATTTCTCTAAGGAAAATAATTTCAATTTTTCATCCTCATTCATTACCTCTTCTCTTCTAGCATACAATGCATTCCTCAGATCTTCAGGAAATTGGCCTTCAATATCTTTGACATTGACCTCAAAAGTAACTATATATTTAACAATAGCCTCTTAAATTGTAGATTTATCCATGTCATTCACATATGTATACAAGACAACAATTTCCTCTAACATCTCGTGTTCTACAATACCATTAAACAAAGTGTCTAATTTCATGGGGCTATGAGTTCTTACCAGAGGGGTAGACTTATCTTTCTGCTTATTCTTTGCTTCTAGAGGACCTTTTTCTCCTTTAGCTTTCTTCTCCCTCACATATAATTTAAATTTCTTTTTTGTTTCTCAACTTCTGCTTCACTATTTGTGTCCACAATGTCAACCTTGGCTTTCTTAGCACTTGATTCTACTTGTGTTGAACCGGATTTCCTCTTCCTAATAAGAGGTTGTTCTTCTACCTCTTCCTCTTCTTCATTTACACTCAAATTATTTTCCCTTGTGGCCTTAGCCTTCACTCTTTTCTGTTGTGTGGCACCTTGTTTTTTACTGGAGGAGTCTTTTCCTTCATTGGTGCACTCAGTTGTTTTGTTAGAGCACTGGTTGGCTCCTTTCTCTTAGTTCCACTAGCAGAGGGAAAATTCCCAAAGGACTTGGGGATAACCGGAGAGGGGGTAGATGTTCTACCAAATCTTCTTGTATTGGATGTACCTCCCAGAGGGACCAACATGCTCTTGTTTTTCTCTTCTTGCTCCTTTGTGAGGCTTATTGCCTCTGCAAACTGTGTAGTCATCTTCTCAACATATTTCTTTATCTATTTCTCCCTTTGTTGCATGTGCACCTCCATAGATTTCTCCTAATATGTTCTATATCTTTCATTAGAGGTATCTTTGAGTTTGCTCAACATGAAGTCTACTGAATTGGTGATTTCTTCCTCTGTTATCTCATATCCCATCTTTTGAGATCCAAACAGTCCTAGGTTCAACATCCTGAATGATGCAACTATCCTTTGTTACCAAGAATGTGATGTCATTCTTCTTCTTCTCTACCATGCTTCGGGGAATCATTTCTTTGGCTTGCATGTTCTTTTGAAAGGTCTTCAAGAATCCCAATAAAGCAGTCTCCTATGAATTTGAATCACCCAACCTCATTAGGTGGTCTCTAATCTGATGTGCCATAGGTTTTTCCTTCAACCAAACTATGTTCCTTGTTCTAGGAAACTCATTTAAAAAGTAAAACAATAAGAAAATGATCAAAGTACCAAATTTGAAGGGGTACTTGGAGTCTTTGGTCTTTTACAGGTTTTCTATCAATTGTAATCTCAATAGTTCACACAAATCATAATTTGCACCCTTCTTCACCATCTCATGTGCAATGTTGATGGTGGTTGTAGAAATAGAGTTCTCTTTGTTTGTGAAATATATCTTATACCCTATTACCATTGTTGCATATTTCACGATAGGGTCTCTAATGTCTTTAATAGGGCTCTCTTGTCATACCTAGCACCTGTCAATTCTATCACTGTTTCATTCTTTATTGATTTAAGCATTAGAACTGGTCCAGTTGAGAATAAACCAGTAACAACACTAATTTCCTCCGTATTGATTAAATATGGAATGTCTAGCCATATGAACATATCATGAATTTTCTCAAGGTGTATTTGACCCACTCATCCACATAGAAAAAGATGGGGAAATTGTTCCACAAATTGAACTTCTTCTCTACCAAACTTTCAAATTCGATTTTTAATTCAAAATTGTTTCCGGTTAATTCATTAAACCATAATTCACTCAACTTAGAGTGATTGTACTCATCCAATTTTGCATGAATGCATATCTTGACATATTCAGCATGAAGCACACCATATGGAGTGTGCAAAAATGCTCTTTCTAGATCATCTACCAGGGATTTATTGAGATGTCATTTGAATTTAGGACGGGGATGATCCACAACCTCTACAACTTGTGGGGTTACATTCTTCAACACTTCAAAACATTTTTGAAAACTTAGGGCAAGATAGAAACTGTAAATACCTTTTGAACACTGCCAATTAGGGTTTTGTTCGCTAGAGTTCTAAAATGCTTTTCTTTGCTCCTTCACAACTCTTCTCTCTTCAAGTACTCATTTGCAAATGACTTAGGAAAAATGTTAAATCACTTATAAACCCCTTTTGAAATAACCTAATTCACATTGAATGCACTGATTTGGAGTTAGGCATGAATGCACTGATAACCCTAATTATAATGCATAATCACCTTTGATTGCTTCACAAATTTCCACACTTTGATATTTTCCACTGATGTTTTCACTAATAGGTCAAGCATATCGACCTACACCACATATCCATGTGATGAAGGCATCAACACCATATCTTTTGTAGGGGCTTAATGATTTTCTTTGAAAACTCCCCTTGAGCCAAAGCTCCTAACTTAGTTTTCAGAGGAAACATCTACAACAGAAGCTGGCACAAACTTAGTAACTTCACTATCTTCCTTCTTTCTCTAGATCTTATCCATCTCTTTCTTCATTTCTATTGGATTAGCCTTTTCACCAAATCATTCTTCTTTATCGGATCAACCTTTACATTCTTTCTTCTACAAAACTTAGCAATGTGTCCTAACTTGTTGCATTTGTGGCATTTGACATTTTGAAAAAGCTTACTTCTACTCATACAAGATTTGCATTGATTAGCTTTATGCCCAAATCCATTGCATGTATAACAGTAGCCATTGAAAGATTGAAACATCATACCATTGTTATAGCCATTCATCATTTGAGTTCTGCATTCACTAGCCTTATGACCAAATCTTTTGCATTTAAATCACTAATTGGGAAATGATTGAACATTCTGATTCATTATGCTTCTACATTCCATAGCCTTATGTCAAAATTTGTTGCAAGAATAAAAAAATCCATTAAAAGATGGGTTCCTTTGTGCATTTGGTTTTCTGATTGGTGGTCTTTTGAAGTCTTTCCTCTGGTTTTAGACCTACTTGCCATTGCTCTTCTTGTCCTCAATATTCATTTGTCCAGTCTTGTTCTGAGTTTGATCTGTCTTTGAACTTTCTCCTTTTCCAAATCCTACTCCACCTTTATCTTTAGAATTCTTCCGATTTACACTCATTTCATCAAGCATTGTAGTACTCTTCTTGAATTTGTCTTCATGAATCTTTGTTTTCTCCAGATCTGATCTCAAGGTTACAACTTCTTGTTCAAGTTTTGAGCATTCTTTAGATTTGTCTTTCAACTTAGCATTTAGGTAGTCTTCAACTCTTTTACTTTATTCAATCTGCAATTTCAAGTTGGGAATGATCTCACTTGTTTTCTTGGGCTCTTTGATCATATATGTAGCTTTCTTGAGTTTCTCTCTCAATATCTTAATGCATTCATCTACATCACCAAGATCCTTTTTCAGATCTTTGTTCTCAGATTCTGCTTTATTCAAATCATTCAGGGCATATTTAAGTTCTCCTGCCATATCAACAATGTAGTCTTCTTCAGTAAATCCTACCATAGGAATTTATTCTAGAGGAGTAGGATATCTCCTTGTAGCCATGTGTTCAATTCCAAGATCTACCTCAATGATCAAGCCAATTGAAGGAACCAAGCTATGATACCAATTGTTGAACACTCGAAATACTGATAGGGAGGTGAATCAATATTATTTGAAACCACTTAACCATTTAAACATTCATTTCAAGCATCATAATTAATTTGTGGTAAGAAAGGAAAGCATGAAAGCAACCATCAAAACCACATAACACATGAACACTAGATTTTTACATGGAAAACCCAAAGAGGGAAAAACCATAGTGAGGATTAGCTCACAATATATTATAACCGGTTATAAGATATTACAAAAAGGTTCACTGCTAGGTGGACTCACTGTCCAGAGAATAAGAGAAATAGAAGAGAGGGGTGGCTCATTTCCAAGATTTTAACTGCTACAAATGCATGTACAATATGCAGGAAATACAATTCCACTGAAGCTTGAATCAACACACTTCATATTACTCTGCTCTAACACTCCGCTCTGCTCTACATTCGTATCACATTCACATTCTCTACTTAGGAATTCACACATGCACACCTTAGTCATCACTCTTCAACACCAAAAATGATCTTCTACTTATACCTATTACATTCACAAGAACCTACAACATCAATTAGGTCGGCCTAATTGGATTTACCATTCAAAACACTAACTTGTTGGCTCAAGATTAAACATACATGCTTCATGCCTTAATTCAAAACTCGTGATGCATCAGATAGGTCAACATGGACCTATAATAGCTCCCACATAATGGATCAATACTTATTTAAACTTTGCACAACCTCAAACAAAGTAGGTCGGCAACACTGGTAACCTAACATCAAAATTCACCAATTGAACATCCTCAAACCGACATGCGGACCTCCAAACATCACACCACTTGGAATACACACCCTTCTAACACTTGTAAATACTCCCACAAATTTGCAAGACTAGATATTCTTTTGCGGTGAGATGTAGACTTATCAAAACATACACTCTGCACTGGAAACACTATCACTAGTAAACCTAATACTTTGTTACTCATAACTTCTATGTTGGAGGTCAAAACAACTTGAAACTTTGGATTTAGACTCTCCTGACATCCAACAAAAAATATCTTAGAACCATAGAGTAGGATACTTCAGGATGAATCAATGCGGACCAAAAAACTAGTGCACTGTACACAAGACACTTAGCCAAATAACTAACTCATATGTTATGTGATGGAGAAAAACAACTACATCTCTATACTGGATCACCATCATCTCAAACACATAAATGCATCGGACCAACTGCACATCAATCTTCACATCCGATCACAATGTTGACATCAATGAAAACACTGTATCTGCGCACTATTCATCTCATGCTCATGTTGCCAACAAGCATATCAATGACAAACTCCTTAAACTTCCAACACAAATATCTAATGTTTTATAGAAATACTCATGAGATTCTAGGAAACTTATCAACACAAAGAAATCCAAAAATTTCTTTCTCAACATCGATTCCATAATGCAATCTCAAATTGTGTCATCACTTGACTTAAAGATTGGATCTCTACCTAAAAAATATTTGGGTGTCCCTCTTTTTTTTAGAACTAATAAAGTTTCTTTGTGGTACAATTCAATAGATAAATGCTCTTTAAAACTTTCCTCCAAGAAAAGTAAGCGGATGTCCTTCACCGGGAAAATTTTGATGCTTAAATCTATGAATTTTGCCATCCCTATTTACTTAATGCCTTGCCTCAAAATGCCATCCAAAATTTGAAATGACTTGGACAAGATTATGATATTTTTTTAATGATTTGGAATTTCCTTCATTGGCTAGAATAAAATATGCACATCTAATGATAGAGATGGCACAAGCCTCCATTACTACTAAACAAAGTTCTCAATGCCAAACTTGTTTGGAACATGTTCTCCAGCCCTAACCTATGGTGCTCCAAGATCATTCAACATAAATACTTGGACTTAGAAGAGCTAGCCTAAATTTCGATGATCACAAATCCTCCTAAAGGCTCTCACATGCAGAATTTCATGTTGAACTACATAAGCACAATCACCTATCACCTAATGATGGCAAAGCTATAGTTTTTTGGGAAGATTCATGGAACTTCCCTTCATTATCTAATAAAGGGGATGATCTACAAGAAACCAAGAATATCCTCATAGCTTCTTAGGGAATTGAGGTTGAGAACTATATCACACAAAAGTCAAGCAATTGGACTCTTAAAATGGGTTTGGAAAGAGATACAATCATTGGGGATTGCATAGTAGCAAACACAAGTGTGTAAGGAGTTATCAAGAGAAAAGAATTCATTGAGGAAAAGCATAAAATTAGATGGTGTTGTTCCAAATCAAAGGAATATTCTATAAAAATTGGGTTACCAAATGGAGGACTCTTCAACCAAAGAGCGAGATTGACCATCTTGGCTTTGCTAGCACAAGGACTGCCTCCCTAAAGCAAGGGCCTCTGCTTGGAAGGTAATTCAAAAGTAGATTTTAACAATTGACAAATTTGTTTATATAGGTTTTGTAGGTCTCTCGAAGTGCCTTCTTTATGACTTGGTGGAAGAATCAGTCAACTATTTCCTCAAAAACTGATTATTCCCCTCCAAATCTTGGCAATGTTTGTGCATCAAACTCAGTGGTTTGATGCTCTTCTTGTAGATCTTTTGGAAAATTTCAATCATGACCCCAAATGCAAAAGAAACTTAATCTTCTCTGATTTTTCAATCATCAACCCTTCAATATTCATTTGGAAAATTTAGAAAGAAACAAACAAATGGATTTTCATGAGCACAATGTGGCTTGAAAGGCTTTTGCACAAAGTGGAGGCAGCCATTGAAAAAGTCATGCTAAGCAATCTTAAATCTGATAAGTAGGAGGTATTTTCCACAGTGTGTCAAATTGTGATATTGCTATCAGGATTCAATTGTGTAGTTTTACAAGTCAAACTCATTGACTCATGTTTCATGAGAGATGGGTTCACATGGATCAATGAGTTTGACTCGTAAAACTACACGATTGAATCCTGATAACAATATCATAATCTTACATCTTCCAATATAAACCAAAAAAAAAATCTTTCTCCTCATGGTACAACAAGATACTTCAGAGATGGAACGTTCTCAAAAAGTTCCCCTGTTCGAGGGTATGGAAGAGCTAAGTCTTCTCAAACGAGGAGAAATAATGCAAAGTGGGAGGGGATCTGTGCTCCCCCAGTTCAAGGAGATCACAAATATCGTATGAATTCGGGACATTGTTTCAATGTTCGTCAAGGTAATGGTGGACGAAGGAGAAGACAAATAAACAGTTAACTGGGTTCCTTTACAAAAAAATATATGTAGGAGTTCTGAGCGATGTATCAGATGCTACAGTACTAGTCCGGGACTTCTGATCATCTTCAAATCGACGACTGAGTGATTATTATAGGTCCGTGGATACACAAGGAGGAGCAGTGCAGAGGGAAAGCAGGACATGCCATAGCTTTTCCCCACGAGATTGCAGGTATTGGGGATTTATCATTGAAAATTATTACACACAATAGAATACAGGGGTGGGGCAGTAGGAAATTCAAACCACCAATATTGCTTGTTGTAGGAAGGTTGGGATAACAGTTTTTGTGATCAATTATATTCTCAAATAACTGTCAATAGTAACAATATGGTCAACTTTTTGTTGTTTTGTCTTTACATAAAATAATTGCAAAGTTAATGTAAAGACTATGTAACCTTTTTTTTAATATAAATATAATGGGAGAGGCCCCAAGATTACATTTCACCAATAAAAAAAATTAAAATTAAAATAAAATATTTAAATGATATCAGATATGTTGAAAGTAATGTGAGTCAAATCTATAATTAATGGTTTGGTGTACACAACATATTTCAAATTTTGATTTGTTGAAGTTGTTGAAATCATATTGATAGATGTGTTCTATTGAAGAAGCTAGTGTAATTTTTCAGATGGATCACCTAAGCAAGTCAAATTTAGACTGTGATGTTTATGCCTCGTTGTAGTTCAATTGATTGAGCACAATTGATGAGGATGAAGATATGTGATAAAAAGTCACCCTCCTACGAATATAACTATTTATATAAAAATAAAATAAAATAAATCTATAACCAATAATACTTAAACTATTAGTATCAACTATTAAATATTTCTTACACAACAAATCTTAACAGATAGATTTAATATTTGATTTTATTTATAATTTTACTTTTAAAACTATTTAAAACATATTATTTTTATAATTTTTAAATTACTATCAAACAAACATTAATTTAATATATTGAAAATAATAAATAGACTTTATTTATTTATTTATTTTTTAAAATTATAATGATACAACATACAAGTTCAAACTCACATATGAATAGTATATATTGTTTTTCTTTATTTTTTATTTTTTAAATAAGGTTAAAATCAAATTAATTGTCATATTCAATTTATTAGGTAGAGTTAGTTGTAAAAAGAAAATATCCTAGTGAATTTATTAGGTGGAGTTTATTTGGAATTAAAAGAAATTTGGTAGAATAGAATCACTCAATTCAAAGAATTTAAAATATTATTTGAATAAGTTGTGAAGAAAAAGAGGACAGAAATAAGCAACAGCTGCAAATTGAAAAAATGTGAGATGACTCCATAATTTTTTTTTTTTTTTTCATTTGTCTCCAATTTTCCCCTCAAAATTTTATCTACAAAAAAATATTATTAATATTATTCATTCATACATGCTAATTGCATATTTTTAAAATGACTGCTTAAAAATAAACAGGAAATTAAATATTCATGGTAGCCGCCAGCCCCACAAATTACTCCTAAGGTAAACAGCTGCATGACCTACCCTAAGAACCCCTATTTTTTAAATTTTAGATTTTTAGAGGCAGCCTTAGGGATAAGGCTAGAAAAAGATCACGAGACGATCAACTTTTAAAAAAAAATTAAAGTTTTAAACTTGAACACCACACAAAATCTATAAGACCACCTATTTACGAAAGCTCTTAAAATATGTCTACAGATAAAGTTCTCCTTCCAGGGAACTGCTACCTAACCTTATACCAAATCTACTTCTCCGGTGATTTTGGCAGAATACTCTCTACCAAAGAAATATTGGCATAGACTTATACTCCTATATCAGATACCAAAATGATCTTATAAAGATAAAATCTTCCATTGAAAAAAAAACTCTGACAGTTTTTTCTCGCCCATAAAACCTACCACTCCAACCACTCCATGAGATCCCAAGACAAACTAAAATTAAAAAAGAAGACTCCAAATAAACACAGATAAAGAAAGGACATAAAATGCAGAAGTTTAAGTTATAGATCTAGATTTCACAGCAAAGACTTACTTGGGCAATCTTGCACGTAGCATAATGCCCTTCCTTTCCCCAACCCTGCACATGACCAGGAGCTACACCAAACAATATCGCCACACCAGCTAACAGACAATAGCGCAAGTCCCCAGGCTTACCCATTATCAGATGTTCTCACTCCAAATCTAATAAATTATCTTTCCATTCACTTAAAAGACCCAAAATGTTAACAGAAACTGTATCTAGCGTCACAACAACTACATGGTTTTATAGAAAATGAGAGTGCCATCCACCGAAAGATTAAGTGCATTGTAATTATGGCGATGGAGATTTGTCAGAATATTCTCTGATGGTGTTAGAATATGCTGCTATCATTAACGTTTTACTAGCTTAAACAAGATATTTATTTAGCAGTGAAATACAAAATGCAAACTATTTGTTTCAATAGATAAAAATTAGTTTGGTGCTACTTTCTTTTCTCTTCCTCTTATAATAATAATACTTGAAGAAAATATGTTTGTTGCAAGGTCACGGATAAACGACTCAGCAACTAAAAGGTCAAGGGTAAATGATTAGGCAACTTAAGCCATCCCCACTATAAAAATTGGGTGGCCTGGGGGGTATGTGTCCATAGTAGGATATTCATCACATCAAATGTTCTTCTTTTTCTAGCTATCATTATGGTCTTACCTTCCTTGTTAATAAAGTGACATATTAGAGGGTCTTGATGTAGCTTTAGAGACTCTTGATGTACCTCTAGAGAATTATAATGAAGAATTTGGGATTGTAGATGTGGAATTTAAAGATTATTAAATTTTCACAATTCATGTTGAATATTGTAGAGCTGGTTTCTAGATTTGATTGTGTGATATTTTTTGCATCAACGTTTCAGATCACACTCTGTGATCCATATCGAGATGATAGCGGAGAGTTTAAGGAAAAAAAAATTGTTAAAAAAAATTGTTGAAAACATTTGTTGTTATGTGTTCAATTATGATTGCAATGTGGATGGGTCTAATTAATGTCTCCCTTTGTTCATTGTGGATGTGTTACATAGTTTCCATAAGGAATTGGGCGAACAGACTTTTGCTCGTGCTTCTAATCTCTTCTACTCTTTACACTTCCTTCTAAAGCATGCTTCAAACTCTTTTCATGAGACAATCCTTCCTCTTCAAGTTGGCATTTCGAAAGTTGCAAGTTTCAATGGTAGTTGTCCCTTGGATGATTGTTTAGCTCAGCCAATATTGTCTTTGGCTTTGATAGTATATGGATTATCATTGTATATGTTGATATCTTGGAATGCTTGTATTTTAACATGAAGTTTTGTATTTTAGCATGTATATCCTAGATATAATTCCTATGATTGTAAGCCCTTCTTTTAATTTTAATGAAATATAGGTGGATCCTTCCACCTTTTGATCAAGCAAAAAAATGACATTTTGAAAAATTTGAGTATACCAAATCACATTTTAATATCATCTTAATATTTTTTATTCTACAAAATAAAAAATTCTAAGCAATAACCTTATAGTCTATAATTAATTTTTATTTAATAATTTTGAAAAATATCATTTGTTTATTTTTTTGTCAATTCAAAATTAAATTATTATTTGATTTTTTAATATTTCCAGTGCATTAAATATTGTGATGAAATTTCAACTATATCAATAATGTAAGTCTCATTCAAATATTAATTCAAGACTCAAATTTCAACACTATTAATGTTTTGTTGTTGCTTGAATGATATTGAACGTTATTATAGTTATCATAGAAGTCCTTTTGTATTATGAGGTTGTTAGGTAAATTAATATGAATTCTTTGTCTATGAAATTGTATTATTGACTTTACTTACATTCAAATATTAATTCAAGACTCAAATTTCAACACTATTAATGTTTTGTTGTTGCTTGAATGATATTGAACGTTATTGTAGCTATCATAGAAGTCCTTTTGTATTGTGAGGTGGTTGGGTAAATTAATATGAATTCTTTGTCTATAAAATTGCATTGTTGACTTTACTTACATTCAAATATTAATTCAAGACTCAAATTTCAACACTATTAATATTTTGTTGTTGCTTGAATGATATTGAACATTATTATAGCTATCATAGAAGTCTTTTTGTATTATGAGGTGGTTGAGTAAATTAATATGAATTCTTTTTCTATAAAATTGCATTGTTGACTTTTAAATTGTTTGAATGGCATTACCAATGTCACTCAAATTTATACATTTTAATATGGCCAAAATAAATCTTTTTTTTTTTTTGATAAAAGACAAGGTATGCCTATAATATATATTGATATATAAAATAATTACATATAAAAACTATCTTGGCAAGCAAAATTTCTACCCAACAAATTAACTATCTGAATATCTTCTTGAAAGAACAAAAACTGACTAACCCCTGTCCAGACGCCATACCATACCTAAAAAAATTCATTTGCATCGTTGCAAATTAACTAACTTATAGATGATATAATCTTTTCAATCTCTGATTACATTTACAAACCCAAAAACCTAAACATGGCTACCCCAAAAAGTATCAACAAAACTTAATTTTTGAAGAAACTAGTCTTCATCCATCCGCACCACATAATGTTCACCCTGGCTTTCCTCATAATCTCCTTGATCTTCTTCCCAATCTGCATCCAAATCTTGCACTTTTCTCTTACGCCCTGACACAGGATTGCCATGATCCTTTGCATTTGGAGAGGACTATGAGCCCGACATAACAAATACCTGGTTTGCCATGAGCAACTGAGATGGCTGAATAAATATTCTTGCTTTGGGGTTGATAACATGAAAACCAATAATTGATCGCACAAAATCTTCAACCCTCGGGCAGTTGAGCTTGAACAATACTGCTAAGTCTTCCCTTGCCAAGTACCCCTCGAACGACCTCTCCCACTTCTGTGATTTCAACTGCACTCGCAGGTTCCATGGCTGGTAGGCCATTGTAGCTCGAACAATGACGCTTTCAACCAGACCCACTTCGACCTCTACCACTTCACTTCTAGAAGTTTCCACTCCGTTTCACCCAACATATAGTTTGACAAATGAAAATTGAAGAACAATATCTAGCTTAAATAAAAACTCCCCCAATTGTCCACATAAACTTTAATGAGAGCTTTTAACACCAACATTATTACAAGAACCCTGAGATCTACGGCCTCCCGATATGGCATGCTCCTCGATTGAAGATTATGTGTGCTAAAAAGTCCTTTCTACAAAATCATTTCTACTCCCTCACTTGAAAAAATGGAGAAACACACCCTTGTCTTATCATAATTAAGAAAGTACCTCCATACAACACATGTTAGCACATAATCGACAACAAAATTGCCACATGAAGGGTATCTAGCCTTTGTTCGCATGTGACACAGCTTGCCAAGCTGCTCAATTTACATTTTATGATCTTTTCCAGCCAACACATATTATATCCTCTGACCACGTGTGTAAATTACATTCTCCACTATACCAAATTATCATGTTTGTAAGTCCTACTTATGTGTGCTGGGGCTTACTTACAATCAACATATAAAAGATATACTCTAATGATTGATTAAGTTTACTAATACACTTCGTTTTTGAATGGCATGAGATAAATATGCAGGTTACACAAGAACTTCATTTGTACGTGTAGCCTAAACAAGATTTAACATCTCCTGTTGTGCAATTTCCTCTAGTTGAGGATAATCTTGTATGCCACTAATGTCTTGAGCTAAATAAACTTCTTGTTCATTGCACCCCACGTTTTCCAAGCAATCTGCTAATTTGTTACCTTCACGGTATGTATGAGTGATCTAATAATTTTGAAAATTCTCCATCAAAGCCCAAGCTCTTTCAAGAACATATTGCAAATTCCAATTTTGAATGCTTTTAACTTTGCAAGCATTAATAATCACCAAGGAATCACCTTCAATATGCAAATTTGTAATGCTCAGCTTCACTGCAATTTCCAAGCCTATCAATAACGCTTTTGATTCCGCAAGATCGTTTGACCCTTTTGAAAGATGGTTTGAACTAATTGCAAGTATCTTTCCTCTTGAATCTCTTAAACAAACGCTTGCTCTCGATTCCCCTAGGTTTCCTCTTGAACCCCATCAAAGTTTAATTTTATGAAACCATCTTGAGGGGCCTTCCATTTAACATGTTTCCTATCAATTTTCACTACTTTTGACTATAAAAGGTTGCCTCGAATGGAAATTTTATACTCTTCTAATTATTTAGAATGAAATCATCCCAACTTGTAAAGACTGAATTTAGACCCTTATGCTTTTGAACACTGGTATTGATAGATTCAGAAACTGGCTTTTCAATTTTTTCCATTTACTATCTCAACCGATGATGCTGATTTTCTGAAAATGCATAAGTTACACTCCCACCATAAATTCCATATTACTAAAGATGGTAGCACTTTCCAAATACAAGCAAAAAAAGCAGATTTGAATAGAATTGACCAACTTTGAAACAAGTCCCATAAAGAGTTTGGCAAAGGGGTATGAAAATTAAGCTTGTTCAAGACAAAGGTCCAATATTATTGTGCAAAGCAACATTTGACAAACAAGTGATCTACGTCTTCTTGTTCCTCATTACACAATGGGCACTTAAAAGGTTTTTCTATTTTTAATTTTGACAGACGATCACTTGTTAGAATTCTCTTTCTTAATGCCAACCAAGCAGAAATCCTAGCCTTTGGTAGAGTTTTGCTATCCCAACAGAAAAATATGCCCTTTGAGGAGCAAGTTGGCCTGGTTTTTGACATAAAGCCTTATATCCTTGTTTTACTGTATAATTTCCATCACTGATGCTACCCATACAAGTCTATCCAATTTTGAGGAGAAAAAAACCACTCATTGATTCAATACTTCTTGCAGCCCATTACATTGCTGAGGAGAGAGAGAAGGATCTGAAATGCTTTCCCAAATCACTTTGCCTGACAAGGTTTCTACTGACTACACATAGTCTAGAAAATTTCCCCCCCATGATTGCTTTAATGTTTCCATTGTATGAGACAAGTCAGGATTATTTTGCAAAGGAGGATTCCCATTCCATGAATCACTCCAAAATTTTATACTCTCTTCATTGTTTACCTCCCATGAAATGTATGTAGTGATTAGTTTTCTACATGATATCAAAAAATTCCACATTGCTGATCCTTTTGGGGGTTTAGAAATGGTAAGAACTCTTGAGGGATCCCGATTATCCAGATACTTTGCTTGCAAAATTCTACACCATTTGGCCTTTGGATTTACATACATCTTCCAAACAAGTTTTGCTCCAAATGATTTATTCCTACTCACTAAATTATGAATTCCAACCCCACCTTGGCATTTTTCTTGCACCATACCCTCTAAGGATATTAGAGGGACCTTTTTCTGCTCATCAATATTTCCTTTCCAAATAAAATCTCTAATAATTTTCTCAATTTCTAATATCACAGACCTTGACGCTTTGAGAACCGTAAGAAAATAATTAGGGATTGAGGATAATACTGCTTTTACTAAGAGTATTCTCCTTGAAAAAGATAGCCATCTGGCCTTCCATAACAAAATCCTTGATTTCAATCTGTCAATTACTTTTACCCAATATGATTCTTTATTTGGGCCCGAGAAGAGAGGGATTCCTAGATAAGTGCAAGGTAGGACTTCTTGTTGGAAACCAAGAATTTTGACTATCTTCTTAGCAATTTTTTCCTGTGTGTTAAGCACATGCACCTTTGATTTTGATGTATTTATCCTTTGGCCTGATGCTGATGTATATTTGTCTAAGACCTCCTTAATCTGCTTAGCTTTTGCAATAGTTTCTTTCCCAAATAAATTGGTGTCATTTGCAAAGAGGGAATGTGTAACTACTAAACCTGTATCCCCAATATCGACCCCTTTCCATAGACCCTGAGAATGATTGCTGCCAATGAACCTGCTCAATGCCTCAGCCATGAATATAAACAAGAAGGGTGAAAGTGGATCCCCTTGTTTGACCCCTTGTGATGCACTGAAAAAACCAGTAGGAGAACCATTAAGTAAGATTGAGAACTTTTCCCTTGAAAGATATGTTATTATCCATCTACACCATTTTACACTAAAACCAAAAATTACAAGAACTCTCTTTAGGAATTTCCAATTGACTTTGTCATACGCCTTCATCATGTCCAATTTTATGATGATGGAAGATGCATCAGTAATAGAAATTGAATGTAATATTTCATGGGCTACTATAGCTCCTTTAGTTGTCTCTCTTCCTGGGACAGAACCACCTTGTTCTTGTTAAATGATCCTTGGTATGATGGGCTGCAACCTTAGATAAATTACCTTACTAAATATCTTGTAAATTGTGTTACATAAGGAAATTGGCCTATATTCTGCAAATGTTTTAGGATCTTTCACTTTAGGAAAAAATGCTATATTTGTTACATTGAATTGTTTTAACAATGTACCCCTTCTTCTTGATTCTTCAATAGCCCATAACAGATCAAAACACACTATCTCCCAACATTTTTCGTAGAATAAAGCTGTAAAGCCATCCCGACCAGGTGCTTTATCCAGAGCTAAAGTGAAAACCACTTTTTTGAGCTCCTCTAACGAGAAAGGTCTCATTAAGGCTTCATTATCCCCTTCAGTGATAATTTTTGGAATTGTTTCCAGAAGTTTTGCTTCATCTTTATCATTTTGTTCATCTTTTCCTTGTGGTGTCGATAAGAGATCTGAAAAAAACCTTACACATTCTCTATTTATATCTTCTTCCTTAGTAAGCCAATTACCAGTTGATATTTTCTGAACAGATTGGATTACCTTGGCAATCCTCTTAATCTGAGTGGATGCATGAAAATATTTGGTATTACGATCACCCTCCCTCAACCACAACTCTTTTGATTTTTGTCTCCATTACATTTCTTCTCTCACACTTAATTCTTCCCATTCTCCTTGCAAGTGCTTTTGTTTATCATATAAAGATTCATCCACACCATGTTGAATAATCTGCTCATGCATCTCTTCCATTTGTTTCTGGATCAACTCTTTCTGATGGAATACATTTTTAAAAACCTCTTTGTTCCATTTTACAAGCTGTTGCTTAAGATGTGTTAACTTTTTTTACAATTGAAACATCATTGTTCCCTGTTCATAAGGTGCAATAATCCAACATTGACGAACCAAATCCAAGAAATTAGGAAATCTGAACCACATACTCTCAAACTTAAAAGATGATTTGAATTTTGGAGATGAGACACTTGAAATGTTGAGAGAGATTGCATAATGATCATAATCTATAAAAGGCAATATCTCAGACACCAAGTCATGATTTAAATTGAACCAATTAGAAGAAGCTAGATATCTATCCAACCTTACTACTATCTAAAGAAAACCTTTCCTTCTATTAGTCCATGTAAAATTGCCCTTAGCTGGAACCACATCCCTCAAAGCATTTGAATTGATGAAATAACTAGAATCTGCTATTGTTTTAGGAGGAGGAATAATACCCCCTTTCTTTTCTTGAAACGAGACAATAGCATTAAAATCTCCTGCCAGAATTATTTTTCCATCCCCCAAACTTATTATTATTTGTGTGAGTCGATCCCACAAACTCTTCTTATCAGACATAGATGTTGGCCCATAAATATTAAGCAACTGAAACTTTAAGTCAAATTTTGTTACTTCCAACAATAGCCAATTGCTTTAATTTTTAAATGAATCTACACTAACTGTCTTTGGATTCCATAATGCGACTAGCCCCCTTAATGCTCCTTAAGCATGCGACTACACTGATTTCCACAACTACCATTTTTTTTATTGTGGCTTCGTATGTATCTACTGACATTTTTGTTTCCTAAAGAATCATTATATCAGCTCCGCATCCACCAACTTGGCTTTTGATGTGAGCTCTTTTGTTAGGGGCATTAATTCCCTTGAAATTCCAAGATATTATCTTCATGGCACGCGAGGAGAGCAACAAGCTCTCCTCAAGCGCTTATTAGCCGTGTTTGCTAAAGAATCATATAATGTTCACTGGAGATTTGCATTGATTTCCTCCTACAACTTTGTAAGTTTTGATTTTCGGCCTCGCTTTCCTGGGGATTTCTTTGCCACTGAATGAAATGAAGTTTGGGATATAGATAAAGATTGTGAGAATTCAAAACCTACATTATCCTTCGCAGTAGTTTGACTTAACACTTGATCTTCTGATAAAGTCATTATCTGTTCCTTTTGGTTTATTTCGTATGAATCAGTGCAAGTAATTACCTCCTTTCCTTTTGCAATGCTGCAATCCCAAAATACCCCTTCCTTTGACATCTCTTCTGCTATATCATCAACTAATTCTGCTCCTACTAATAAAAGGATCTTCTTTGCTAAAATTTCCAATTGTGCATTAGAAACCTTCTCATTATTTTTTGAAATATCATGCAGTTTTATCCATTCAACATCAATAGATGAATCCTTTGAATGGATTGGAAGTAGAGCTCGATCTTCTTGTTTCCCATCCATAATCAAAGATCTTAAATCTTGGAACATCAGTTTCCTGACCACTTCATTTAGTTGATATTCAAAAATCTGAAGAGATGGAGAGTATAAGTTCAGAGTGTACCCCATTTGCTTCTTTTCCAATAGGTCTAGATACTTATCCAATCTATGGATAATGAATTTTTTTTTGCATGAACATCTATGGACAATCTTCAATTTTTAGTGCTCCCCTGTCCCCTTGATTGAACATAAATGCATTGTTGTTGAAGTTCCAAAGAAGCTTGGTTTCTATTCCTCTTAAGAACTAGTTTTTCACTATAATTAGATGCTGATACCCCCTGAATCAACTCCATTTTTTGCCCCCCTTTTTTATTGCTAGGACCTTGGTCTTGTGCAATATTTTTCTTTGTACAATTTACTCCAAAATGTCCTGACATATGACATTTTACACATACATTCTGAGGGGTTTCAAATATGAGCTCTTGTTGCCATTTTCCAAATTTGGATGTAATCTAGATATATGCTTTGGTAACATTTTAGTTGTGTCAATCAACACACACATTTGTACTGGCTTTGATGGATTATTAAAGAACAAAAAATCATGGTTAAGGAAAATACCTATTTGGTTAGCCATGATTTAAAGAAAATTCAATTCTCTATATTCCAATGGTAATGAATGCAATTGTATCCAGAAGGGGATGAAACGAGCAATAAAATCCTCAGATTTAAAATTTGGGTGCCAATGTTGCATATATAATCTTGACCCTTGAAATGACCATGATTTGATTTTGAATACCTCATCCTTGCAAGCTTTATCAAAAAATAAAACAACAAAAATGCCTTTCCCTTGATCTAGATAGAAAAATTTAACTACTCCTTCCCATTTATCAAATATTAAATTCTTTAATTTTTCTAAATCCAATGTGTGGTTCCAAAACTTACATATGAGTGCTTTTTCTCTTAGATCCTGGATTTGCGGCTGCAAAAGATACTCTAGGAAGGTAACCTTGATAGCACCTTGGTGTTGTGATGACAAAGTTTTATCACCATTCTTGGAGCTGTCATCCCCTGATTTAGAACTGTGATTCTCTTGAATCATTTTTTGTACTTCTTTTCTTCTCCATTCTTTTCTTTGCACTTTTTTCCTTTGTTTTGCTTTAGCTTTAGAACCCTTTCCTTTCTTTCGTTTGGAATGAGATTTCAACCCCTGACCCTATGTAAATGCTTCCTTTTGTCCAACTGTTTTCTTCTCCTACTCGTGTTGACAATTGAAACCCCCATTATCAGGTTGCTTGGAAGTTGAGTTCTCAATACCCTTTTCTGTTCCATTGTGTCCTCGAGCAAGACCAAACAGGGCAGGAGCTTTAGGGTGCTCTGCATGTTCCTTAACAAACTCTACATGCAATGGATCTAATTCGACATAGTTTCCTTTTCGCTATTGTGATGGAAAAGACACCTTTGGAATGTGAGTGGACACCTTTTGGATATCTGTACTAGCTCCATTTAGCAGCCTCTGCGTAGTTTTTTGAAGATTTTGCTGAAAACCCTTATCAAGAATAGAAGTTTCTTGATCTAGAATGGTTTTTTCTCTTGACGGCTCTGCATGCAACTGCTTTGGATTGAAGAGGCCTCCTTCATTTCTAGAAACCCTATTATTCGAAGGGTTTTAGAGATGTATTGTTGACCTTAGATCTTTTTCACATTCTGCATAATACCGATCAAAATATCCTCTGCCTTTATCTGGGAAGCGCTCTTCTTCATATATATCAAAAACTGGTTGCTTTCATCTGTCCAAATGCCTTTGCAGTCTAAAAGGCTTCCAATTAGACCTTCCAAATATGTACCTGATCAGCTATCTTTGTGAGCCTACATGTTACTAGCCTACATTTCTTGTGGGCCTGCAAGTTTGAAAAGCACGCCTGTTAGGGAATCGAGGTTGACGGAAGCCATTGAATCTATCGTTTTCTGCAAATTGACCGTTGGTCGGCCTTTTTTTTTTGCCTGTTGCTCCATAGTCCTTTTCATTTTCAAAAAGACTCTCTACCTTTGCACCATTGTAAGAACAAAAAATTTATTTGAGAAAAATGATTGAAATGTACTTTTTAACATGATATAGTAGCACAATTATCTTTAATAATTGATGCATGTAGCATTTCTAGTTCTATATCAGATTTTTTTGGCTTTAGTGTCTCCTTTATTTCTTTAAGAATATAGATCATTCAACTAAGGGTTCCTTTTAAGTTGTTTCAAAAGATTCAACTTATCTTGAAAAGAAGCTTTTAGAAAACTAACTAGTTAGAATAAAAACCCAATTGCTTCAAAAATCCCAAAAACCAAATAGTTTCAAGATAACATAATTCAAGTGATGTCTACTAAAAAATTGTAAGAATGATATCAAGAGGTGGACCCATATGCTATATTCAGTTGTGATTCTATGAAAACCAAGTAAAATCATGGTTGTGATCAAGGAAACATAAAATTCAAAGTCTAAGTAGATAGAAGTGCCTTTTGATGGTGTCATTTGTTTGTGGAAGACATCAGTGGATGGAATGCAAATAAAAATGATGTTTCTTTGTTATTTTTTTTCTATGTTGTAGTTTTGGATCTATTCTTTTCTAAACTTAATATATTCATGTTGTATGGCTAATATTTAGTCCAATAGTATTCATTTCACACAAACCTATTGTGATATGGAAAAATTGTAAGCTCATATGGTTGTTCATCTGAATAATTACAGAAAAAAATAGAAGTCCAAGGACAATACAAGATGAATTGTTTTATATGTCTTAGTAATAAAGAAAGAATAGAGCTCACACCTTCTGTGAATGCAAACTTGGATTCTTTTGAAATTAAAAATGTCATTCCAAATTGTGGGTTTTGAGTACTACCCCAATGCAGTTAAACTCTTTTCCACCCATTCTATTTATAAAAAAAGAACTGTCACCTGTAGTCAATGCAAGACATTATACCCACATAGCCCTCATTTAACCTATCACAGAATAAATGTTCATGTTCACGTTGCTTATATCACAAAATTCAGTGCCACTTTACAAATTTTCAACCGGTTCACTTAAATATTTCCTCATAATTATACTATTTTTGCAGTTGGGTGTAATTCATTCTCCCCATAATGATCAGTTGGGTTTGAGCTAATTCATGCAAATGTAAAAAAATAGTACCTAGGAAATTTTTATTTCTTGATCGTATGTGTTTGATAAGTTAAAACCAAATTTCCCTTCTCTTATTTTGGATCATGAAACAATAATGGTAATTAATTTTGTAATGGTAGTAATTCCTTTTGATATAATTAATCACTGTGTCATTTAATACTATTTCTAGTGAGTTATGTCAAAATTATGTAGAATATTTTATTTTGGATTTTGTCAAATTAGTAGAATTTTTTTTTTGGTTATTTCTAATCCATTCACAACAATGGAAGATTTTAGAGGTAGGGTAAAGAAAAATATTATGCCCTTTTTTTCTCTGACATTCTCTACTCTATTCCATTCTAATCTTCTTGGTGGCATCAAATATCTAATCTATGTTAAAATCTATTTCTATCATTGGTTGCATTATATGTACTAGGTTTGGTTTCTATACTTTATTTTCAAACACTCATTTCAATTGTATGTATAAATGGGACACATGTAGGCTATGTTGATCGTTCCACTTATTTTTTTGTCTAGGTATTTATTCACCATTATGATCATGATTGGTGTAGTGTTTACTATTTAGTAGACTAAATTAAGGATAAAGAGCTCACTTTTTGGCACCTAAGAAATTGTAATATGTGTGTACTCTAGACCTAAGACATGCCCTTAAACTCATGTGTAGCTAAATACATTTTTCTGCTCATATGAATGGATCCAACTTCTTGTGCCAAGTTTTTTGAACAATTTTTGTAGTTGTAACTTAGATTTGAACATTTATTACTCTCGTTAAAATGAGGTTGGAGAAAGGAAAATTATTTAATCTCATGAAACTCTTATTCCAATCTAAAAATCTTGTGGGAGAAGTTGAAAAAATAAGGAAAATATAATGCATTATGGGAAGAATGTATGTAGTTGAAGTTACATTGATTACCCTATATGTTCAATTTTATTATAATAAATTCCAACTTGGTATAGATAATATAAAATAAAGTGAGGACTTGAGCTTTCTATCTTTAAGAAGTTGGACACTATTACTACTACAATATCAATATATTTTTCATTTGGTCAAAATTTTGAATTTTTCTATTCATTTTCTCACATTCACAATATGAATGAGTTGAATATGTTCATGGATATTGTTCTATTGCATGGTCTTGGATTTTCTTACCGTGATGAATATCAAATCAAGTATCCATTAATCATACATAAATTTCACCTTAACCCACTTGAAGCCCCCTCCTTAAGAGACTTAAAGCATTTAGTAGTCCAATAACAATGTTCATATACCATCAAAATCTAGGTATGTCCATCACCAATTTATGCCTTATATTTTTGCACAAACTAGGCATAAAGTTGGCAACATACAACAAGTTAGACATAAGAACATAATACACACATTGTGATAGGACTAAATTTGAAAAAGAACAATCTTCAATACAATAAGAAAATAAGAAAATAGGAAAAATGTAAATGTTACCCCACTAATATAAAAAGGACTAAAATTTTAAAGATGATAAATCAAACTAAAAACATATATAAAAGTTAAAAAAAAAATCATAGGAAGAATTCATTTTTTTAGTACAAAAAAATACAAAATATTTGGGAACAAACTTGTACTAGCTCAACATATTCAATTGACATTGAGACATTAAAAATAAAATTACAAGTGATAATATTTTAAGTTACATTAAGAACAATGTTGAATATACATAACACTATACATACCTAAGTCTAAAAAGTTAGATTAGACTTCTCTAAGCATCATATGATTAAAATTAATTTCAAGTATGACTAGAAAAAATATGGAAAATTTCAATCACCATTAGAAACAAACATAAAATATGTGGGGTCTAAAGATTGGGGGACCAAAAAGTGGTCATAACCACTTTTTGGTCTATCCAAGATATAACGTGAGTGTGTTGTAACACACTTACACTATGGTTGTCATGAAAAAAGAGGTTGAGCTCATTCAAACCCAACCCCCTTTATCTCTAGTAGCCAAATGCAAGCAAGGAATAGTGCAAATACATTTTTTAGCCTCTAAAGTTTCCAACACAATTTCATCATGATGTCTACTAGGTCAAGGAGTGTAACAGAGAAGATTCGCTACTCCTAAGTCTTTAGGACAGGGAAAAATCTATAGGGAGCGAATGGCTCTCTATTACCTCAAGGAAAAAATCTCAAGTGACGGGGTACGATTAAGAAGGAGTTGATGCTATGCTTTTGGGTTTTTTGGATGTTTATAGAAAAGAGACTTCAAAATCCAAGTGAATAGACCTTAGAGGTCTCAATAGATAGATAGAGAGGCTCTTAGCCAAAGGATGAAAGTGCGGACCAAGAACAACAGCGTGGCATGCTAGCATCTCATATGAACCAAAGACAAAGTCAACTACCAGAGACACTTAGGATTTGCTAACTACTTGAAAGCTGAAGTTTAATAGTTTTAACTAGACTAAACAAAATACATAAAATGCAAAGAAGTACAACAAGAAGAATACTTAAATTACAAGTATATTAACTATTAAGAAAAATGATGAGTAGTGGAAGAAAATGGATTAACTCACGGTAGGTCTAGCCTCCTACAAGCTCCTCACAGAAAAATCTGCACACACATAAACAAGAAAAGTGTTGGGGCTAATTTTCGAGGCTTGCCTTGGTTAAACCCCCACTTTGGTGTTTCCACCTCCACAGACAACCAAATAGACAATGATATGGAAATATAGATAAAGAAGTGACAAGACAAAGACATAAAACATGCAAGATGAAAAGTATGCTATTCAATAACAATGATAATTCAATGAAAGTAAAATTTCCTCTCCCTCTAATGAGATTTGTGAAGCCGAGAGGAAGAGTAGTACCTTTGAATCTTGAGACGGTCATGTAAGAACATGGTGTAGAGAGCTTGAACCTCAAAGAATGGAAGGTGTAGAGTTGTAAGAAGAGAGATAGACTAAAGAGAATGTGAGAATGAAGTGTTAGAATGAGAGAATGTAGTTTTAGAATATAATAGAATGAGGATGATAGGGAAGAATATGGTCAAATTACATGTCAAAGAGTTGTTCCCAGATGTGCTTGTGACTGCAAAGGCAATACACTTCGTGGGCAGGTGACAATGTAACGTCCCAACAACAATAGGATCAAGAATCCTGTTAGGAAATTTGCATGGCGCGAAAGCATCTCATACAAAAATTTCCCCACCAATAGGAAATGACAAGGTAGGGACAAAAATGAAGGCTAGGAAGGCTAATAGCTCTTGCTTATGTGGCCATGCCGGGTCCACGTGTATGTAATTTTTAAATAAATAGTAAATATACATGTAATTATTTTTCTCTTATATGAATGCTAATCTTAAAATTCATATTTAATGATGAAAATGTGGATGTTAGACCTTCAACATCAAGACCCATTAATGGGAGTGGTCGTACAAGTTTAGCTAAGGTAAGTTTTACTATTTTTAATCATTAAGTTTTGTATATAATGTTAGGTAAATTTTGGTAAAAATAATGTTGTTCTATTTTTAGTTGATGACATTAGTTTAAACTCCTCTTGATATTCATGGCATAATGGAGGTGGGCATTTCTATAAGAATTTTCTCTTTAATGTATTTGATAGAGGTATGAGTCAAATTAGTGAACTTCACTTTTTATTTCTTGTTTCATTATAATTTGTTTCTTGGTGCTTTTCATAGGGTGTCATAAGTATAATATGTGCACCTATCCCTTAGGAAGATGCAAAGAGGCAATGAATGATTGAGGTCAATTATTAGCTTGCGATAACTGGTTATTCATTTATATGTCATTGTATATTTCATTTTTTTCTATATTAATATTTTTTTTATTAGGTGGGCATAAATTTTTTTTTATAGAGGAATCCAAGTCAGCGGGTTCAAAAGAAACATACATAAATTGCCTCTCCATTTACTTGGTAGACAAAGAGTCATCAACTCTTCAATCCCAATCCATAAGTCTAATTATATTATGGCTTTGTTGTATGCCTATATGGATTTCTTGTACATATCTTTTTTACTGACATATAACATTGTATGTCTCTATAGATTTGGTGAAAGATTATATGGATTTATTGTACATATATTATTGTTTTATTGATGTTTCCTATTTTTCTATAAAATTAGGGCTTAGACGAGTAGTTTGTTATGCATGTTATGTGAGTATTTTCAATATGTCTTATGTTCTTCATAATTCTACTTATTTTCATATTTATATTTTATTAACACACTAAGATATAATATTTTCCATTTTAGATAATGATTATAAGACTTATGGATGCACCTAAAATGATTAATTAACTTCCATCTTCAAACAAAAAACAATTGATAGAAACTCAACTCACCATCATGACCATAAGGATCATCATCTCATGAAAACTTTCCACCTCATGCACCTTGTTATCCCATGAAAATGAGAATAGAACATAGAAATATAACCTCCAAATACATTATAAAGAATATTACGTGACACATATGCATCACAGGAGTATGCATGAACAAAATAAAACCTCTAATTCAAACTTTCAACATACAAATAATTATCATATATATTAGTCAACATACCTTCAAAAATGAAGGGAAAATAGGGTTTCTCCAAAATGGATGGGAAATGGGGGTATGCACCTATCTCCCCTATTTCATTAGAAAAAAAGAGATCCCCTAGGATAAGATTGAATTTCAACCCTTAGGTGAGTCAACCTTAATGGAGATATTATTTTCCTTATGACAAGATAGTGTAAAATCTACCTGAACAACACTTTTGGGAGATAAATGAAAAATACTAAATGAATCCAATTATGCAATGCAAGACTTGAATCATCAATTTAAATCATAACAAAAACATAAACAATTAATTTTTTGGAAAATATGAGAAGGGTAGGATTTTATGTACCTATCACCAAAGCTCCTGCTGAGTGTCCTCCTAGGAAAAATTCACTCTAGGGCGAATGGGTCTTGCTACAGGGATCCAAAATCTGATTTGATAGTCCTTTTCTCTTGGATCTGCACTCTTGATTCCTCTGATCTCACAATTGAAAAGTCAAAAATAAATTCTACAAGTGAGTTTTTGTGGCTTAAAAAATTTGATGACAACTTGGACAACTTTACAAAATTGTACTTTTGATCAATCTTCAATCCTTCTTCACCTACAAATATGCAAACACAAAGAGAGGGAAAAAATGTTTATTTTTGGTAAATGGGGGCTTGTCTTGGTCAAACCATATTTTGGTATTAAACCTTGAAATGAAATGAAACATGAATGGAAGGAATGATGAATGAACAATGCTATGTTGCAACTCACCAAACCCTTGAACGAAGATCCTTAGAGGACCGAAGTCTAACAAATCTCTCTAAAGTTTTGATCTTGCATGAAATGGCTTGATTGGATGTTGATCTTGATGCTTGAACTTTGACTTGAATGCTTGAAACCTACATCACAATGTTAGCTCCAAAAACATGCATGAATGAAGATAAATTTGACATGATGCTTGAGATCTTGAATGCTGGAACAAATGATTGATAAATCTGCTCTTGAACACCTTTGACAATTATATTCGTTCTTGTGAAGTCTCTCAAAAAGTTCTAGGATTTGAATTGATAAAAGACCTTGTATTTATAGATAATTTTCTAATTTCTTGAAAATTAAACATCAAAGGCCGATAATTGCAAATTGAATTTGAATCATAAAAATTCCAGCAAAAACATATTAAAAATTGGGGTCCTAAAATTAAGGAGGACCCATTCACCCTTGGGAAAATGGATCCTAGGACCTAAATCCAGGACACTCCAATTTAAAGGCAATTTAATTAATTCTTGCAATTGTTTAATACAAGTTTCCTTTTTGGAAAATGGGATTATTTAGGCTTTTAAATGCATAATTGGTCCAATTAGAGGCTTAATTAAGTCCAATTTATTAAGGGACCCAAACATAGTGTGAAAATGTAAAGTATTACGTTTTTTGACATTACATTTAGCCCCCATTTTAGTGAGAGGACAAGACCTACGCTCAAACCCACACTAAAGTAGTAAAAAAATCATCAAGAGAGGTCTAATTGTACAACTATTGGAAAGATAAGACAACAAAGGTCAAGGAGGATGATCAATCTCCCATGATCTAAGATCTCATGGAAAACCAACAAAGGCACAAAGACACACATGCCTATGTTAAATATGCAACAACAAGACAAGATACACAAGTATATAATGTCAAAATTAATGCAAAAGAAAGAGGGGTGGATCAAGCCTTGATTGTTTTTCCAATTGGTATGGATCAAGCCTTATCTTTTTGTCCAAAAATGTTCACAAGTGGAAACCCATTGTCCACAATGCAAACAAAATATACTCACACAGGATAGTGAAATCCATTGTCCACTAGGTGAGCCCCAAAAGGTGGTTGATGGGAAAGTCAAGCTAGGTCTATAGACTCCTATGTACCAACCATACCAAAGTTATACCTCTTGATAACTTTGATAAGGCACCAAATAAATAGTCACAAGGCTAGAAAACTGCATTATGCTAGGCACTCATGAAAAAGGCTCCGCTGGAAAGCAAGTAGTGTTATGCTTGGTGGCCATTTTGAATACTGTAATGTCGCAGAATTGCACCTAGGGGAAATTCCACATTCTGGCATTTTTTCCTAGCATTTATGACACCTTGAGACATTAATGAAAAAATCCCATGGGTTGGAATTTTGTGATTCTGACTCCATGCAGACTTGTGGCTGAGTGACAAAAGTCTGGTGACATGTTTTCTGAGAATCTGGGCTCTGGACGCATGCGTGGCGTGTAGGTGTATGTACGGCGTGCTAGCGTCTTGGCGGATTCTTGAGTTCAAAATGTAGAATATGGAATACTAACTCTAGAGACACATGTCCTAGTGGTTACATTATGAAAGTAACGGCTCTTTGCTGCCCTTGCAAGCATTAAAAACCCCTTTTTGGCTCTCATTTGGGGGTTGGAAGACATCACTCAAGCTCTCTTGTTATTTTTCTCCAACTTTGAGATCTCCTCATCTTTAATAGCAGTGCTCTCACAAGCGAAGCCATGCTAGACTGAGATCCTCCCAACAGTAGCAACTCTGAAGCAAGCACTCAACGGTGCATCCGTGTGCTCCAGAGAGGGCCTAGGCCCATGGGTAACACTCTCTCTCTTTCAATTTCCTTTCATATTTTCTCATTTACTATCTTGTGGTGCAGGTTCTACTCATGAGCGGGTTTTTCTTTCACCACATGCTTTTCGTGGTGTGGGTTCTACTCCTGAGTGGGTTTTGCTTTCACCACACGCTTTGTTTACTTCTTTAGCACTCCTTTCCAACTAGGCTGTCCGTGGAGGTGGGAACACCAAAATGAGGATTGACTGAGGAAGGCCCCTATACAACTACCCAACAAATTTCTTCTTGTTCTCTTGTGTGTAGGTAACGAAAAGGAGCTTGGAGTGAAGATTTGGACGTCTAGAGGAAGGTAAGCTTTCTCCAAGCATCCTTGTGTTCATTTCTATTTCTAGTTTCCTGATTAGTTACATAGTTCAATATGACTCACCCCTGAGCTTAGAAGTAAAGCTTATTTCTGTCTGTTTGAGCTCCCGAGTTCTCTGTTGCTTAGGACGCTAGCATGTCCTTTAGATAACAGTGCACCACACTAGCGTCATGGAACTGCGCTGACATCTTTTGGCCGAGGGCTCTCTCTTCTGAGATAAAAATCTCCTAGATTTACTCTCCTAGGGTCTCTGTTAGTCTTTTCCCAAGGCATAACTGAATCTTAGTTCTTTATTATTCTACTAATCTGTTATTCTGAGGTGTATAAGGGCAGTTCGTTCCTTGGTGATCTCTTGAGAAAGGAGAGACCTGTGTGCATCGTATCCCTCTTATATCACATTTTGGTGAACCCGACGTGAATGTCAGATTTTTCTTCACGATTTTGCATGTTCATGACTTTTCTGAGGAAGATTTTGATATGTTGGAAGACGCTCTAGATGATTTATTAGGAGTCCTCTCCCCTATCTGCAAATCTCTCGAACAAGTTTCCTCTCGACAGGTTGAGGGATCAGTAAATGTGGTGGTGGTCTCTGTGGCTCCTCCAATCCCTAAGAAACCCGCCATTTATGTAACCCCAGTCAAATATTCTGTCTATGGGATTTCATGTCATAGCGGTTCATCAGACTTATACTCAAGGTTCGTGAAAGCTACAAATTCTACATCTTATAATGTTGTCAGACACACATATCCTATAAGGAGTAATAAACAAAATATGAATCAACAACCTACTATTCCTACATCACAACCGTTTGTCCCTAATTCTTTACCACCTTCTCAACCAAGTCTTCCTTCAACACCTAAACCCGTGATCAAAGCACCAGGTGATTATGATCTTGTCGAGCAGCTTCGTGTTACTTTGGCCAAGATATCGCTTTGGGACCTGCTTTAGACCACTCTGGTTTATCAGGAGATGCTCTAGGAAGCTTTACAAAAGATTCTATTTCCTACCTCCGCTAGGCCTGTGGATGTTAATGTGCTGTTGGCTCATATTCATGCGGATTCGCCGAATATCACGTTCCCCCTGCAAGAACTCCTTCCTTCGGATGTGCAAAAGTAAGCAGAGCCTTTGATGATTATAGTCAATGTTAACAATATCAGTATTAGGTGCACCCTCATTGACACAGGTTCGGCTCTCAACGGTTGTAGTAGAGACCTATTACCTAAAATTAAGATTGATTCATCTTCTTTAACAACTTCTTCCTTGTACATTTGTGGATTCGATAATGCTGACCGCCAAGCTCTAGGTACGATAATACTACCTTTGCAGCTGGGTCCCATTACCTTACCCACGTTAGTTTATTTGATGCCCGGCCCCTTACCATATAACCTCCTCTTAGGGAGACCTTGGATCCATGCTATAGGTGCGGTGACTTCTACTTTACACCGTTCTTTGAAGTTTGTTGAAAATAATCGAGCAGTTATAGTTAAAGCAGATCTAGAAGGCGTTCACCTTTGTGAACTGGCAGTTGCTAGCCACACTTCGGTTGTATCTACTCTCAAGAATTTTATTCCATCTTTGACTGCTGGTGTTATGGCATGTTCTTCGTTGATACCCTCTGTGGAAGTTGTTCCCAGAGAAAGTGTCAAAAATGAAGAATCACCTAAAGCAGAAGACCCTGAGTCTCCCTCACCTACTTCTCAAATGAACGCTTTCCTTGGAGATGATTGGGGATCCTTGAATTTCTCTAAATTCTTCATTGCAGAATACAAGGAAAACCCCTCTTGCATAGATCTTCCAAGTGCCCTTGACACAAAGGTAGATGATACTCCCGTAGAGGAGGAGAAGTGTGATCCTATTCAGGAGATCACTCCTTCTTGTGTTGAGGAAAATAATCCCACTCTTGCAAAGGAGATTAATGTTTGTGAGCCTCATAAAGAAGGTGGGAATACCCCTGTAGAAATGTTTGACATCCATTGGTGGAATGAAATGCTCTACGTGGAGCTTCTGCCTCTTGAGGTTTTACAAACTCATTATGAGTTCAGATATGAGTTCGCTTCTTGATATGGCTATGGGTAGAAAGGTCTAGGGCACATCGAGCAAGGGATTCAAGTCCCCATCCAGTTCAAGCCATGACAGCGCTATCTGGGTCTGGGATGCTCTGCAGAACAATCCAAGCAAAAACCTTGGTGGAATGTTAACATGAAACCAGCTGAGCCACTAAGCTTGGTTCATCCTGAGTTAATAGAGGAAAGGGGGCAGGTTGAGAAGGTCCCTCTAGATGTCTTCTCTTTAGATGAAGTGCTAGAGGAATTTCTAGGTGCTTACCCTCGTTGCCTCCTTATCATCACAAGAAACGGTTCCCGTATCACTTGCACAGTCAAGTGTACTTTAGAGACTCCATTTTGAGTATTGACAAGGAGGACCCTCTATCTAACGTCAGTGATGAAATCACGATATCTCATACTGAAGACCGTAGTTCCCTTCTTAAAGAAGATACTGTTGAAATTTCTATGGATCCTAAATCCTCGAAAAAAGTGATCAAGATCAGGAAGAGTCTCTCTTCGGAGGAAGTAGATGAACACTCCGATCTCCTGCATTCTCATCCTGATATCTTTGCTTGGACCTACAAGGATATGCTCGGTATTGATGAATCTATAGTGGTTCACAATATCGTCCTATGTCCCGATGCCAAGTCGGTTAAACAAAAAATCCGAAAGATCAATCCTAGGGTGGCATTGATGGTCAAGACCAAGATAGAGAAATTGTTGAAAGAAGGCCTTATCCGTCCTATCGACTATTCCCCATGGATTTCGAATATAGTTTCCGTTAGTAAGCCTAATGGCTGTATTTGCATATGTATCGACTTTCGTGATCTTAATAAACCTTCTCTTAAAGATGATTTTTCGCTGCCTAATATAGATACGATTGTCAACTCGACTGCAGGACATGTATTACTATCTTTCATGGACAACTTCTTGGGTTACAATCAGATTCATATGAACCCAAATGATCAATACAAGAAATCCTTCACTACCTCGTGGGGTACTTTCTGTTATGTGGTCATGCCCTTTAGATTGAATAATGCGAGAGCTACTTACCAACAAGCAATGACCATAATGTTTCATGATTTTATCCATAAGATCTTAGAAGATTACATTGATGATATATTGGCGAAATCAATAACCCATCAAGATCACCTAAAGAGCCTTTGTCTTATTTTTGAAAGGCTTCGATTCTATAAAATGAGACTAAATCCCCATAAGTGTGTCTTCAACATTGACGTTGACAAGCTTTTGGGGTTTATAGTTTCTCACTGTGGGATTGAGGCTGATACTAATAAGATTGATGCCATTGTTAACATGCCTCTGCCGAGAAATATCACCGAGTTGCAAAGTTTACAGGGGAAGATTCAGGAAATTCATAGACTTATATCTCAGTTGGCTGATTGTACCCTCCCTTTCACTCATTTATTGAAAAAGGATGTTCGCTTCATATGGGATGAAGAGTGTCAAAAATCCTTTGAATCAATCAAATCCTATTTGGCCAATCCTACTATATTGATGCCAGCTATGCAAGATAGACCCTTTCTACTTTACCTTGCCATGTCACCATATGCTTTGGCAACTCTTTTAGCTCAATATGATGATGCTGGAAAGGAGAGAGCGGTCTACTACATTAGCCATGTTCTGGTTGACTATGAAACCTATTATTCCTCCATGGAGAAGCAATGCTCTCATCTTCGCCTCGTAGAAGTTGAGGCACTATCTCCTCCATGCTAAAACACACGTCATAGTAAAAAAAAATATCTTAAAGCATATGTTCTCTAGCACCGACCTAGTTGGGAGACTAGCGAAATGGGTTATACTGCTTTATGAGTTTGACATAAAGTTTGTTACTTACAAATCAATAAAGGGTCAAATGGTTGTGGATCAGCTAGCAGACGCTCCCTCATCTCACTCCTTTCCAGGCTTGGATTTGTTTCATGATGAAAATATTTTTGTAATTAACCATGATCTTGAGTGGAAGATGTATTTTGATGGATCGAGGTGTCAAATTGGTTCCGGATCTGGTGTGGTTCTGATATCCCCCGAAGGTAAATTAGTTCCCCTATCCTTTCGACTATATTTTCCTTGTACCAATAACATCGCTAAGTACAAAGCCCTTATTTTTGGCTTACGTGCCACGATTGCGCTAAGAATCAAATGTCTTCATATTCTAGGTGATTCTAAACTTATCGTGAACCAGATAATGAGAACCTATCAAGCCAAGGAAAGTAAGTTGTCTTGATATCGGGAGCTTTCCCTATCCTTACTTGAACAATTCTCTTCTTTCATGATAGACAACGTCCCTAGAAGAGAAAATAGAAATGTTGATGCCATGGCAAGTGTTGCTTCCTTGGTACCTTCAGAAGAAGATACGAAAGAATACCACTTCGTGGCCCAGGTCCTGTGGACCCCTGCGGTTCCCAACCAACCCAAAGCTGAGTCCCTTGTATGTTCCCATGTGGACTCTGGAGAATGGTTTTCTGGTATCTATAATTACCTAAAGACTGGAAACTTTCCCAATGATGTGACAAGGAACGATCACACTCATGTAAGAAAGCTTTCAGTTTGTTATGTTATTCTGTCTGATGTCCTTTATAGAAAATCCTATAATGGATTGCTTCTCAGGTGTCTCACTAAAGCAGAAATACCCCTTGCCCTTAAGGAAGCCCATGTAGACTCTGGGGGTGGACACTTTGGTGGTAGATCCTTGGCAAGAAGATTGATACACATGGGGTACTATTGGAAAATGATGGAACAAGATTCCTTCAATTTTGTTAAGAAGTGCCCCCAATGCCAATGAAACAACCGTCTTATTCATGCACCTGCCCAAGAATTACAAAATCAAACTTCCCCTTGGCCATTCACAAAATGGGGGTTGGATATAATTGGAAAAATATCACCTCCTTCTTCCAAAGGACATAGCTTTATCATTACTGCTATAGATTACTTCACGAAATGGGTCGAAGCTATCCCACTCTGATCCACGAACGTTGAAGCTATTTGTAGTTTCCTCATGAACAACATCATTTCTCGATTTGGATTTCCCACTAGGCTTGTTTCTGACAATGGTACACCTTTCAAGAATAAGGAAGTGAAGCAATTCCTTGAGAAATTCCATATTCAGCATAGGTTTTCCACACCGTACTATCCACAATCTAATGGTCAAGTGGAAGCGTCTAACAAAACTCTTGAGCTTATTCTTTGTAAGACAGTTAATAAGCATGGTAAAGATTGGCATATTCAACTGATGTATGCTTTGTGGGCCTATCGCACGAGTGTTCGTACGACTACGATAACAACACCTTACAACCTCATGTATGGTGTCAAAGCTATTATGCCTTTGGAGTTGGAGATTCCATCTTTATGGGTTTCCCTTAAAAGGGATAAGTGATGATGAACCTAATTATGCTTTTAATTTACTCTTTTTATAATAATATTTGAAAAATCAAAGTTGATTGGGAATAAGGAATTAATATTTATTTACCAAAACTTAAGGCCCAAAAATAGGCTTGGGCTAGGGTGCTAGTGCCCCTATCCAACCTATTTTGGCCCCAATTAAAATATGTCAATATCAACATTTTAACACTTAGAAATCCAAAATAATTTGTCGGTTGTCGGTAATTAATTTGTGGGAAATTAAAGAATTACATATAAATACAAGTCTTTTTCATCATTTTAAGGCCTAGCACTTTTGAGATCATAATTGTGCATCCTAAAAGCAATCAAGAGTAGAATTAGTATAATTATTACAACATTATTTTAGTCAAGAATCATGTTAGAAATACATCAAGTTTTTATGTGAGTTTGTTTATGTTTCATGTCTATTTGTTTTGTGAGTACTAATACTTGCAAGAATTCAAATCAAGCATCAATTTCTCCTTGAAAATGATGATTACAATGACTTCAATCCATCAAAGAATGCATATCTGAGTGGTAAGTTATAGATATTGTCAATTTTTCACTTTTTTATCATTTAGCCTCTGCCCAACCAAGGGTAAGCTCTATTTTATATCATCATAGCCATTATGGAGGTAGAAATACCAAAATAGGGTTTGACTTAGGAAAGGCCCTATATGCCACAACCCTTTCCCCTCTTCCTTGTGTGCAGGTTACAAATCTGAAGCAAATTGGAAAAGGATTGAAGACCTAATTGCTCAATCAAGAATCCAAGTCCTACAAGTCAAAAAACTAGGGAAAGTAGAATTTATTAAGGACGGATGAAGTTTTAACATTGAGTCCAAAGAAGGAGAACCTACAAAGAGAGACCAATTGAGATCTAAATTCTAATTCTGAATGTTTTCACTTCTAGGTCTAGGGCACCAACACCCCTATCCAACCATTTCAAGCTTATATTTATATGCTAGGTTCTTTTATGTTTCTACTCTACTCTTTTAAACCCTATTTTTGGCTTTTAGCTCTATGTTTTACTGAAAACATACAAGTTTGTTGCATTTTCATAGTTAACCTAGGTACATCTTCACATTTTCAAATTAAACCAATTAATAGTCATTTAATCAATATCAAATCATCCTCACAGACATTCAAAGGACTAAAACCTTGATCCACCATTATGTCTCTTCCATTGAGGTTAGTAGCCAAGTGGATTTTTGAGATCAATTTTAGTGCCCTTTCTATTGTGATATAGGAGAAGGTGTGGTTTAGACCTTAGATACCTTTTTCCTATATCATAGTGTATGATCTTGAGGTTGAGAAAATGGATGTGAAGACAAAATTCCTTCATGTTGATTTGGAGGAAGAGATTTATATGGCACAAATAGAGCATGACATTGAGAAAGGTAAAGAACATTTAGTTTGTAAATTGAAAAATTATTTGTATGGTCTTAGTAATCTCCTAGGATGTGGTACCAATTTTTTTATTCTTTTGTGTTAAGTTTTGGGTTATTGGTATCCAAATTGGGTCATTACATCTATTATAAAATGGATGGTGTTTGTATTCTTATTATCACATTATATGATAATATGTTATTTGTTAGTAATGGAAAATGATTGATTTCTAATTTTAAGTCTTAGCTTTCAACATAGTTTGATATGGACTTAGGGGCAACTAGGTGCATCGTAGAGATGGACATCAAAAGAGATACAATGAAAAAAAAAATAGTTGGGCCAAAGTAATTAGATGAGATCAATGTTGGAGAAGTTTAATATGATAGATTGTGGGCTACTGTGTGTTCCTCTTATGATGGAGACAAAGTTATCTATTGAGCAATGCATAGTTTCTCCTAAAGAGATGGAAGATATGAACATAGAACCTTATGCTAGTGCATTTAGGAGTTTGATGTATTCTATGGTTTATACAAGCCCAAACATTGTCTAATAAGTTTGAATACTTAGGTTATTTATGGCTAATCTTGGTTAAGTGCATTTAGATGCAATGAAGAGGGTATTCAAGTATTTTTGGGGTGACTATGAGTATTAATTATGCTAGCATGGTTATCCTATAGGGGATTTTTTTATATTTGTGGATTCAAATTGAGTTGGAGATATTGATAGAAAAATATCCAATAGTGTATATCTTTTCACTGTGTTTGGTGGTGTAATCAATTGTATAAATAAGCTATAGGATGTGGTTTTTTATTCAACTAAAAATTAGAGTACATAGTAGCAACTCATGCTTGTAAGGAAAACAGCTAGATTAAGATATTATGTTCAAAAGTTGGGCTAGAGGATGGATCCATTATGGTTCATTATGATAGTTAGAGTGACATATGTCTAGCATAGAACCCAACCCTTTATGTAATGAAGAATAATGTTATGTCTCATACCATTTTGTTTGTGATACGTTAGAGGATAGTAGGTTGATGATGGAAAAAATTGACATTTAAAGAATATTGCAATGCACTAATAAAGACAATAAGTGGAAAAATGTAGGTAGTGCTACAAGTCTATGGACCTCACCGCCCCTATCAATTAGATAATGGTGTTGATATTCCTCTTACCCTTGAAAGGTGTTTGACAAGTGGAATAATGTTGGGAAATATGTCTCAACATTGATGCTAATGTTAACATTATAAAAGGTGCAATTTTGGGGTATAAAATGGGAAAAACTCAATTTTGGGTGTTAGGCTTATTTTTTGGCCAACGTAAAAATATTGGTTGCTTAGCAATACCTATGGTAATATATGTTATATAGATATCTTCAAGTAATTCAATTTAAAAAACAATCCCAACTAGACTGTGAGATTAAAATTTATTACCCTCAAAAGTTTGTATAGGAAATGTAAAAAGTTGTATGAATAAAAGATATGTAAAGGAGAGTTACACTTGTTGACAAGCTTATGATGCATATTATGACACATCATGAGGAATATTTTATTTAGGGATAATTTTGGTACCACTTTTGGGTGGTTTAGCTCATGGGTTTTTAATTACCATTAGATGGTTTTGGGTTTTGTAGCTCCGTGCTTGAGATGGAGGTTTTGTGTAGAGTTTTTTAGATACTATTAAACTAGAATAATTCCTTTAGATATTTGGTTGGTGATACTCTTGTGAAGTATTTATCTACAAGTGTATTGTAATCATTATTTACTAAATAATTCATTGAACTACTTTGAAGTGTGGGGTTTTTCTCCCAAAAGGGTTTTCTCTGTGTACACCTACATTATGGAATTTATTATTTATTTTATTTTTTAAAATGTGTTTTTTCTTTCTATAATTGCTAAAATATTGAAATTTTCACAACACTCTCCTCATAATATAAGTGTAGGAAGTGTTTTCATGTACCCTACTTCCTTTCAACACACTCAAAACAACTTAATAGAAACATATTTTCAATTTAATTAATTAAGTGTGTTTCAACTACCATATTTAAATGTATATAAAAAATTAAGGGGTTTTCATAAAATGCATTGATAGGAATTCATGTGGTAGATTATCTACTTTAATATGGTGCTTGATCTTGAATATTTGAAACAAGCACAAATGTACAACCAAACTAGGGGCGTATTATGCAATGGGTATAAAATTTATTGAAATAATTTGGATTGAAAATTTTGATCACCAACAAGGTCAAAATATTTTCCCTTTTTGTTGCCTTGATATTTTTAACCATTGGTGATTTTGCCTATGTTAGGGTAGAAGAAAATGATTTACCACCCTAGAATTCATTAGGGATCTCTTTGCACTATCAAGGCTAAGGGTATCTATTTCTCTTTGTCATAATTTCCTTTTGATATCCCTACACTTGACACTTTTATTTAATACTACTCAATGCATAGTATTGAGTGTCATAAATTGTCACCCTTGGTAATTCCGCACTAGGTTTGGTACTCTATTTTGTGTGTATCATTAATTATGTTTATAATATGATCATTTTAGGGGAAATTTAAGAAAAATATTAAAGTCCCTAACATCTTGAATTTTAGGAGCAAAAAAGACTCAGAAACCAGTGTTGGGTGCCCATGTCTTGCAAATTAGCTTTTAAAAGGTTCTAAATTAAAATATCAATATTTGGTGTCTTGAAATTGTACCTTGTTGGCCTGAGTCAAAAAATTACTCGAGATTCATATATAAACAACTCTTTCTCTCCAATTTAGAAAATTAGGAGGAATTATGCACTAATCATGAACACATATGCAACTTATTTATGAGCATTCACTCTCTCTTTCTATCTACCTGATTTCTACAACTCTCTATTTGTTATGCAGACTAACCCTTGCAAGTACTCAAGGTAGCTTATTCCTTTTTCATTAACTCCTTATGGATTGACTAGTGATATGATATCACTCCAACAAGGGTTTCACACATAAGTTAACTCTATTTCATGATATTCCATTTATTATATTCTTTATCATTTCTTTTACCTTTTATTCTTTGAGAGAACACACTCTTTATCATCATCATCCTTTTTGTTGTGGAGGTGGGCACACCAACACAAGGTTTGACCTAGGAAATCCCTATACAACACAACCATTTTCTCTCTTTTTTGTATGGACCTTAATATGGAATTTTCTAATAGTGATAGGTTACAAGAAGATAAAGAAGACTATGACAAGTTTACATGAATTCAAAACAACCCAAAACCCTAGGACAAGGGCACCCAACACCCCTGTCCTGCTAGTTCAGTCCCTACTTTTGGTGATAGGTTACTCTTTGTTTGCATTCCTCAAATCTGTAGCTATTTCTGCAAATTTGTGTGTTTGTCTGTGTAGTTATTCACATTCTTAGATTAGGGTTTATATAACCTATGTTCATTTGATCAACTTATCAATTTGCCCTCTTTCCAATAAACAAATCGAACCCATGCAAATTAAGTCTCCTTTTAGGAAGTTAGCCAATCATAATGTCTTTATTGGTTTGTGTTCCAATGTTGAGTAAAGAAAATATTGATATGGGTTAATCTACTAATTATATCTAAGATATTTTTTTCCACTTAAGATTTTGGTGAACACAACTTAGCTTATATTTATAGATCTTCTGATTTTAATTACATATATTTTGTAATATGATTTACTTGATTAAATCATTAGATTATTGGAATATCTTATTTACATTTGCAAGAATTGTATGTTTAATTTAGAAAAGTAGAACATTTAAAATCTTTGTTCTTTACAAAACACCCTCTTCTAACATTTCATCAGATATCCATCTTGTCATCACCTTCTGCTAAAGATGTTCTCTTATTTTCTTACATCATTAATAGATGTTTCTTTGTGTCCCTTTGGTAGCCTTTTTCAAATGGTGATGACACCCACATTTATCTCTCCCAAGATTTGTCCTATTTATGAGGATATTTTGGTACAAGAGGACACAATAATTGATACCTTTCTTAACATCACTTTACCCTCACTTCCTTCTTTAAGTAATGATGAAGCTCATACTTGTCCCTCTCCCAATATTTTTCCTATTTATGAGGATATTTTGGTGCAAGAAGATACAATCATTGATACATTTCGTAACATAACTTTACTTTCTCTTCATTTAAATTCCCTTCCTTATAGAAACATGGTATCCATAGATGAAAAGTCCAAACTCACATTCGATCCCCCATAGATAGGTGTTTGTCAAAAACTAGTCAACAAAATTTACACTCCTAGTTCTTAAAATGAACATATAAAACCAAAAATTATTGTACATATTATTATGATGTGTAATATCATAAAATTGCACCTCATGGAAATTTCACATTTACGTATTTGACCCTTCCATTTATGGAACATAGACACATTTATGACAAGAACCTAATAGGTTGGAATTTCATGATTTTAACCTCATCAGGACCAATGATGAAGTGGCATCAGCCTATCACCTCATTTCTTATGAAATGATAAGTTGGATGCCTACGTGGCACATAGACATTCATGTGGCATAATAGTGTCCTTGTACTTTTCCAAGTTCAAATGAGGAATCTTGTAATATTTGACCCGTGACACGTGTCCTTGTGGTCGATTTCCAAGAGTAAGAACTCCTCCCACCCATGCAATTGAACAAAACCTTTCTTTTCACTCTCATTCTCATTCATTCTATCATTCTATGATTCTAGCTGTCTCCTCTTGCTCTTCAATTCTCTTGATCTCATCTCTACAATGAAGCTTTGCTGGATTGAAGATCCTCCAATGGCCAAAGCTCTCTTGCAAGCACTTAGAATTGTGTCTATCAAGCCAAGAGGGGGTCACAGACTGTTGATAATGCTCTCTTGATTCTTGTCTATTTTCTATTATACTCTCTATTGTGTCTTATCTTGTGGTATGGGCTCTCCTCCCAAACGGGGTTTTATTTTACCACTTTGTGTGTCTTATCTTGTGATACAAGTTCTTCTCCCAAGTGGGGTTTGATTTTATCACTTTGTGTCTATTATTCTCACTATCTATCTGGTAGTACATGGAGGTGGGAACACCAAAATGAGGGTTTGACTACGACAAGCCTCGAAACCACCCCAATATTTTTCCTCATTTTCCTTATGTGTAGGTTTCTCATACGGAGCGTGTAGGAAGGTTTCAAAGTGTAGGACCCTCTATAAGTTGGCCCTCTAACTTCCTTGTATTTTATTAATATTACCTATTTTTTGTTAAATTAGTAGGTTAAACAGACATTGGATTTAAATCAATTAGTAGATCCTTTATAATTATGTCTAAGGGTTCAATGCTACATCCATACAAGAAACCAATGCACCTCTAGGACTTCAGTGCATTGTATTGGCATCCCGCTCCCATGTTGCAGTCCTTTGGCATAGAGCTTCTCCCTTTGTGATAAGAATCTCAGTGATCTACTCTTTTGGTCCTTGAAGTTGTCAATCCGTTATTATTTCTAATATTCTATCTTCAATTCTTTCTTTGCAATTTCTTCATGCTTCTTTCCAACCTGTTAAGGGTAGTTCATTCCCTGGGACTCTCTTGGTAAGTAAGAGACTCGTGAGCAGTGAATCCCCCTTCTCTATATTTTTGGTGAACCTGACGTGAACCATGCCAAATATTTTTCTATAATGTTTTAATATCTATTATAACGCTTTTTGTAAGGAGGATTTTGATATGTTAGATGATGCCCTAGATGACTTCTTAGAGGCATCTTATCATATCCGTAGATCTCTTGAAAAATTGCTTACTTGCTCTTCATGAGTTGAGAAGTCAATAGATGTGGTGGTAGTCTCTTTGGCCCTTAAAAATCCTAAGATAATCATCATTTACTTGAATTTGGCTAGCCCTTCTCCTAAAATGATTCATTCTATTCATGGGGTTCTATTCTATAATGGCTTGTCAAACCTCTATATGAGATTCTTAAAAGCTATGGATTCTTATTATGCCATAGGGAACACATATAACACTAGAAGAAATCAATAGAATTTGGATCAATCTACTCCTCAACCTACTTCGATTCCTACTTCTTTGCCACCTTTGCAACTAATTCTTCCTTTAGCACCTAAACCCACAACTAAAGCACCTAGTGATTATGATCTTGTTGAGAAACTTCATGTTACTCCTGCCAAGATTTCACCATGGAGTTTGATTCAATATGCTTTGGTTTATCAAGGTATGCTTCAGGAATCCTTACAAAATATCCTCTTGCCTATCTCCGCTAAGCCAATAGATGTTAATGCATTGATGGATCATATTCGTGCATATTTTTTGAATATTTCATTCTATCCACAAGAACTCCCACCCTCAGATGTGTAGAAACAAGCGAACCCTTTGATGATTATAGTTAACATTAACAACATTGGCATTATACGTGCTCTCATTGACATCGGTTCAACTCTCAACATATGTGGCATAGATTTATTACCTAAGATCAAAATTGATTCTTCTTCTTTAACTACTTCTCTATATATTCATGGATTCGATAATGTTGTTCGTCAAGCCCTAATCATGATAATCTTTCCTTTGAGGCTAGGACCTATTACCATACCCACTCTGGTATATGTGATGCCTGGTCCCTTACCTTATAATATTATTTTGGGAAGACCTTGGATTCATGCTTTTGGGGCTGTAACCTCTACCTTACATCATTGCTTAAATTTTTTTGCTAATAATGAAATTATAATTAGGGCTAGCCTCGAGGTTGTACACCTTTGTGAGTTGGAAGTTGATGGTCGAGCCATGGTTGTTTCAAGCCTTAAGAATTGCATTTCGTCATTATCTTATGATGTTTTGGCATGCTCTTTCCTGGTGCCCACCTTGAAGGCTGCCCTTGAGGTGCATTTCCCTAAAGAAGAAAACCCCAGGATAAAGAATCCTAAGTCTCCCCCTTCCACTTCTTATTATAATTCAGATGCATGTCTTGGTGATGATTGGGGGTCCTTAGATTTCTCTAATTTCTTCATCAGAGAATATAAAGTTGACCCTATCCACCCTGACCTTCCAATAGTCTCATACACCTCTACTAGAACGTTTGATCATCTTCTTGTTGAGAAAGAAAATTGGTATCCTATTAAGGAAAGTAATTGTATTCCTACTGAGGAAAATAATTAGGCTTCTACTATGGAAATTAATATTTACAGCCCTACCAAGAAAGATGGTTGTGATCCTGTGGATATGTTTGGCATTCATTGGTGGAATGGCACTCTCTATGTGGATCCACCTTCTTCTTAGGATTTTCAAACACAATACAGCCTTGGTTATGAACTATTCTCTAAATATGATTATAATTGTAAAGGTTGTGGGTGTATTGAAAAAGGAATTCAAGTCCCTATCCAAGTTAGACCTTGTTAGTTTAAATTGGGGTTGGGGTGTTCTCTTGAACAACCTATGTAGAAACAATCAAATGGAGAGTTAACATGATCTCTATTGAGCATCTTGATCTAGTTAATCTTGAATTGATTGAGAGTAAAGTAGGACCTGATGAAGTTCCCCTAGGTGTTTTCTCTTTGAAGGAGGCACTAGAAGAATTCTTAGGTGTCTACTCCCATCTACCTTCTTTTCACTATAAATGACGATTATTTTATTGCTTGCAAAAACAAGCATACTTCAGAGAATTTGTCTTGAATGTGGATGAGGAGGCTCCTCTATCTAACGTGGATGATGATGTTCCTATTTACTATCTTGAAAACTGTAGTTATCACCTTAAAGGGGATACTACTGATGTTACCATGGATCCTAAATCTTTTGAAAAGTTAATTAAGATTGGTAAGTTCCTTTCTGAAGAAGAGTCTAAGAATTTTTTTGAATTATTACATTCTTATCCTAATATCTTCGCTTGGTCATACAAGGACATGCCTAGTATTGATGAGTTCATAGTGGCTCATAATATTGTCCTTAGTCCTGATGCTAAGCCTGATAAGAAAAATATTTGAAAGATGAACCCCAAGGTCGCATTGTTGGTTAAGACTGAGATAGAGAAGCTATTAAAAGTAAGCTTTATTTTTCCTATTGACTATTCACCTTGGATATCAGATATTGTTTTTGTTAGCAAGCCTGACAGTTGTATTTTCATTTGTAAATTCAATTTCGTAATCTTAACAAGGATTCTCTTAAGGATGATTTTTTGTTGCCTATTATCGATATAATTATAGATTCGACTGTAATCCATGCCTTGTTCTTCATGGATGGCTTCTTGTGTTATAATCAAATTTGTATCAATCTGGAAGATCAATACAAGAAAACCTTCACTACCTTGTGGGGTACCTTCTATTATGTGGTCATGTCATTTGAATTAAAGAATGTAGGAACAACTTACCAATGGGTGATGACATTAATATTTCATGATTTCATTCACAAAATTCTAGAAGACTACGTTGATGACATCCTAGCTAAGTCTATGAATCGTCCGAATCATGTAGAAAATCTTTTTCTTATTTTTGAAAGTATTTGACTCTATAAGATGAGACTAAATCCCCTTAAGTGTGTTTTTTGGCATGGATGCTAGAAATTTTTTGGGATTCATATTTTTCCCATTATGGAATTAAAGTTGACATGAATAAGATTGATGTGACTGTTAACATGCCTCCACCTAAGAACATATCTCAACTATGTAGATTGTAGGGGAAGATTCAGGAAATTTGTAGATTCATATCTTAGTTGGTTGATCACACCCTTCCCTTCACACATTTTTTGAAGAAAGATGTTTCTTTGCGATAGGATGATGAGTGTGAGAAAGCTTTTGAGTATTTCAAAATTTATTTTTCCAATCCTCCAATCTTAATGTTAGCTATGCAGGATAGACCCTTTTTTCTTTATCTCACTGCGTCACCCTATGCCTTAGTGACGTTGTTGACTCAATATGATGATGGTAAAGAAAGGGAGGTCTACTATATTAGTCGTGTTCTTGTTGATTATGAAACTCGTTACTCTGCCATGGAGAGATAGTGTCTTACTATCATCTTTGCAACATAGAAATTAAAAACATTACCTTCTCCATGCTAAAACTCACGTTATCATTAAAAGTGATCTTTTGAAGCATCTGTTCACTAGAATCGATCTTTCTAGGAGATTGGTGAAATGGGTAATGTTGCTTTCTAAGTTTGAAATTAAGTTTGTAACTAATAAATCCATTAAGAGTCAAGTTATTTCTAACCAACTGACAAAGGCTCCCTCATCTCACTCTTTCCCTAATCTAGATTTATTTTAAGATGAAGACCTTTTTACGACTAATCCTGACTCTGTATGGGAGATGTATTTCAATGGATCGAGATGTCAAGCTAGCTTCAAAGTGGGGATAGTTTTGATCTCACCTAAAGGCAAGGCAATTCCTCTATCTTTTTTATTGGAATTTCATTGTACAAACAATATCATTGAGTATGAATCCCTTATTGTTGGCTTACGTGTCGTGATTGCATTAAACTTCAAACATCTTCACATACATGGTGATTTTGAACTCATTGTAAACCAAATCATAGGGGCGTATCAAGCTAAGCAGAATAAGCTATCTCAGTATTAGGACTTGTCCTTATCCTTGCTTGATCGCTTCTCATCTTTCACAGTAGACAATGTTCCTAGGAGAGAACACCGACATGCGGATGCCATGGTGAGTGTTGCCTTCCTTGCCTTCAGATAAGGATATAGAAGAATACCATTTTTTGGTTGATATTCTTCACTCTCTTATTGTCTTAGATCAACCAAAATTTTATGTTCTTATGTGTGCTCATTTGGACTCGAAGGAGCAGTATTCTAACATTTACAATTATCTGAAGACTGGAAAATTTCTCAATGATGTGCAGAAAAAAAATGATTGCACTCAGATATGAAATATTGTAGTCTAATATATTGTTTTTTCAGATGTTCTTTATCAAAAATCTTATAATGGTTTACTTCTTCGCTATCTCACTAAAGAGGAAACACCCCTTGTCCTTAAGGAATCTCACTCAAGCTTTGGGGGTGGATATTTTGGTGGTAAATCCCTGGTATGAAAATTGATTCATATGGGATACTTTTGGCAAACAATGGAGCAAGACTCTTTTACTTTTTTCAACATGTGTCCTCAATTTCAACATCATAGCCATCTCATTCACGCTCTTTCTCAAGAGCTTCAAAATGAAACCTCTCCTTGGCCCTTCAAAAAATGGGGATTGGATATCATTGGTAAAATATCACCTCCTTCTTTTAAAGGACATGTCTTTATCATCACTCCTATAGATTTATTCACAAAATGGGTCAAAGCTAGTCTACTCTAGACCACTAATGTTGAAGCCATCTGCAAATTTATTTTGAACAATATAATTTCTCACTTCAAATTTCCTTCTACCCTTATTTCTGACAATGGTACGCCATTTAATAACAAAGAGGTGAAGCAATTTCTAGAGAATTTTCATATTTAACATAGATTTTCTACACCATACTATCCTCAGTCTAATGGTCAAGTCGAAGAATCTAATAAAAATATTGAGCTCATTCTCTGAAAAATTGTAAACAAACATGGTAAGGATTGACATACTCAATTAACTTATGCCTTGTGTGCTTATCACATGAGTGTTCATACGGTGATACCAACAATGTCATACAACCTTGTGTATGGAACCGAGGTTATCATGCCTTTAGAATTGGAAATTCCATCTTTTTGAGTTTCTCTTAAAGGCTTAAGTGATGATGAGACTTACTGTTCTAATCATTTGCATTAGCTTGAGTTACTCGATGAGTGTCGATCATTGGCCCTCGACCATCTTAAAGCTTTTCAATGGTCAATTTCTAAACACTACAATCAAGGTGTTCTTCCTAGGAATTTCAAGGTAGGTGACCTATTTCTCTATGAGAATCAGAGAAATGTAAATGCATTGCTTGATCAAAAGGGGAAGTTCAGTCCTAATTGGTTAGGCCCTTACATTGTCATCTCCATGTATGGTTCTGGTGCTTATGGATTATCGTCTATGGATGGAACGCCTCTAAAAGAACTTGTCAATATGATGCATCTTCGTTGATATTATGCATAGAATCAATATGTCATATGTGTAATGCTCATCCCCTATAGATTGCAGTGTATCATATTGTGACATTCATTCATTAACATATTATTACATACTATGTTATGATGTAACTATGTGTGTGTGTTAATTTATTTAATTAGGAATTACATACATGTGTTTTATTATGCCATGTGTCTGTGCATTGCATTTGATTACATTTTTTGGTTAGGGTATTAGATCATCATTATATTTAATTAACATACATCCATGCGTGTTTAGTAGATCATGGTAGTATCTAATCTAAATATACATCTATAAGTACAACATCCATCACATAATCATACATGAAAGTAAAAACATACACATAAAGATGAACACCATGATGTTAGAAACAAAATATCATGTATATATATATATATATAAAGTGTAGATCATGTACATGTGTATCACACCACTATCATAAAAAAATATAGTGGTGGTTGTCTATAAATAAAAAATAATGCTATACAATATATCATCGATAAAAAAATGGTGCATATCAAAATGGGCATCTAATGTCTAGGCATGTGGCTCCCTGACCCTATAGTCCTGGCGGTGAGTGTGGTTAGGGTTGTACGGTGGAAATAGAGTGAGATCTGTGTGACCGAGAGACTGACATGATTGCTCAGAGTCCTCTGATCTCCCCTACAATGAGGCTATTTATATCTCTACTCTCCTCACGACCTCTCACAACTTCAGATCAGTTGCCAGCATCACAGTTACTGGTTGCATCATGGGGTCATTGAGTCAGCTCTGAAGAGTGTCACATGCCTCCTCGACACTCTTAGATATCATCCTCACCTTGTCTCCCTCATCTAGTACAGTCTTTAGCTCCACTAACAACTAATCCCTTTGTCCAGTGAGGCTTGTCACATTAGTATTCCTCTGGATGACTTCTACCCACGTCTCCTCATATGTTGTCCTAAGACATGCAACCAACTCAAAAAGAGGGGCATGTCACACTGCTAAAATTGGTATGTATGCCTCTAGGACAGTCCCCTAGATAGGAACGACACATGCCACCTTCAAGATGCATTGCACAAAGAACGTAGTCCACTCTTGTGTATCCACTGCAACCACAGAAAAAGTGGACTCATCAATATCACATGATATATAAAAAACATGTATACACACATATTTATATAGGAGATGAAATTGAAAGTACTACAAAAGAAATAACACAAACAAATCTGATACCTAGATCCCCAACCTGATAGTGCAGGTCAGGGGGAGGAGCAACATTGGGTCCTACACGTCCTACGTTGGATGTTAGTGTTGCTGTTACATTCACCAGACCGATAGGAGCTGATGGAACTACCACTGAAACTGGGATGACTGATGGAGGGGATGACAACCTCTGCTATTGTTGAAATGAAACTAATTCCTAAATTTAAAATGCAACAATTAGAATGATTTGACAATTTTATTCCCAAAAATTTTTATGCACATAAAATAATATAATATTTAAAAATTTGTAACTAAATTGAATATAACAAATTAATTAACCATTGTGTTCAAATACATTCAATCATGTTGTAAATAAATTATTAATTCAATAAACTTAAAGGATTTAAACACTTTATTTCTCAAATAATATATCAAGCATTAACACTTTTGAAATGTGTAGAAAAGTCCCAACGATTGCTGGAATGGACCCTGGTTCAACCTCTTCCATTTGTGAGTGATCTAGGATACAAAAAAGTGTACTTTTCCACTCTTCATGATGTGTTGGTTCCTTTAGAACAATTCTCAACACTCATGACAAACCATTCCCTGGCCAAGACCGTCCTGAGTGCACCCTATTGTACCCTAGGTTGGACACACACTATAGATGTGCCCCCTTCTTCATCTTGCTAACCTGGAATCCTATTCCCACAATGTGCAATGCCTTATTATTTTCCTCTTTTCTTTGTTTGTGTCTCAATAATTTAGTTTTCACAGGTTTTATACAACACAAAGGGTAGTTCCAACTGACACACCCTTTTACAAATAATTACATCCCATGAAAACTCTAATTATGATTTTATTACATTTTCTTTCTTGAACTATTACATTAGTTCTTATTTTTTACTTTTATTCTCTTTTCTTTTTCTTTTTCTTCCATTGATAAAAAGTATCATAACAATTCTCCCTTGTTGTTTAGCTGCTTCCCTTAGTAGCTCGATGATTTTTTGTATCACACATACATATAAATAAAACATCCTTTAGTTAAACAAATGTGGATATTGGTCTTTAATAAAATCAACTTTTTCCCAATTAACACTATCATTATCACAATGAATCCATTTAATTTTTACTTCATTTATAACCTTATTTCTCAATATTATAGATCTTTTTTCAATTATTTGTTTTAGCTCAATCTTAAATTCACAAGAAGGTTCAATAGAAATACTTTTCCAATCAATAACATGATTTGCATTATATACATATTTCTTAAGTAAACTTACATGAAATACATTATGGATTTGTAATTGAGGGGGTAAAGCAAGTTTATAAGAAACATCCCCTAATATTTCTAATATTTCAAAAGGTCCACAAAAATGAGGAGCTATCTTAGAATATTTACCCAATTTTAACAAACTCCTCTGTGGTTTGACTCTAAGAAAAACATGTTCACCAACCTCAAAATCTCGAGTAGACCTCTTAGAATCCGCCTAACTTTTATACCTATCTTAGGAAACCTTCATATTTTGTTTGGATTTATTAATAATGGCTTCCATCTCTAACAAGTTTTCATTCTCATACTAAACTTTATGGATAGGATAAGACCATGAAATCGGTGTATTACAATTTCGACCACATACAACTTCAAAAGGTGGCATCTTAATGGTGGAATGATATCCTTGATTGTATGAAAACTCTACTAATTGTAAATAGTCTTCCCATGACCCAGGTTTATCCATGGTATATATTTGCAACATGTCTTCTAAGATTCTATTAACCCTTTCAATTTGACCATCTGACTTAGGGTGATAGGTAGTTGTAAAATTTAGATGGGTACCAAGTTTGGTAAATAGGGATTTCCAAAAAGAAGATTTGAATCTAGGATCTCGATCTGAAATAATATTCTTTGGAAGACCATGCAACCTAACAATCTCTTTGAAAAAAATATGGGCAATATTAGAAGTAGAAGATTTTATTTTAATAGGTAGGAAATGTGCCATCTTGGTTAATCTATCCACCACTACGAAAATGGAATCATGCCCTTTACATGTTCGAGGTAATCAAGTAATGAATTCCATACTAATTGTCTCCCGTTTCCAAGTTGGAATAGACAAGGGTTGCAAGAGGCCTGGACGTTTACATTGTTCCACTTTTACTTACCTTTTGAAAAGTTAAACATTGTTGAAAATAGGTGTGGATTTCAATCTTCATTTGAGGCCAAAAGTAGTTTATTTTGATTGAGAGATAGGTTTTTTAGAATCTAGGGTGTCCCTCTATTGGGATATCATGAGAGTCTTGAACAATATTTGAGATTTAAGGTTAGGTATATTGGGAATGCACAACCTTCCTTTTTAATAAAGGAGACCATCGCTACTCAACAAATAAGGTTCTAATCGGTCTTTCAAATGAAAATTAGAGGAGGGGTTTTGGAGACTTTCATAAATGGGCTGAAAATAGCCATCAATAGGTAACTTGGATTTCATATCTTGTTCAAATTGGCTTCTCTCAAGGGTCAAGGCATTAACACATAGTCATTTTAGACTTAAGGCATCTGCCACTACATTTTCTTTTCCAGGAGCATATTGGATGGTGAAATCATATTTAGTTAAGAGTTCCATCCATCTTCTTTGTATCATATTAAGGTGAGGTTGAGTAAAGATGTGTTGGAGTCTACGATGGTTAGTTTTTAATATAAACTTATTCCCTAATAAATAATGGTGCCAAACCTTTAAAGCATGCACAATGCCTAGTAATTCAAGATCATGGATTGGATAATTTCTTTCAGCAGGTAGTAACTTTCTAGATTCATAACACAACACTCGGTTATATTGCATTAAAACACTACTGATACCTGTACCACATGCATCGATGATCACAAAAAAAGGATTACTAAAATTTAGAATACAAAGAATAGGTGCGGATGTTAATAAAGTATTTAGTGTGTGTAAATCTTTATCACATTCTGGGGTCCAATCATAGCTTTGTTCTTTCTTCGTTAGATTGGTCAAAGGTGTAGCTATTTTGGAATAATTCTTAACAAAATGATGATAAAAACTAGACAATCCTAGTAAACTTTTGACTTCATGAGCATCCTTTGGGATAGGCCAATCTTGAATTGCCTTAATTTTATTAGGGTTAGGTGAGATACATTTTAAAAAAAAATGTCCAAGTAAGATACTTTTATTTTGAAGAATTCACACTTGCTAATTTTGGCATATAACTTATTCTTTTGCAAGGTTTCTAGTACCATTTTGAGATGTTCTTCATGTTATTTTTCATTTTTTGAGTATATTAAGATATCATCTAGGAAAATTATTACAAACACATCCAAAAATCGGTGAAACAAATCATTCATCAAGGCCATTAAAGTTGCAGGTGCGTTGGTTAAACCAAAAGGCATAACTACAAATTCATAATGGCCATATCACGTTCGAAAGGAAGCTTTGGAAATGTCATATTATTTAATATGAATTTGATGGTATCTTGATTGTAAATCAAATTTGGAAAAATATTTAGTACCATGTAATTGATCTAGGAGATCATCAATTCGAGGTAAGGGATACCTATTTTTTATCGTTAATTTATTAAGTTTTTGATAATCTATGCATAACCTCAACTGCCATCTTTCTTTTTGACAAATACCATTGGTGCACCCCAAGGAGAGACACTTGGTCTTATATTTCATTCTTTAAGTAATTGTGTCAGTTGAATTTTAAGTTATGTTAATTCTGGGATAGATTGACAATAGGGAGCTCTAAAGACTGGTTATGCTCTGGGAACTAAATCAATTGCATGTTCTATAGATCTCTTTGGGGGAAGACTATCTAAATCCTCAGGCAATACATCTTTGAATTCTTGTACTACAGGTTTGATATTGATTTCTAACTTGAATTTATCACCTGTTTGAAAAAACATAGCACAAAATATCTTACAATTTCCTAGCACTACACTTGATTTGCATGGCAGAAATTTTTCTTAATGTGAAGAGGCGTTTTCTCCCCCTGTAAAATTTGACATGTCCCCATGTTAGAATTTATGATGAATTATTTGTTTTACCAACCAAGAAGGGCATTATTTCTCTCCAACCAACTCATACCTAGAATAACATCATATTTACCAAGATTCAATACATGAAAATGATTACGTGTTACAAAGTTATCTAACTCAAATTATAAGTTCAATGTGTACCAGTTTGTTTTACTATTCTACCATATGCCATTTCTACAACTAAGGGCTCAATTACTTTAGATGCAATTTTTAGTTTAGAGACAAATTTAGGAGAAATAAAATTATGACTACTACTAGAATCGACAAGAAAAATAATAGGATGACCATGTCCGAATCCTTTTATTTAATTAAGGAGGGTTGACAATGTATCATACCTATATCAATGGTTGCATAAATCTTCTTGTTGGGTTGTGGAGTAGTGTTAGTTGTGTCCTTGTTTTTGGGTCTATATTCCTCCTAATTGTGAGGGAAAAAATGATGGTAATGGTTCTCACCACAAATCCAACATTTTACTCCAGGAGGAGCCAGTTTATTTTGGTTGGATCTACCCATCTTGGAAAATTGACAATGAACATTCTTTTGACCAAATTCAATGTGGTTTCTTTTATGCTTTTCCCTAGCTTGTTTTAAAATTTGATTAAGTGTTTCAATTTTTTTCGCAATTTGGGTTGCTTCATCTTCTGAGGTGGGTTTACCGCACCACACATTAGCTTGGTATGTATGTCTTAGACCATTTATGAATTGGACCACTCAACCATGTCCTTTAATAAAGGGTACAAATTGATTAAGCCTTTCAAAATATTGTTTGTATTCATTTACTAATTGGCTTCTTTGTTTTAATTCAAAGAATTTAGTTCTATTTTCTTTTATAAAAAATTGGAAAGGAATTTTTTGTGAAAACAATTGTTTAAATTGTGATCATTTCACTTTGTTGGCTTTTAGTTTTTGAGATCGAATAATATCTTTCCACTAATTCAAAGCACTATTTTTTAGTTGATATGTGGCAATCTGGGTCCTACTGTAACTATTAGTGCTTTACAATTCAAAGTATCTTTCTAAGTTGGTTAGCCATTGTTCTGCTTCCTCTCCAATGCCGGTATTGCCACTATACTCTAGTAAGTTAATCTTTCAAGAAAAGTTGTCTAATTCCTTCTGTGTTTGTCTGCTGTTATTATCTCCAAAGGATTTTGATTCAGAGGTGTGAGAAGTGCTATCACTGGAAGTTGAGTCTTCCTCTGATGATGTTGGTCGTTTCTTAGTATTTTTTTATTTACTTTTGCTCTTTTTCCTACTTGTCTTTGAAATCTTCTTGCTTTTGGATAATTCTATGTTGTTGGGTCTCTTTTGTTCTAGTTCTTTTTGCCTAAGTTGTTGTACTTGGGCGGCTAATGTGACGACTTCCTGCATTAATGCTTGGTTGGTTTTCTCTAGGTTCTCATAAACTTTTTGGTTGCTCTTTGACAACATTGTGATAGGTCAATATGTTTATATGAAAAAATTAAATCAAAATTGATTGGTTTTGAGTGAAACCTTCACTACTAATCTTAAATGTGAGAAATAAAGCACATTAAATGGGAGAGTATAACCAAAATTTTGAAATGTGAGATTCTAGCAATTAGAATGTTAAATTTAATGTCACTAATAGTCCTTAGAGAGTGTTATCAACCATATAATGATTGAACTTATGAGAGTAATTTATCAAGATTATCTTTATAGAAGCTATCAAACCTAAAATCACATTTTTTTGTTGGCTTTCGATATGTTTATAAGTATTTAAAATATGTATGATGCTAAAGACTCTATAAAGCAAGAAAACATAGGGTAAGACAACAGTAGATGATAGAATGTAATTAACATTGAGATTACAACTTAGAACAAGAAAGCATACCAAGGATGCCAACACCTCAACCTCTCTCTCCTTTCTTTTCTTTTAATTGTAGGAAGAAATCTAAGTGCTAGCACACAATTCTATGATCTACAATATAGAGGATTGTGTTTTTTCTTTTTTTGTTTTTGTCAAAAACAAGATGGAGTTGTTTGTGAAAAATCTGTTTTCATTTGAATCTCCCATCTTTTTTACATGTTTTAAATTCTCAGATGTTTAGGTTGTAATTAAGTTAACAATGGCGTGAGGCAGAGAAAAAATGAGCCACTATGTCTAGTTTGAAATTTATTTTCAAAGTCAAAGAAAATAACTATTCATGTGATTATCCTAAGATAGATTGTAAACCATTGAATATAGATTTGATGAAAATGGGGAATCATATATTAAAAAAAAAAAATCTATAAGAGAGGGTATGATTCGACATAGATTTTTTTTTTTATAATCCAATGCAAATAATATAGAACCTAAGTTAAATTAAATACAGAGAGCAAAATTGATTGCAACATAAATGTTCAAATTCTAAAAAAGTAGTGTAATTTTCAAATTTTAAAATTGCAGTGTAAAGTTTCAAATTTTAAAATTGTAGGGTAAAGTTTTAGATTTGAGGAAAAAAAAAATCAATGTTAATTTTCAGATTTAAAAAAAAAATGCAATATAAAATTCTTTATTTAAAAAGTGCAACATAAAGTTTGAGCTTCAAAAAATGCAACTTAATTTTTGGATTTTTTTAAAAAATACAGCATTAAATTTCAGATTTTAAAATGCAACATGATATCCTAGAATTCAAATTAACATTTAATTTTTTCCCTTGCCGCTATGTACAGTTTGACAACTTGTTTAAACAAGTAAATCTAATCTACTCTATGTTTTTTGTAATTTTTAGAGATAATTTGAGTGAGATCTCCCGGGTAACTATTAGAAAACTAATCCCTCCACTATGTAATTTTTTTTTTTGTTTTGAATGAGGTGAAAAGATTTTATTCTTTCTTTTATGAAGTGAAAGAATTTTAATTTATGAAAATTACCATTAAATTCAAATGAATCTTGTGTGAATATTTTTATTTTATTGAAGAGTAACTGAAATAATAAAAGTTTTAATCTTGAATGGTAGAATATTTTATTTTAATTCTATTTTTTTTCAAAGTTTAAAATATTATTCACAATAATATTAATTTTAAAAATATCAACTCTATTATCAATGTAAAATTTTATCCACAGTAAGAATAAAACATTAATATTAGCAAACAAAATTTATCAAGATTATGAATAATAAAAGAAATAATAATTATATTGATATCTTATATGGTTTTTTTTACGGACTTAATTATTCAAAATGTAATGTAACCCTAAATTAAAGAATGACTATTATTTTATTTTGTTCTTATGGTTTATTTTCTATTGTGCAACCCAAATAAATATGAAGAAATGATCAAAGGCTCTGATACCAAATTGAAATGAAACTAATTCCCAAATTTAAAATGTAGCATTTAAAATGATTTCACAATTTAATTCCCAAAAACTTTTATGCACAAAAAATAATATATAATATTTAAAAATTTTCAACTAAAGTGAATATAACAAATTAATTAACCATTGTATTCAAATACATTCAATCATGTCGTAAATAAATTATTGATTCAATAAAATTAAAGGATTTAAACACTTTATTGCTCAAATAGTTTATCAAGCATTAATACTTATCTTTTGAAATGTGCAAAAAAGTCCCAACGATTGCTGGAATGGACCCTGGTTCAGCCTCTTCCGTCTATGAGCAATATAGGAAGCAAAAAAAGCATACTTTGCCACTCTTCACAATGTTTTGGTTCCTTTGGAACAATGCTCAACACTCGAGGCAAACCATGCCCTGGCCAAGACCGCCTTGAGTGCACTCTATTGTACCCCAGGTTGGACACACACTATAGATGTGCCCTCTTCTTTGTCTTGCTCACAGTTGGCTAACCTAGAATCCTATTCCTGCAATGTGCAGTGCCTTACTATTTTCCTCTTTTCTCTGTCTGTGTCTCAATAATTTAGTTTTCACGGGTTTTATACAACACAAAGGGTAGTTCCAACTAACACACCCTTTTACAAATAATTACTACATCCCATGAAAACTCTAATTATTATTTTATTACATTTTCTTTTTTGAACTATTATATTAGTTCTTATTTTTTTACTTTTATTCTCTTTGCTTTTTCTTTTTTTTTTCCACAGGGAAAAAGTCTCATAACAGCCGCCTGACCTCGCCACTTTTGTGCCCACCTCCTCAGCCTACTGGTGCTCAACACTGTTGTCTCTGCCTTCATCTCCTCCTTGTCTTGTTAGCATTGCCTCCTCCTGGACACCAACATCTCCCTTGGGGGCATCTATTAGGAAAATTGAAGCAGGACCGTGCTACTGCCACCAAGTCCTGAAGCCCCGTGCCACACCAACATTGTCTATGGGTAGCATCGAGGCTAGTCCCTATCCTCTACCTCGTCATTAGTAGGGATGACATCGACTATGGTGGGACACTAAAAATTTCCTAGTTTGGCGATGCTCCTTACTACTCGAGTGTACGATGGAATAATGGACAAAATGGTTTGTACAATATTGTTAAACAATCGGCCACCCGGATCCAATAAAAAGGAATAATCACAATATCTGTACGACTAAGAAAAAAATGGTTATATTCCATGTTTTGCAGTTGCCTATGATCATCCACCCATCTCATCCCTCTATATGGCTGCCATCTGATTTGGTTAGTCCACAAAGTATCAATCTACAATCTCCAAAATAGTAAGTCTCCATATCTCCACTGGCGAACAAGCTTGTACTAGTGATCCATTGGAACGTTGTGGTCCCTCACCCATTGATATCCGACTAGTCAGGTGCAAGTGATGTGAATTCAAACACCCACACCTATAACAATGTGCACATGGTGAGGATTGTATACTTATAATGCATGAACCTACCTAGCTCGTAGTATAGGTGTGCCAACATGCACTAGCCCCATGCATAGATGATGCACCACTCATCCATCTCTCTGATGGTATGGACAAGGCCCCCATGAAGGTAAGAGCTTCGTCCATCCATGGTCACTCGCATGGCGACTGTCACCACCATTTCCCTTTATATAAGGGGGACTACCACACTACTCTACTCGATCCATGGGTCCTCCAACTCTCATATGTGAGGCATTTTTTTGGCTTTTATCTCACAAATTTCAAAAAACGTCTCCCAGTGAATAGTAAAAATGACCCTCCTAAGGGTCCACTCAAGTATATATAGGCTTCCCAAGGCCCATTTTTCCTGGTGATCATGGTCCCATCATTTTTACTAATTTTACCCCACCAAGTTGGGGGAAAAATTAGGAGGGGGCATATACTCACTTCATCATATTTTTCTTCCAAACTGCATAATTTTCCTTGACCATTCTTCTCGCCTTGGTAGCTTCTTTTGTTTTTTGAGTTAACTTAAATTTGAGTTTTGCAGAATCAACTTTCATGTCAGATGTCGTGGTTTCTCACTGAGCTCAATTGTTAGGGGAATAATTAGTACCTGCCTACTTGACCTTTGTGGCCTTTATAGTATCCTTTTAGCAAGAAAATCTATAAAAAAATTAAAATTTTGAGTTTTCTCTATTGTTCTACTTTCTACTTTAGTGTAGCTGATTTTTTCCAAAGATCAGCTCACTAAAGTGGGGGAAAAATTTAATGTCATAAAATTGCACCCCACGGAAATTTCACATTTGCGCATTTCACCCTTGTATTTATGGCACCTAGCCGCATTTATGACAAGAACCTTATAGGTTGGAATTTTGTGATTTTGACCTCATAAAGACCATGATGAAGCGAAAATAGTCTATCACCTCATTTCTTGTGAAATGAAGAGTTGGAAACCTGCATTGCATGTAGAAATCCATGTGATGCACTAGCATCCCTATATTTTTCCAAGTTCAAACAAGGAATCTTGGAATCTTTGACCTACGACACGTGTCCCTGTGGTTGATTTTTGAGAGTAACAACTCCTCCCACCCATGCAATTGAAAAAAAACTTTGTCTTCACTCTCATTCTCATTCATTCTATCACTCTCTAATTCTAGCACTCTCCTCTTTCTCTTCTATTCTCTTGATCTCATGTCTATAGTGAAGCTTTGTTGGATTGAAGATCCTCCAACAACTAAATCTCTTTTGCAAGAACTCAACATTGTTTCTATTAAGCCAAGAGGGGGTCACAAACTATTGGTAATGCTCTCTTGATTCTTGTCTATTTACTATCATACTCTCTTTTATGTCTTATCTTGTGGTACAGGCTCTCCTCTCAAGTGGGGTTTTCTTTTACCACTTTGTGTGTCTTATCTTGTGATACGGGTTCTCCTCCCAGGCGGGGTTTGTTTTTATCACTTTGTATCTACATTGAGTCTATTATTCTCTCTATCTATCTAGCAATCCCTAGAGGTGGGAACACCAAAACGAGGGTTTGATTACAACAAGTCTCGAAACTACCCCAACATTTTTCCTCGTTCGCCTTGTGTGCGGGTTTCTCGTGTAGAGCTTGAAGGAAGATTTCGAAGCGTAGGACCCTTTGTAAGTTGATCTTCTACCTTCTTTATCTTTTATTATCATTTTCTATTTTCTATTAATTTAGTAGGTTAAACAAATCTTGGATCTAACTCAGTTAGCAGATTGTTTGTAATTTTGTCCAAGGGTTCAATGCTTTGTTCGAACAAGATTCCAGCACACCATGTTGGCATCCCACTCCCATGCTATAGTCCTTTGGCTGAGAGCTTCTCCCTTTGTGATAAGAATCTTAGTGATCTTCTCTTTTGGTCCTTGAAGTTGTCTGTTTGTTATTATTTATGATATTTTGTTTTTAGTTCTTCCTTTACAATTTTTTCATCCTTCTTTCTAACCCGTTAATTAGTTTGAGGTAGTTTAGGGCAGTTGATTCCCTGGGACTCTCTTGGTAAGCAAGAGAGTCATGAGCAGTGAATCCCCCTTCTCTACATGATGTTCCTCAACTAAAAATTAATCTTGTTCTTACTATTCAAGGCATTTCAAAACCACCTCAACCTCCTGATTACATTCTCAACTTGGTTAAACAACTTACTCATAACAAGAAACTTATTCAAAATATGTTACAACAACCTCATTATCATGTAGTTGCTCACACACACAATTCTTGAAATGACAAACAACCTAAATAAACACCAATTTTTCCCACTTCTATTTTTCTTCCTCAAACTTTTCTTCCTCCTACACCTCATCTTCCTCAACATGTTGGTAAATAATATGATCTTGTTGAGAAGCTTCGTGCTAGTCCTACTAAGATCTCTCTTTGGGAATTGATGAAAACTTCAACTACGTACCAAAGGATGCTCCAAGAGGCCTTACAAAAGATAGGTGTGTCACATTTTGTTAGACTGAATGCTGTAGTAGCCTTAAATTATATTATATGCATGCAAAAAACTTAGATATTGTATTCCACCAACATGAATTACCTTCTCTTGAAAATACAATACAATATTGATCCTCTTATTATAATAGTCATCATTAATAGAAATGGTATAAAATGTAATTTAATTGATAATGGATTAAGTTTTAATTTTTGTAGCATAGGTTTATTATGTAAGATCGGTGTAGATACATCTCTCATTAAACTTGATACTCTTTCTATTTGGGGCTTTGGTAATGTTGGTAGACAACCACAAAGTACAATTTAACACTACTAGTTGGGTAGGATATGTGAATTTTCCTACCTTTATCCATGTCATGCATGATTCTCTTTCATACAATATTCTTCTTAGTAGACCATGGATTCATACCATGGGGGTAGTCATGTCTACTCTTCATCGTATAATGAAGTTTCTTTACATAAACAAGCTTTATACAATTGATGTTGATCCAAGCCCAATTCACTTACAAGCAGAAGTCAAATATCAACATCTTGTGTCTAGATCTCTTAGAACTTCAATTCCATCTTCAAAATTTGACCCATTTCTTCCTAATGATAATAATACCATTGATTATAAATCACCTACGAGTGAAATCTTTGACAATAATGGGATTCGTTAGATTTTACACCTTCCTTTATTGGAGAATATAAAATATCACCATCAAAGCCTGAGACCCCAAAGATTTATTTTGATGATGTCTACACAATCTTTTCCTTCTTCTCAAATATCTAAGCTCAATACTATAACTTCTACTTTGACTTTTTTTGTTAGCCATACTTTGAATTTGATTCGTTCTTCCAACCCATTATTCTCTACTACTAACAACAATGGTGAGAAAAAATATTATTTTCCTTCAAATGCATATTTTGGTGATGATTGGGGTTCACTATATTTTACACCGTCCTTTATTAGAGAGTACAAAAAAACAAAATCTAAACCTAAGATCCCAAAGGAGACTTCTATTTCTTTTACATAATCTATTTCTTCTAAGCAACTCAAATCTACTATTCCAACTTCTTCTACTTTGATAAATTCCAAAACACCATCATTCCATGATAATATACCTTCTTCTTCTAACACATATCTTGATGACGATTGGGGCTCTTTAGATTTATTCCCTTATGGACTGATTGAATATAAGAGTGGCCCTCCCCATCCTAACATTTAAACACTCAACATATATTTGCATTCTTGCAAAAGAATTGATTCCTCTTCTCATATCACTTCTACTACTTCAAAAAGAAATCATCCTTCTCATTTAGACAAGATTTGTAATGTGGCATGTTCTCCTCTATATTATTTGGAGGCACATTATGGGCTTGGATTCAAAATTCTTTCTAAACTAGGATACAATGGAAATAGTTTAGGGTACATGGAACAAGGAGTTAAGGTTTATTTGAAACTAACACTGTATTTTTATAAAGAGGGTTTAGGTTACTAGCCTTATCCTTTGTCTACATACCCTCCTCCATTTTATGATGTATTTATGTCTTCCTCTTGTGAGCAATCAAACCTTTCTTCACAAGAGAAATGATTTCTTCCTACTCCTCATCCTCTATCTAAACAAGAGAATATTTTTTCGAGGATTCTCAAATCCCACTTGACTACTCTTCCTCCTCCAACACAAGAAATTTCATAAACACAATCAAATAAAAACTTATTTTTGTGCGTATTATCAAGTCCTTGGCCATTCCACCAATGAATTTCAAGCCTTGGGTGATAAAATACAAAAACTTCTCGAATTTAGTACAATCACTCATATTTTTTGATGTGCATGTTTTCTCATCATGTGAAAAGTAATATTGGGTTTCACCCTTGTCTCGTTCTTTCTAAATGATAAACTTTCTTATATTAGGTTGCTCCTCACTATGTGGCATTTGTAGCTCTATGTTTCTGCCCATTTCCATTTGTGGTGGTACAATCTTGCATGCAAACATAATTCATATATGGTGGCAAGAAAATGGTCTCTAGCATGGTTATCCTAGGCTATACACTAGGGGGCAAGGATAAATGGTTTTCAAAGTGTTCATCCTTCTTGAGGATCCCCTCTCTTCTTCAGTATATTAAATATGCTAATATTTTAAGGGGGGCATATCACCTATCGACCTGTGTATCCATGCATGCACCCTTCTTGAGCTTTGGTTTATTCACGTAAACCCCTTGTGGTGATATTTTTCATAATTCCCCCTAAGGTATGGCTATTGATTCATCCCTCACAACAATGTTCATTTGTATGTTCCCCGAGGTGTTAACACCACACAATCATATAGCATAACACAACTTTCTAATCTATGAATCTATGTACTCTATAAGCCACCTAGCATAATTAAACTTTCTAGTCTCTAGGATTAATAGGGAATAATTTATCACATCCATGGCTTCCTAGAATAACACAAATTTCTAGTCTATAGGCTTTTGGGACATGACTTATCACACTCATGGTTACCTAGCATAACATAACTTGGTAGTTCATAATCTATGTGCACATTTTGATCTACATGACCCCTAGAAACAAACCAAGCTAGTGCCTATGTGTTGTACCCTTCTTCATTAGTATTGATTTATCCCCATCTATTTGTATGCATTCTTCCTTTGAAGCAATCGATCAAATCATTCAATTCAAGGGATGATGCTTGGTATTGAGACAATGTTTCATACTAAGGTCTCCTTACCTTTTTGACTCAAATTTTTTACTTTTGATAGTGTGTACTAACATTGTTATTGTATACTTTTTTCTCTCCATGTATGCTTTATGTATGCTTCATGTATGCTTCATGTATGCTTTGTGTATGCTTCGTGTATGATTTATGTTCACTCTATTGTTTTCTCAATGTATGCCTCATTTATGTTTGAATTTTTCTTTATCTCATGTGTGTAATATATTTGTGTGTGTGACCCTTTTATCTTGACATTGTGGATTGCTAGGATCCTAAGTCTAAAGGCTACCACATCTTTCATCTTGGAGTCATCCTATCTCTTCAACATTTTGGATAAAGAGATTTACCTTCTCCATAATTTAGTGTGAATATGAATGTAAGCTCATACCCTCACTAAAGTGGGTGCTAAATGTAGTGTCATAAATTTTCACCCTTGAAAATTTCACACTAAGTTTGGCTATTTTGAGTGTATAATTAATTAAGTTTATAATATGATCATTTCATGTCTAGATTAAGAAAATATATTAAATTCCCCAACATCTTGAATTTCAGGAGTGAAAAAGACTCAAACACCAGTGTTGGCTGCCCCTATCCTACAAATTAGCTTTCAAAAATTTCTAAATTCAAATCTCAACCTTTAGTATCATGATAACTATACCTTATCATTCTGACTCCAAAAATTACTCAAGATGCATATATGATCAACTCTTTCTCTCCCATTTGGACAATTAGGAGAAATTATAGACTAATTATGAACACAAATGCAACTTATTTATGAGAATTCTCTCTCTCTCTACATGATTTATATAGCTCTTTATTTGTTATGTAGACTAACCCTTGCAAGTGATCAAGGCAGCTTATTCCTTTTTCATTAACTCCTTGTGGCAACTTGTGATATGACATCACTCCAACAAGGGTTTCACACATAAGGTAACTCTATTTCATGTTATTCCATTTATTACAATCTTTATCATTTCTTTGGGCTATGTTCCCTTGAGAGCATGCACTCTTTATCATCATCATCCTTGTTGTAGAGGTGTGAATACCAGCATGAGGTTTTAATTAGGAAATCCCCTATATAGCATAACCATTTTCCCTCTTTTGTGTGTGCAAATACAAAATTAGAATTTTTGGTAGTGAAAAATTATAGGAAAATAGAGTAGATTGTGATATGTTGATAGGAATTCAGAACAACCCAAAAGCATAGAACAAGGGAACCCAGTGCCCCTGTCCTACCAATTCATCCCCTACTTTTAGTGATAGGTTAAACTCTTTGTCTACATTTCTTAGATGTATAGCTATTTCTATAAATTTTTGTGTTCACGTGTAATTATTTGCATTCTCATATTAGGGTTTATACCGCCTAGGTTAATTTGATCACACTTATCAATCCACTCTCTTTGTAACAAAGGAACAAAACCTAGGTAGATTGGCTCTCCTTTATGAAGTTAACCAATCATAACTCCTTTGTTGGTTTATGTTCCAATGTTGAGTAAATAAAAGATTGATCAAGGTTAATCTACTAATTAGATCTAAGATCTCTTTTCCACTTAACAAGGGGTGCTTCATCTAAGTTAGTTTACTTTTATAGGGATTTCATGGGACAAGGCACTTCATTATTGAATGATGTGTCACTATATAGATCTAGTAAAATCATTCTTATAAATTTTATTTTCTCACTTGTAAGTTCACTTCAAGATACTAAACCTTGATTTTTGTCACTAAATCTATGAGATCCCAATGAAAATACTTTCTAAATGATAGAAAATACAACAATAGCATCACCAATTACCAATGTTACAATAGAAGATAAACCTTAATTAGAGTAAATTTGCTAGTTTATTAAAAGTATTTTATTGAATTTAAAAGTCTTCAACATTTAAAATGTGACAATTTAGATAGATGTGTATTTAGTGGCACAAAACGTTTAATCCATGGGAAAATACAATTGAGCTTGCAAAACTTGTGGAGGGCCTTACAAAAAATATTCTTTATAGGCTCATGCTCATAATCAAAAGTTTTATTTTTATTAAAAAAATTAAAAATTGTAGCAATGAATGGATGGTAAAAATTCCCTAGTATGAAAACAACTATAAATTTTTTTGAAGATGGTGAAAATATGCATAAACATAATAGAAAATGTTGATACATATTTACAATGGAAGGAAAATTTGAGTTTTACTCATGATGCTTGAGATATATCCTATTGATAAGGATATCAAGGATATCACTAGATTCATTCATAAGATTGAAGGAATCATATTCTAAGAATCAAACTATGAATGGCACCTAGGCCTAGCCCTTCTTTCTTCTCATCGAAGGATTGAACCCCCAATATTAAAATTGGGAATGGATGGATATTTTTTAAACCATGATTTAATAATTTATTGATGTTGACCATTGAATCCATGAAAAAATTCCTCATTTGTTCTAACTCAAACACCTTTACTATTCTAACCTCCATTACCCTGTCTTCCTCTATCACCAATTATTTAGCTAACTACAAGATTGAGGGTCTATTGATAATAGAAGGATTGTCTCCTTGATATACACTAAAGCATATGGATATGTTCCAATTATCTTCTTAGGATTGGTTTGATGAACCTATTCAACCAATTTTAAATTTTGGTTCTATTCCTTTGAATGCTCTACACTCACCCTCTTGATTATTTTGATCAAATTCTTATGTATTGATTTATCCAAACCATTTCCTAGTGGATAATAATTAGAAGATGTTTTCAAATAAATCACATACTTAAAATAAAATTCTAAAATATTGGAGCCTATGAATTATTTTGTATTATTAGATATTATGGTTAAGGGAACCTTGAACCTAGTGATGATATCCTCCAGAAAGTTGATGACAAGTCCCTTCATAACTTCGTTAAGGGTGATTGATTTAGTCCATCCAATGAAGTAGTTGGTGGTTATGAGGATATATTTATGACTTGCACCTAGAATTGAGTTAATCATCTCAATTAAATATAAAACCCATTGGGCAAACAATTCTTCTACAAATATAGGTTTAGAGGCATTTTGGCATTTCTTCTCTTTTTAGTGTATACGTTACACTATTGATATCTAGGCATCCTTCAAGAAATTTCATGAATGGAAAAAAAATGATTAGCCAATGCAAATTCCTAGAAAAATCCAGTTCAACCATTGCAAAAGAGGTTTTGAAAAAAAAAAATAGGTAATGATCATATGAAAATTGGTATAGTGCAAGTACAAAAAGGAGAAATATGTATGTCAAAAAATGAAAAATGATTTTTTATTGGTTTAGTCTAGTTTTCTATCACCACTAAGAGTTTCAAAAGGGTTTGCACGTGAAACCTATCAACAACCACTTAGATTCTCACAAAATTTTATGTAATTATCTACCAATATATAATTTTTTTGTTTGTTATAATTTTTCCTCTATTATAGGGAATCATTGAGGTTTCAACTATTTTTTACAACTCCAAACTTATATCTTCTATGTTTACATACTTTTGACTATGTTTTATAGCTCAAATCATTTGAATTTTCTACCACTAGATATTTCTTCAATCTTCAATTTGGATTTCGCATGAAAATCAAACTCCAAATTTTCATGCCCACATTTTACACACTTAAAGGACACAAAACAACCTAACTAATCTACAACAAACTTTACTAATTTGCAATTTTTTTTCTTTAAACAATAATAACGTAATATACTACTTACAAAAATAGTCAATGATGTCATTTAGCTAGGGGAAAAGATGTCAATGAGTCAATATTATTTTAAAAGAAATAACGTTTACTTCTTTTAGATCAACATAACATACCTCTTGCCTACTCAATATCTCTTGCATCCCATCGCATCATAGTTCCTCACTTCGAATACATGTTACTGCAAGTCGTTAACACAACTAGGTGCTCATGCAAGACAATGAAAGATTACATACCTGATTATCAAGATCAACCATATCATTAGTTTAAAATAGACAATCAAAAGAGTAGTTTATGATTGGATTTCAATTAAGGATAGTGTAAGCATAAAAACAAGAGAGGTTGGTGGAATAACAATAAAGTCTTAGAAATATAGATCCTAAGGGCCAGAACCAGACCTTTGGGGCTAATCTCAGATGGCCTTGCCTACGTAAAATTTGCATAGAGGCTCTGTAGTTCCACAATTTGAGTTTGCTCCAACTCATTTGACTGACCAACCAAGGGTATAACCACTAGGTTTCGAGTGATAACTCCACCTTAGTCATAATCATAACCCTATAACACTAATGTACACTAAGCTCAATTATTTTCTCAAATGCATCTGATTCCCCTATTCTATGAGTTATAAGACTAAGAGAGTGGGTACACAACCCTTTCTTGGGTCCAATACTCCAGATAGTTCCATAGTCACCTGCCACCCACTTTGGTGAAGCCGAGGATTGAAAACCTAGTTAAGGATTGTTGGAAACTTACAACCAATTAAAGACAATTTCCACATAACCTATAAAGAAATCTATGCATATAAGTATTCAGAATCCACATGCAAGAGAATAGACAACATACCCATGAAAATATGACACAAGATATACCCTGGGAAAACCCTCAAGAGGGGAAAAACCCAACCTCCAAAAGCATCCATCTCTTGTGTATTATTCAACTATAAAGATTACAATACATCTTCTAAGTCTCCATAAACACCATTGAAGCAACAAGCTCTCTCAAAGAAATCCATGTGAACAAGCATGCAACCACACATCCTGTGCCATGCTTCAAACCCTCACAAATGCTAACCAGAGCTAACATGCAAAATTGCATCTCATAATAACTACCTTTGTGGTTGCTTTTATAGAAGCAAGCTCCCACAAAACCACTAAGTGGTATTACACAAAACCATGTGACTAAAACCATGATATTACAAAACCATGTCCCCTTATTTAATATTGGGTGCTATATTTATTATTTTTCCCCAATATTAAATAATTACATTTTTACAGCTTAACTTATATCCCAATGTTACATGCAACATTAAGTGGCCCCAATAATAATTACATTAAATATATTATGCAAGGTGTACAACACACCTTTTTCCTAACATTCTCCCACTTGTTGTATACATTGCATAAAGGGAACAAGTAACCTCAAAACATGAATCAAATGAACAATCCATATAGCCATATATACCATCATGGAATCAAAGTGCTCCATCGAGATACCTACAACAAGAATCAAAGTGACCACCATCCCAAGCATGAATGCTCTCATCCTCCATCATGCCAATGCACAAAGATAATAAGCCATACAATAGAGAAGCCACACTATCTGTCACAACGAAGCATAAGTCCTGCTTCAACTGATATCCCAAACACAAACACTCAATCCAAAAGTAACAATATGCACCAGTAGCTATCAAGATGCACAAACCCATAGCTGAAATAACACCCACAACAAGTGCCAATACATCCAACTATCGATACCTCCAAGGTATACAAAACATAGTAAACTCATGCCATAAACATATACACCCATAAACTACAATCATAAACTCCATGTGCAAAACCTGTCAAAGAATGACATACACATCCAAGAGCTCCCAATGCATGGGTAATGCAAATCTAAAAAATATCAAGGCATACCAAGTCTACCAATAGAATCATATAGAAAGTGTAAACTACATCATGTAGAACCAAGGAATCATCCACAATGATATGCAAACCTATACATCAATAACCTGTAAGAAAAATATCCTACATACACCTCTTAATGCCAACTGTGTTAAGTATGATCTCCTCCACAACACCCCAAAAGAAAATCCATAACAACACTCAACCATTCAATCACCAAGATCAAACATAACATATGTATCATGTAATCAATATGGATGTAAGCATCTCATAACCAAAGAAGATCAAACTAAATCCATTCCCAATGAAGGAAATAAGCCCAATACATCTCCTAAACTCAACATCAATGAATGTAATCACAATGCATAAGGAGATAAACATGCCAACACTCCTCAAATGAACCTTCAAAACCATATATCCATAGGTCAAGATCCAAATGCATGAGAAGATAAAGCATAAAACATAAAGCAGCTGAAAGTAACAATGAGCAATACCTCTCAAGTGAAACTGTTGAGTAGACCAAGAGTGAGGGATGAGAATGCTACTCCAAGACATCCAAGTCATCATGACTCATCCAAGAACACTCTCCTCATAGGTCCATGTTGAACTCATGTCCAACCAAGGTGTAGGCTCCTCAGACTCCCTGCTGAAATCTCATCAAGAGTAACCATCTCAACACATGTCTCTAATCATAAGAGAACTCAAGCCTCACCTATGTCTCCAAGTATCCATGAGTACCTATAACCAACCAATCCATGCTAAACACCAAATGCAATATAGCACCATCATGAAATAATCAAGCAAATGTCGATGTACCCAATACCAAGAGAACCAAACAAGATCAATGTCATATATCCAATCACGAATCAGGAACATAACCATCACAACATGATCTAACCATCTCCTAATAGGAGATCTCATACAACAATGCATACATCCTAGTCTCAAGAGAACAAGTACCATGCCAAAACTCTAACATATGATCAAGAGTAAACCATGACATAATACAATAACACCCTAAACCAAGAATCAACATATGTAATTAATATGAATAAAACCATCCCCTATCAATGAAACCAAAGATGCCAATGAACCATCACTACATAAAAGTAGAAACCAAGAGTCCATCCATGACACCAACAATTACTGCAGAAGACCATCCACCATCAAATGGTGAATACACATCACTGTCAACAACTCCCACTGAACTGTGATATTGAGTCACACATGGCATCATGACAACCATGCTCTCCATGAAGATCATCCAGGTCTACACACACAATTGAAATGTTAGTAACATAACAAGTAGAACCAAAATCTCCAAGCCAAGAAGATACCTACAACCGCCAAACCATCATAAACATATCCATCACCACCAAAACCATCACTGTCAAAAGCTCCTACTGAAAAGTATAATCAAGCTATCCATGACATCATGATAACAATATCCTCATGAAGATCAACCAAATTCCCTCACACAATCAAAGAACTCAAATATAACAAGAGCTCCCAAAAGGAAAAGTAAAACCATGATCCTCATACCACGAAGATACACCGCCACAACCATAATTAGAAACCAAATCAACACCACCAACAATGCACCTGCATAAACCATCATGACATGCCAAAGTCTCTAAAGCACAAGAAACATACATGACACCATGATCACCACCAAATGTACCAACAAATCAACCCAACCATGTCCACATATCTGCATAATCATAGTCAACTACATAAATCTCATATCATGACTATATCTGGTAATACCATCTCTCCTCCTCAACATGACAACAAAACTGACAAACCAAGTGACTAAACCATGTAAGTATAGACCGCCTACAACATTGCAAAACTTGTAGATACAACAATGCAACATACAAATCCAAACATATACTGATAACCATGTCAAATAAGAGAATAAGCTGAGATATACAACTGAGCATACAATGAATCCAACATCAAATCTCCAAGATCCGATCATCCATAAACTCATAGTATCACTATAGTCAAAGAAACTCATAAAAAATCAGATAAAGAAAACAACAAATAAACCATGCCATTTGAATATCTCCAAACCTGATCCACTATGTAGTGCTCTGAACAAGCTTTCTATTGGCTATTTGAAGTCCAAAATATGACTCCGTATGCACCCGATATGCCCTCTCGAAGCTCAAATAGAACACTTGAATTTGACCAAGAGAAACACTATCAAAACTGAAAAAATGGAAAAATATCTACAACTATAGCGTAGAGCTCTGAGTCACCTTTCCAACGAGTCCAAGAAGTCAAAAAACAGACAATCTGGGTGAAAGTTATGCCCCTCCGAAGTAAAATAGTAGTTTGCACCTAAGGCAAAAAAAATTTAGCCACCCTTGGTGGCTAGGCGGTGGCCCCACCTGGGTGGCACCACCCCTTGGTGGTGGATCCAAAAGGGTTATCAAATTCAATTTAATTTTTTAATTTCAAAAAATTTCCTCCACCCCTTTGCACAGACCTGACGCATATTTAAAATATGGCTTTATAAAGTTTGAAGTCCGACGGACTTTCTTTTGTTTAAGTCAGCAAAATTTTTAAGGAAGGTGGATATTAAAAGATGCATGGTGGAAAAAATATAATAAATTTTTGTTTTTAATGCCCGCATGGGCCGCAGTCGGTGGGCCTCGACGTACCTACCAGACGAGCCACCACCGGGGGCTTACCCTACCGGCAGTGGTACCTACCGATAGGGGCCAACAAGCCCTGCGTACTGCAGGGTGTCAGCCTTGCAGTCCACAGGGTCTGTGGTACGACGGGCTGCAAAGTGGGGGGGGGGGTCCGCCCCTCCCCTAAACATTTTAAATTTTTTTTTATTAAAAACCTTTCCAATTGGTATTTCAACTGATTCATTTTTTTTTTATTTAAATTTATTTTTGCAGGTCAAAATTTTTGGAGGACGGGAGATTTATTTTTAATTTTGATTTTTTATGAGAAATTAAAAAGACGTTCCATATGACCTGTGAAATTGGGATTTTACAAAAAAAAAAATTGCATTTTTTTCAACTTTTCTAAAATAGGTCAAGTTATATATCAAAATTCATCTCTCGGCCAACCTGGATCCAACCATGATGTCTATTTTGGGTCAGAAGATCATCTGTAAATTTTCCCCCACAAAACCCCCACTTGAATGCAAAACCAAGAAACCTATTTCACCCAAAATTTCTCACACCCCAAATCTGCAAACAACCCATCAAATCAGCAAACCCAAAACCCCCAGATCTACAATAAACAACCTTCAGAGCCCTCATATCTTGCATGTCTTTGATTCTCACATGCAATGTATAGATTCAAACTTAAAAAAGATTTTTCTTAGCCAAGGGTTATACAACCACAACCAAAGCTCTGATACCACTTGTTGGAAACTTGTAGCCAATTAAAGACAATTTCCACATAACCCATAAAAAAATCTATGCATCTAAGTATTCAGAATCCACATGCAAGAGAATAGACAACATACCCATGAAAATATGACACAACATATACCCTAGGAAAACCCTCAAGGGGGAAAAAAACCCAGCCTCCAAAAGCATCCATCTCTCGTGGATTATTCAGCAATAAATATTACAATACATCTTTTGAGTCTCCATGAACACCATTGAAGCAACAAGCTCTCTCCAAGCAATCCATGCAAACAAGTATGCAACCACACATCCTGTGCCATGCTTCAAACCCTCACAAATGCTAACTAGAGCTAACATGCAAAATTGCATCTCACAATAACTACCTTTGTGGTTGCTTTTATAGAAGCAAGCTCCCACAAAACCACTAAGTGGTATTACACAAAACCATGTGACTAAAACCATGATATTACAAAACTATGTCCCCTTATTTAATATTGGGTGCTATATTTATTATTTTTTCCCAATATTAAATAATTACATTTTTACAACTTAATTTATATCCCAATGTTACATGCAACATTAAGAGGCCCCAAGAATAATTACATTAAATAAATTATGCAAGGTGTACAACACACCTTTTTCCTAACAAGGATATACTAGTAAAATATGGGGGATAGAATTAAGTACTCGTGCTTACACAACAATTCCGCAAGGCATAGCAAGACACTAGGAAATAAATCTATGAAGCATTCACAAGATAGAGAATTCACTTACAATGTCTCTTAAATGTCAAATAGTTCATGATAATACATGTATTTATATTTAATGTAACTCTTATGAATGAGAGAATATAATGAATTTTAAACACACATTATTTAACAAAAGAAAAACTAATACTATCAAATGATAACATCTTAATAAAGTGATAACTATAACTTTCAAATTGATATTCAATACAAAGGTATAAAAACCATTCAACAAAAGAGGATAACCATTATGATAACAATCTTGATAACTGTACATAAATCAAACTTTATTGCATGTAAATGATTAACAAAATAATATACCTACGGTTATGTTGATTACCAACTCGAAATAAATAGTAAAATACTAACAAAGATGAAGTCAAACAAATAGCAGAGGACTAGTACATGCGAACCAAATTAAATCTTGTTGATTAAAAGTGAGCTATCCTTTGATCTAAATTCCAGATGCCAAAAATACCTATACTAGAATGCATGGGTTATTACAAAGACTCCCTCTATATATATAACATGCAATAATTACAAACAGAAATGTTTTGGGTCAACCAAATGATACGGAAAAAAACATAGGTTTAAGTCGGAATCATTTTTCATGTTGAAAGATAGGGTTCTCTTGTTCAAATAGATGCATCAAAGAAATAGAGGAAAATGAAAACTGTGGTATTAATTCTACCCTACTTTCCCCAAAAATAGAGCTGGTTGACAATGTTGGTATACAAACCAAGGATGCAAAGGAATGAGTGATTTTTTTAACGGTGGGGAAATCACTATGTTGAGAAATGAGAAAAGTTCTAATTTTGAACATCTAAAAATTTTGCAACATCGAATGAATATTCTTCTCAATAATAAAGTATTTTTAGAGTGAGGTAATTAGTGATTTTCCTTTAATAGAATGATTTTTATAATGCTCTTGGAATAAAATGTAATTGATTAATTATTATTATTTTTGTTTATTTTGGTAGAAATGAATATGTTTTTATTGTTGTCTGTAAATTGCATTTTCAGTGAATATAAAATAACTGTACTTATATGTAAATACATGGTGTTTTATAAATAGTTACATTGTTAGTTTTAAACCTGGGGTGGTTTAATTAATTCTATATATATATATATATATATATATGGAGTATGGGACTTGTTTATATGGACTCTTTAGTTAAAATAGATTTATGTTATTTATGTTTTATATTGATATTTTTATGAGGAAAATTTTATATTTATTTTTGAATAATTGTTAGAAAGATATATTTAAATTTGTTAAATTTAAAAGAAGGGTATATATATATCATAGTTAGTTAATAGAATTGATTTAACTAAACAAATGAATTATGTCTTTGCAAATCCTTGTATTATTAGTTAGGAAGATAGAGTTTAATTATTTGAGTTAAGGATATTTTGTTGAAGAAATTTATATGACAATATTTTATGTTTTTCTCTTATTGAATCAAGGGGCTTGTGTAGTTAAGTGTTAGAAAAGAAAATAAACTAATTTAATTGTTTTTAGGAAAGATGGAGGATTTAGAATGAATTAGAAAGTAGGTAGGAATTAGATACTTCCATAATTATGTTATTAAGAATTTATGTGAGTATTTAAAAAGAATAAATATAGGTTATATGATATTTATTAGTTATAAAATTATTTAGTTAATAAGGTGTTGGAATTACAATTATGTGGAAATAAAATCATTGATGATGTTCAATAGTTCTTTGGAAGAGTAATTTGTCATTAGAAAATTTAAGACTGGGTAAATAAACTGAGTGAAGTATATTTAGGGGACTAATGAGATTAGCATATTTACTGATTCAGTTACTGTTAGTATTATTTTAAAAAAAGTTTGAAATAAGAGGAAATTAGATATTAGTAGCATAAATTTAAAATGATAAACCATTAGTGTTTTTTTTTATAAAAGAAATAAACCAAATTATATTTTCTTCTATAGTAATGCATATATTCACTTTTACATATATTTAAATAAACATATATATTAACATATAATCTTTTAATAACAGTAGCTATTTCAATTAAATATATTTATATGTAAATATTCAAAAATATTATTATAATCTGTGTGTGATATGAATTGGGATATTAGAAAATATTTCCTGATGGATATAGAGAAATTGTTAGTGATGTTTTAAAGGTTCCTTACAATCTATCACTTGAATGTGTTAATGAAAAAAGTTTGTTTGTGTAAATGAGAATTGAGTTATTGGCAAATTATGTTTATGTAATTTCGTTAGTTATTTTAAATGACCTCTTTAGAACGAATAAATATGTTGAAATGGTTTGCTTATTCTTTATGACATTGAATGTATTCATACATTTTAGGTGGATATTTCATGATCCCATTTTGATGCATGGACCTCTTGAGTTATTATGATTTAAGGAGTTTTGTGTCATTCTTTGGATTTGTGTTGAAATTGAGTAAAATGTTTTAAATAGGTTTATTTTTTATTTTTTATTTTTTTATTTTAAATAATTAGGAATTACCTTGCAAGTGGATTAAAGCTCTATAGTTCTTTAAGTATTTTAATGATCTTATTATGAGTGAAATGTTATAGTGTAAATAAGTGTTGTGTTCATTGAAAATGTACATTTAAATTAGATTTATTTTCAAATGCATTAAAATTAGATTTATTTTCAATTACGATTAAAATTAGGTTTATTTTCAAAACGCATTTAAAAATTAGTTTTATTCTCAAATGCATTTAAATTTAGATTTATTTTCAAAACCATATTTAATTACAAGTTATTTAAAGATTTAAACCTATTTACAAATTATTTTAATATTAGATCTGTGATTTGTAGATAAATTGTTTATGTTAGATTTTAATTAAAATTATTTAGTTTATATTAATCAAAGGTATAGAATACATTTTAATTAAATCTATTATTTTAAAGTAATGTATAGGCTAGAAATTTTAAATCTGATGGTCAACTTACTATAGGTTTTCATAGTTCTTTACTTAATTAAATAATTTCAATATAGTCATGTAAATAAAATAAGACATGTACTTCTTGCACATTCAATAATCATAATCATTAGGTGAGATTTGATTTACTTGAGCTTTATAAATAAGAAGTGAACATTGAAGTTAGAGTATTGTCAAATGAACATTCCTTTCATGTTCTTATTGAGTTAGTTTATTTTCCAAATTGAATAGGAATGTATAAACAAGTGGAGTAGAAAATACGCTTTTAAGTTTCGTTACATGGATATTGTGTGGAAGATTAAAGGTTGTTTTTTTTTTGCATTCTCCTGATTAATTGTATTCTCTATTAAATTATTTTTTGTTCTGACGAGTGTATAAGCCAAGCCTTGATGTGAGATCCTTTGGGAACCCAATTATTTGTGTACCCTTCAGTTGGGAGTATATCAATGTTGGTGTTATAGTATCTCATGATTTTCCTTTTGGATACCTCTAGAATTAGTCACCTTGTAAAGTGGTCGTTGGGACTGTTGTATGTTATATTTTCGTTGACCTTGTTGTTTGGTTTTGTGATTGTTCTGCTTTTTTGTCTTGGTCGTGGGTCCTTTTTTGTCATATCCTAGCACGGGGGGTGGGCCTTCAGGTCTACATGGTCAGGTGGAACATGTTATGCACCCCATTGGGTCCCCAGCCTGAGTTCGTGTCGATGCAGTTGATCCAGGACTCTACCTCAGTTCTTTTGTACCATGTTCAATTATGTAACCTTCTTGTATTTGATGTATCTTTTCCTTTGCATGATAGGATGCATATGGACTCATGAAGGCATGTAATGTACTCTTGAAGTAATGTAACGTACTCCTGAAGTAATTTAATGTACTCCTAAAGTGATGTAATGTACTCATGAAAATGGTTGTAATGTATTATTTTACCTTTGTAAACCTTATGTGGTAGCCATTATCTGATATGTTGTATCTGTGGAAATATGATCCACTATTGTATTATGGAACTGTGAATTGAATTGTTATAAAATGATGTATCGTTTTCTTCACATTTGATCATTAATGATTGTATGTTATTATTAACTTGATTAAAGTTTAGGAATCGTAATGACCATCTTGTGTACCCCAGAGGACACAGATGACTATGCAAATGTATAATTGCTTTTCATGTTAAGAATGTACATATTCATCTTATGCAATGTTTCACTTTCAAAAAAAAAAAATTGTGGTATTTTGTTGTCCTTTGGGGTTCACACAGTGGGGCATTACACCAAGCATGTGAACTACTTGACAAAATCTTGCAGATGTATATTGTCTCATGGAACTAAATTATTGCAGAAGATGCACATAATTGATTTGTGGAAGGGATCTAGAAACTATGAAGCTAAAGCATTTAGCAGGCATGAGAAGCTATACCAATAAAATCACATATTATGATATAAAATGGGAGTTGTGTTGCAGGGTATAGATATTTGTGAACTATTAAAAAAATAGAAATAAAATGTAACTACTTGAATAATGTAGGTAACCTGGAGAAACTCCATGCTTGTGCCACAAGAAGGGTCTTGGAATCCGTTGGCTAGACTGTGAGCCAAAAAAAAGAAGCCCAACTTTACCTAAATAGCTCTAAGATACAACTGTAGTGATATAATAGTCTAATTAAAAAAATCTGGACAAGAATTTATATGGTAAACAATGATGAGTTCAATTGTTAAAAATGTATTGGAACTTTCAATGTAGGGCTCCATATTTAAACCTTGATGAGATAGGATGAAGTGTTGAAATTAAGTGAAATATAATATGGCATTAAAATTGAATAAAATATCACATATGCCTGGCCTTTGGTATTTAAACAGGAGGGCACCCAACAAAGAAATTTACTAAATTTAAAAATTGAACTATAATAAATCAACAAAACCCATAAGAACAATCATTTAGTAATCAAATTCACGTTGCATAGATGCGATGTTGTGTATACAGAGAATGGTAGATTACATACAGTAACTTCTATGGGGATTTTGGTTTTTATATGATGTTGATAATAAGGATCAATGCAACCCATGTCGAGCCTCCTTAGACTCCCTTCATAGCAAGAATGAGCATACATAGGATCCCCACGAATCTCTCTTATCCCATCTACAAAACTTACCCAAATCTTGGTGGCTAGATGCACTTGAGTACCTTCACCCCATGAGGTTTATTTCATGGAAGAGCCTTATCAACTTGATTTCTCATGCTTGCAGCAATTGCCCTCTCATGGCTACTCCCTCCCTCTTCCACTCTTGGTAGAAAAAGAAATCATAATAATGGAGGACCACGATAAAAAGAATAAAATCCTAGATTGAATGTTTGTTGCCCATACGTTGTTTAGCATAAGCCCCTAATTCTAAGCATTTCAAATAATCTTGAGATAACTCTACAATTATGTGAAAATGCTTGATGTTTTCCTCTATTCAGTATGTTACTTTTCCCAGACAAAGTCATTAGATAGTAATTTTTGTATCCTTTGGTGCTTTTCTTTTTCTATAACAATCTCCCTTTCTTATTACACCCCATGATAGGAGTCATATAGCCCCCCCTTTTTCCCCCTCATGATGTAAAATCATCAACATTATATCCTCTAACTAGGACCTTCTTTCTAAGGTGAGCAACCAGTATGGATAGCCTTGCTACTATGAACTTCCTGGTGCCAATATTGTATAGTATTCCTTAATGGAGTCAATACCACTCCTAATAAGAAAGTTTGTATATTGAGGAATGGTGAAGTTCATGGCACGGTTATTTTGAGCATTTCCTATATTGAAGAAATAACTAACACCCCAATCAACATTTCTTACATAGTAAAGTGGATCGCTTATAATACTCAATGCCCACTCCACCCGAATGATTGTTATTATTCAAGACTTATATTCCCTAAAATATTGTACTTGTTTCCACAATGCTATCATATTTCTGCTCTTTGAGGTGAAATTTTCATAGCCAAAGCTAACAAAGGCGAATCTCACTCCTGTGAACAAATCGTCTAAGCTGAAGTTACTATCAAGATATGCTAGAACAACTTCTTTTATACCTAGAGAAGATGCAAGGTAATCTAAAGTGATTTGTTCATTAGTGAAGTCGTTGGTGGGAATATGGCCAAGAAAATCTCTACCATAAGGCAGGAAGTTGGCCTTAACACGCATTTTGATATTGTTGTTGATACCAAGATCAAGGTTCAAGTCCCCATACACTACTATTGTTGGAAATCATGGGATCCCAACTTGAGATTCCACATATACCAACATATAAATTATTGTTGTAGCACACATGAGCCTAAGAAAAGTTACCATCACTCTGTGAGTTCACAGATGCCCCTTGAGTTTGCTAAGCCTAAAAAGCCATAGAATCTTATTTGTGCCTTGGTATTTCAAGCTTGAAAGGGACTTGCACATCGAAGGAAACAATGGAAAGTACAAGAATCCGACTAAAACATGCAAACTTCTTGGAAGAATGCTCTGAAAATAACATGCTGGTGCAAGGCACCCTGTAAACTTCATGCCTCCATGAGGCAATATTGTAATATTTCAGTCTTCATTATATTATGATTGTAATGAGGTCATATTTGGACCATTTTAATGTATTTGAATCATTTTATTAGGTTTCTAGGAGGTTTTATGGTCAATTTGGAAAATATTGTGAAATCTTGCAAATATTTTCAAAATTGCAAAAAGTGTAAGAAATGGAATATGAAGAGTCACTTTATAAAGGGAAGGGTTTTGGACTTTGGAAACTCAAGGGGCAGAAAAAATAACTGTTGTAACATGTTTAAAGAGCCTTGTGAAGGTGAGGAAAGGGAGATAAAGTTGTATCTTGAAGAATTTTTGAATAAATACTTTGTTTTCCTACAAATTTCAACGTTTTCCTTATTTTTGCAAGCATTGTACGGCCTGTACAACATCACCAGGCCATAATATTCATTGGTTTTTGATAAAGTAGTGTATTAGATCTCAAATAAACTTGATTTGAGGAAAATTTATTGAGATTTAAGCTTGTTTGAGTCATTTTTCTATAAACCGTCCTAAAACCCTCATTTTAAGGGTTTGAGAGTCTAAAATGGGAATAAAAAGCCATTCCAGCGATGGAAACCTTTGAAAATCAGTGGAATGGGTTATATTATGGTTTTTTCCAAGTTGGTTGTGTTTTTAGGTGCAGGGGAAAGCAAGTTGCATAAGTTTTGTTTCTACCCTAGGTGATCTTTCACTATTTCCATGCTTGAATTGATGGCTAGAAGCTACCTAGGTTTGTTAAAAAAGGCTTTGGAACAAAGTGGGAAATAGTTTAATAAGCATGTGCAGACAATATATGATGTGTCTAAGCCTTTGGTGAGGAATTTTGAGTCCAAAGGTATAGAGAACCAATAAACCCTCATGTAAATAAGCTAAATTAGTCTTTTAGGACAACAAGACAGTCAAATTTAGGAGGTTACTTTTCAAAGCAAGTATATTTGGTTTCTTGACATGTTTAAGAAGGCCATAACATGTACTTGAATCTGTATTCTATTTTGGGAGATTCAAAACTGTTTGGAAAGTTACACCCGATTTTGTCATTTGGATTACTATAAGCAAATAAGCCTCTTGTGAGTGAGTGATGGAAGAATGGAGAAACTAGTGTTCTAAAGGAGTTCATTTGGCTTAATCCTATCAATATTGTGATGTCTAAGGTGTATCAAAGGTTCACTAAGAGTTTGGTGTCTTGAAACCCTTATTTGGTGTAATTGTGGTCTTGTAACCTTGTTCCTTGTGAAGTGAATTTGTGAGTATTTGGGTGATCTTTCAAAAATCATTGCTTTGTGTCTTTGAAATCCTATGAATCCCACCATGCTCTACATCAAGTGATATTAGAGTTGGTTGGTCGTTGCAGGTGTTTGTGGTCCATCTTAAAGCTGCAAGAGAGAAAGAGTTGTGAGAAGGTGTGTTGGCTACAAACATGGAAGAGGTTTGTGATCACTGTCCTCCAATATAGATGAAGCTGGGGAGAAGGTGCAGATGGTTCCTCCACTAAGAGAGAGAGTGGGTAGAGGAAGCATCTTCTAGGATCTTTGTTGGGTAGAGGGTAGTATGTTGTGAGAGATTGTTTTTGCAGAGTGTGTAAGCAGTGAAAGAGATGGGTATATGTATGGGGAAGACTACATGAAGAATGCAACCATTTCAAACCATGGAGATGCTGAAATAGTAGGTATGAAACATAATTTAATTTTGGAGGGAAATGATATTGAGTTGGTGTTCAATTTTACTTCTTTGAAGGTCAAGGATGAATTAATTTTGGAAATGCAAGAATGGATGAAGAAACATGTTGCTAGGATGGCAGGAGAAGGTTAATGACAAGTAAAAAGGTAGGTTCAATACCATTTTCAAAGGAAAAATAGGTCAGGGATCAATCATCAAATGAAAGATAGCATTCAACAAGGAAGAACCGGTTAAAGACAAAGGGAAAATGCAAGTTTCCAGTTATTGGTGAGTACAAAGACTACTTGGAGGTTGAAGTATAACATTGGAAAGCTTGAATCAATTGTGCAACACTATCCTCAAGAGGACTTGAGGCAAATATTTACCCGGAAGTATGGTGCAGGGAACCATGTAAACTTCATGCCTCCATGAGGAAATCTTGTAATATTTGAGTCTTCATCATATTATGATTTTAATGAGGTCATATTTGGACCATTTTAATGTATTTGAATAATTTTATTAGGTTTCTAGGAGGTTTTATGGTCAAGTTGTCAAATATTGTAAAATCTTGCAAATATTGTCAAAATTGCAAAAAGTGCAAGAAATGGAATATAAAGTCACTTTGTAAAGGGAAGGGTTTTGGACTTTGGAAACTTAAGGGGAAGCAAAGATAATTGTTGTAACATGTTTAAAGATCCTTGTGAAGGTGAGGAAAGGGAGAGAAAGTTGTATCTTGAAGAATTTTTGAATAAATACTTTGTTTTCTTGCAAATTTCAACATTTTCCTTGTTTTTGCAAGCATTGTATGACCTGTACAGCATCACCAGGCCATAATCTTTATTGTTTTTTAATAAATTAGTGTGTTTTCTCTCAAATAAACTTGATTCAAATGAGGAAATTTCATTTGAGATTTAAGCTTGTTTGAGTCATTTTTATATAAATTGTCTTGAAACCCTCATTTTAAGGGTTTGAGAGTCTAAAATGGGACTAAAAGGCCATTCCACTGATGGAAACCTTTGTAAATCGGTGGAATGGGTTGGATTAGGGCGTTTTCCAAGTTGGTTGTGTTTGCAAGTGCAAGGGAAAGTAAGTTTCATAAGTTTTGTTGTTGCCCTAGGTGATTTTTCATGATTTTCATGCTTGAATTAATGGCTAGAAGCTAGGTTTTGTTAAAAAGGCTTTGGAACAGAGTGAGAAATGGTTTAATAAGCATGTGCAGACCATATATGATGTGTCTAAGCATTTGGTGAGGAATTTTGAGTCCAGAGGTATAGAGAACCAATAAACCCTCATGCAAATAAGCTAAATTAGGCCTTTAAGATAGTAGGACAATCAAATTTAGGAGGTTAATTTTCAAAGCAAGTATATTTGGTTTCCTGATATGTTTAAGAAGGACATAATGGGTACTTGAAACTGTATTCTATTTTGGGAGATTCAAAACTATTTGGAAAGTTACACATGATTTTGTCATTTGGATTACAACAAGCAAATAAGCCTCTTGTGAGTGAGCGATGGAAGAATGGAGAAACCAATGTTCTAAAGGAGTTTTTTTGGCTTAATCCTATCAATATTGTGATGTATAAGGTGTATCATAGGTTCACTGAGATTTTGGTGTCTTGAAACCCCTATTTGGTGTATTTGTGGTCTTGTAATCTTGTTCCTTGTGAAGTGAATTTGTGAGTGTTTGGGTGATTTTTCAAACATCAGTGCTTTGTGTCTTTGAAAACCTGTGAAGCCCACCATTCTCTACATCACATGCCTTTTACAAAATGGTTCCATGCCTTCTTAATGGAATATACCCGCTTTCATTGACTCACGCCACTTCCTCATTAATGCTTGAATATCTCAAACTCCTTTAGCTTGAGTCCTCTTTTAACATGTGGTATGACTTCCTACGAAAGGCCACTTTAACCATTACACTCTTTTCCTATCCTATGTATCAATAAATCAATAGCCTAAATTCATTTCAAATAGTTTCGATTGCATATTGACCATCTTTTCAATAGTTACTTTTAGAAATTTATCCAACACTTGCAATAATAATAAAAATTATGAGATTCATTTAGTGCAATTGAATGATGGCTAGTGGTAGTGAGGGAGGGGCCCTGAAAGACACCACACACAAGATACACTCTAGTTTTTCCCCTTTTTTTTGGCTTTATGTTTTTCTGCACAACACGTCTTTTGTCAAATTGTAGTGATAAAGAAAGGAAATTGAAACAAACTTTGAAAAAGATAAATTATGAGATATGATAACATCATAGATTCAACACCTACATTTATGTCCCACTTTCTAAACAATTAAGCCCCTTATATTTTATTAGCCTATTCTATCTTTACATGTAGAAAAGTTATCTCCTTGAAATTATAAGATTGAAGAAAGGTTTGGAGCTTTCTAATTGTTGTAAAGATGTCCTTAAAATATGTAAAATATCTAAGGATGATGAAAAAATAAATTTAATCTAAAAGAACGAGTTGGATTTGATATTAGATGATTGAAACGAATGTTATTATTAATGTAAATATTTAAACAAATAGAATGTTTGATATTTAGTTTTAGATTTGATAAAGATTTTATTATGTTGATGTCAAAATCTATTGGTCGTATAATATTGAAATTTAACTACTTATCAAATAATTGTTATGGATTTGAGAAATTGACTTGTATTATGATGGTTCACTTCTATGAGTGTTGAGTTCATCTCTGCGAATGTGATCTCCAACTAAAATGTAAATTAAACCAAATAAAATAGTAAATTATATATATAAATAATTTATAATCACAAAGTGAAATTTAAACTACACATAATTAAGGGATATTGAGTAAATAATTTATTTAACTCCAACAAATATCAAATCAAATAATAAATCTTAAAGAATAATAATTGTTAATTTTTACACGTAGTACTAATTAGTTCAACAAGGATAACAAATTGGTACTTTTGTATGCAATATCAAAAACTAGGTAAATCAAATTATTAACCAAACAAACATTAATTAGCACCATGTAAATCGATGGATTATACCTCAACACCACTATCATGATTTCCAATTAATTCTAATGTATACCCTAGGGCAACACATACAACTAGCTCATATAACAAAATCTATAACGTGTTTTACTATAATTTCAACAAATTCTAAAATAGCGCTTTAACTCAACCTATTGTCATTTAAAGAATAGACCTATGACACAATAAAATATTTTCTACTTTGAATAAAAGGGCGGGGCCTTACACTCTCCTCCCCTTAGAATAAACTCCCCCCTGGAAATTAGTAAGGATTGGGTAACATAAACCCCTACCAAATATGGGTATTACCAAAGCTATGGTAAATTGATAATTCTTCTTTATTATGTTGACATGAAATCAATCATTAAATAATAAATATAAGCTAGGGAGCCTTCTACAACATATGAGTTACTGTACATCTAAAACAAGATTCATACCAATCATGGTTCAACAAGTTTTACTACAAAAGGGGCAATGCCTATTTATAACATCCTTAGGATAATACTCTCATTTGTTCATATCAAGGTCACACAAATATAAACAAAATAAAATCTACACATTTATCATTGAATACAATTCCTTTAACTACTATCACTCATAAAGTTCAATTTTTTTTTTATCAAATGCATTTTTGTGAAGACTTAACTTTTCAACCATCACACTCATATCATGATACATTCCAATAATCACTTGATTCGAAATGGGTAGCGGAGTAAAACACCCACTCTAGAGTTAATCTATAAGATGAAAAAGTCAGATCATTCATTAACAAGTAGTATGTGTATCACAATATGAGAGTTTTAATTACATAATCATTATGTTATTACTGACAAATCATTAATTAATCAAACACCACTAGTTGTTAAAAGTTCTTCAAATAAGCTTATTCTAAACAAGAATTCATATGTTACAACATGTCATCAACATATCATACCCATACTATTTAAGAAGCCATTTAATCTCATCTTCAATTGTTATTTTCTTTCTCTTGGTTTCTCATTTGTACAACCAAATCAACATAACCAACACACAAATGGCCACAAAAAGTGATCACTTAGCTCACAACACAAGGCTCACACCAAGGGATGAGGATACCTAGTTCCCAAAATTCTCCTTTGAGAATCCATATCACATGAGTAATTACTATTAGGTCCTCCCCGAGGAACCTCTACATAGAAATATCTGACAGATCTAGGGGAAATTGATAGTAATCATCCCATATCGGTATCATTTACCCCTCCACAATAAATCCCCAGGCCATCTACTCCCCCCATACAACCTGTCAATGACTCCACATGAGTATGGCATTCTAACATATTCCACATTACTAAATATATGCCAACAACAACATAAATTTGATAAAGCCTCAAAATAAGAAATTTCAAATTTCAAATAAGACAATTCAAAATTTACAAAGATAAAATGCTCAATGGTGGCCACCAAACAACAATTCAAAATTGAGAGCAAAAAGTCTCAACAATTAGTTCTTGAGGAAAAAAGGAAAAATTCATAATACATTTAATCAATAATTTAAAGAATTTCAAAACTGATAGCTTCATCAATCAAATAAAATCATATTAACAATCATAAATTTTAATCCAAAATCACATAAATTTTCACAATATGATCACTTTGTGGCTTCAATCAAGTCACCTAAGGGGGAGGAGGGGATAAGGTGGTCTAGAACCACATAGAGCTCATCAATAAATCATAATATAATAGTAATATGTCTCACACTGTAACCATAGACAATCATATAATAATCACCATGCCACATGTCCCACACAACTCAAGATAATTATATAATAAATGAATTATCAATGATAGATTTGTCGTAGAACAAGGGCACATTTAGGTCGATCCTCAATCCTCTAGGGTACCAATCTCAAGGGTTAGGTTTGCAGTGTGAACCAAAAAATGTGGCTCCCATATGTGGGGGGGAGTAGGTCACAGTCAACATCCATGGCAAGATTACGACATCTTGACATAGATCCTTTATCAAGATTAGGAACAACACCCTGAGCTCGTAATTTCCCAATGGATGGACATGTACGTCTCTCAATCCCTTGTTTATGCTAGTTGGTATCTCAATCTCGAAGGTGAGACATACACAGAGGTACACATTAACATATATACAAGACTTACATAGAGGAACACATCACATTCCATTTAAATGACACACATCCACATATTTCATGCTTACACCATTTCATAATTAACCATCTATACAAGATAATCATGAAGGGTGCATATCAGGATTATTCTTGATACCCACTCACCCTTATCCCAAGTCAGATACTCTGTTTCACACACTTGAGGCACACACAATGTTTACTGGTCTTTCCACATTTTACAATACATATAATTTCTATGGCGTTCACCACATCTTAACCCAACACATGACACTTGACACATAACACCCAACATATATCCAACACTCAATAAGAAGGTCACCATAATGTACAACACTTAAGGTTCATATTAGCACAATATTATCACACATGAGTATGCATCATAAAAACTGTATACACTATTCAAAAACCCATTTCTCAAGTTGAATACCCAACACAACAACAATTTTTCCAAATATTCAAATTCATAAATTTCTTCATAATACATGGCTAAATCTCCCAAACAAGATAAACTTCATCATAGGTTCACCCCAAAATAAATTGTTCATTTAATGAAACTTATACTCCTTAGGATCTTAAATTAAACCTTTAGGACTTTCACTTCCTTCCTACCTTCTTGTAGTGACTATAATAACACACAAAACTAACTAATTAGGACTAAAACATTTCCCAGAGTTCCCAGTGTGGAAAGCTAGGTTGTGATACCAAATGCCATGCCCACATTTTACACATTTAAAGGACACAAAACAACTTAACTAATCTGCAACAAACTTTACTAATTTGCAAAAAAAAAATCTTTAAACAATATAACGTAATATACTACTTAAGGTAACAATCAATAATGTCATTTAGCTAGGGTCAAAGATGGAAATGAGTCAATATTTTTTAAAGCAATAATGTTTATTTATTTTAGATCAACATAGCATACCTCTTGCCTACTCAATATCTCTTGCATTCCATCGTGTCGTAGTTCCTCGCTCTCAATACCCGTTCCTACAAGTTATTAACACAACTAGGTGCTCACGTAAGACAATGAATGATTAGATACCTAATTATCAAGATCAACCATATCATTAGTTTAAACTAGATAATCAAAGGAGTAGTTTATGACTAGATTGCAATTAGGGATAGTGTAAGCAATACATCAAGAGAGGTTGGTGGGTTCAAGAAAGCGTTAGAAAGATAGATCCTATGGGCCAGACCTAGTCCTCAGGGGCTTGTCTCAGATGGACTTTTCTACATAAAATTTGTGCAAAGGCTTCGTAGTTCGACAACTTGAGTTTGCTCCAACTCATTTGATTGACCAACCATGGGTATAACCACTAGGTTTTGAATGATGACTCCACCTCAGTCACAATCATACCCCAATAACACTAATGTAAGCTAAACTCAATTATTTTCTCAAATGCATCCTATGCCCCTATTCTATGAGTTATAAAACTAAGAGAGTGGGTACACAACCCTTTTTAGGGTCCAATACCCCAGATAGTTCTATAGTCAGTTGCCACCCACTTAGGTGAAGTCGGGGATCAGAAACCTAGTTAAAGATATACTAGTAAAATATGGGGGATAGAATTAAGTACTCATGCTTACACAACAATACCACAAGGCATAGTAGGACGCTAGGAAGTAAATATATGAAGCATTCACAAGATAGAGAATTCACTTACAACATCTCTTAAATGTAAGATAGTTCATGATAATACATGTATTTATATTTAATGTAACTCTTGTGAATGAGATAATATAATGAATTTTAAACACACATTATTTAACAAAAGAACAATTAATACTATCAAATGATAATATCTTAATAAAGTGATAACTATAACTTTCAAAATGATATTCACTACAAAGGAATAAAAACCATTCAACAAAGGATGATAACCAGGATGATAACAATCTTGATAACTGTAACTAAATCAAACGTTATTGCATGTAAATGATTAACAAAATAATATCCCTATGGTTATGTTGATTACCAACTAGAAATAAATAGTAAAGTACCAACAAAGATGGAGTCAAAAAAATAGCAGAGGACCAATACCTGTGAACCAAATCAAATCTTTTCAATTAAAAGCAAGCTATCCTTTGATCTAAATTCCAAATGCCAAAAACACCTATACTAGAATACATGGGTTATTACACATACTCCCTCTATATATATAACATGCAACAATTACAAACATAAATGTTTTGGGTCAGCCAAATGATAAGGACAAAAATAGATTTGAGTCAAAATCATTTTCCATTTTGAAAGATACGATTCTCTGGTTCAAATAGATGTATTAAAGAAATATAGGAAAATGAGAACCTCGTTATTAATTATGTCATACTTTCCCCGAAATAGAGTTGGTTGATAGAGTTGGTATTGCAAAGGAAAATTTTTTTAACAACCATGCGTTAGACGGATTCAATAATTACTCATATTTTATGAAAAGAAGCTAGTATGGATGTCTATATATATAAACATGAGAATCACGTGATGTGAGCAGACAAATGGATGCGGAGGATGCAAAGGAATGAGTGATTTTTTTAACAATGGAGAAATCACTATGTTGAGAAATGAGAAAAGTGGGTGAAATCACAATACTATGTTTCACTTTTTGCTCAAGATGGACATTTACATCAATATTTTTAACTGAATCTTCATCTTTTGAGACCTATAGCAGCTAAACCATTAAGAATTTGAAGATGACGTGAACTAGTGAAATCTTTGTGGAAATTTGTGTGTAGATTTTAATTTTTTTTTTCAAATTTTCCAAGATAAATCATAAATCTTTCAAAATCTCCTTTAATAACTAGTTTTAAACATAAAACAACATTTTCAGAAAGTAACGTTTGTGTCATACAACATAAATTTTTTCTATAAAGGATTAAATTATAATTTTTGAAATATAGATTCTCAACATCAATATCTAGGGAAAGGATTTTTTTTTTTGTAAATTATTTTTTGAAGTCATTGTAACTATAATTTGGACATACGTGTGTGTCATACAACCTAACTTGTTGTGTATATATCAAAATCCATTTTTTTAGGGGGAGTGAAACAAGGACATCAATACCTAGGGAATGGGTATTTTTTGAATTTTTTTACAATGGTTTACTATTTTTTCACCTCTGCACAACAAAGAGCTTGATGTTCGGAGAATAACCTATGTTTAGTAAAAATTAAAAATTAAATACATGATAAAATAAAAATATATAAAAATATACGTGTTGGAAAGATCATTTTGAGGGCTACAATATTACAAAATATAATTTTTAAATGACATTATTTAATTCCTGAAAAGGTAAAGAGAAAGTGGCTTTTTGTCAGCATTTTGATAGGTGCAAAGGAGACTCCATTGTGGGTATGGTTTAATACTAGAGGGGTTCTATCCAAGGGGGTTCAAATGATCTAAGGGGGTCTTATCTATCCCTCTTCAATTAAAACCCTTTAGATGGAGCCTCTCAAGAGTTAAATCATTAAATTCTAAAAACAATGATTTTAGGCAAAAATCAACACATCCCAAAAGTGAGACACACTATTGTGGCAACACCCAAGTTCTAATTTTGAACATCTAAAAATGTATAAGCCATCCAATGAATATTCTTCTCAATAATAAAGTAGTTTCAGAGGGATTACTGGTGAATGAATAAAATGAGCATGATGAAGTACAACCATTCTTTATTTATTCATTAATAAAATAGAATGATATAGTGGGAAAATTTTATAATACCGATAATGCTTAAAAATATCTTCTGAAAACGTATAGGCCAAATAAAAAAAAATTGCTGCTATATATATAAAAAGAAATACACATGGTGCATTGGTTTCCAAGAATATAAGGTGTGAATTCATTCTAGGTAGTGTGGATTGCAAGAACACCTTGTAGTCAACTGTTTTCTCAAATGTTGTAGTTGCATTAATAATGGTAGACAAATATGTAAAGGAAGAGCATAGACAAGGCACATGAACTGTTTGACAAAATGCCTTAATGAAATGTGCTCACGTGAAATGATGACTGCGAGATATATTAATAATGATTTTATATTTTTTTATATGCTGAGAATACTTAAAAGAACTTTTATGTAAATACTAAAGAGCATGTGAAATGCCAAACCTACTATGTGATATAATTAATTTAACCTTCCCCATTTGAGATATCCAAAAATCAGAATAGACTAAAAGTTAGCACTAAGACATGTAAACAACAAATTAAAAACATGCCAAGAATCACCCCTAAAATCTATATACTCCAATGAGCTATCATTCCCTATAATTATGGTGATGTAGATGGTGCCCTAGTAGAAAAGTATGCAAAATGTGGAAACATAGACCAGGCACGTGAACTGCTTGACAAAATGTTGTAGATGTATATTGTCTCATGGAATAGAATGATTGTAGAAGATGCACATAATTGATTTGTGGAAGGGCTCTAGAAACTACGAAGCTAAAGCATTTAGAAAGCATGAGAAGCTATTCCAATACTATCATAGAAAATGGGAGTCGTGTTGTAGGGTATAGATATCTATCGACTATAAAAAATAGAAATAAAATGTAACTACTTGAATAATGTAGGTAACCTGGAGAAACTCCATGCTTGTGCCACAAGCAGGGTCTTGGAATCCGTTGGCTAGACTGTGAGCCAAAAAAATAAACCCAACTTTACCTTTAGCTCTAACATACAACTCTAGTGATATAATAGGTTAATTAACAAAATCTGGACAAGAATTTATATGGTAAACAACAATGAGTTCATTTGTTAAAAATGTATTAGAACTTTCAACGTAGGGCTCCATATTTAAACCTTGATGAGATAGGATGAAGTGTTGAAATTAAGTGAAATATGATATGGCATTAAAATTGAATAAAATATCACATACGCCTGGCCTTTGGTATCTAAGCGGGAGGTCATCCAACAAGGAAATTTACTAAAATTAAAAATTGAACTATAATAAATCAACAACACCCGTAAGAACAATCATTTAGTAATCAAATTCACGTTACATAGATGTGATGTTGTGTATACAGAGAATGGTAGAGTACATACAGTAAATTCTATGGGGATTTTGGTTTTTATACGATGTTGATAATAAGGATCAATCCAACCCACATCGAGCCTTCTTAGACTCCCTTCAAAGCAAGCACGAGCATACGTAGGATCCCCACGAATCTCTCTTATCCCATCTGCAAAACTTACTCAAAACATGGTGGCTAGATGCACTTGAGGACCTTCACCCCATGAGGTTTATTTCATGGAAGAGCCTTATCGACTTGATTTCTCATGCTTGCAATAATGCCCTCTCATGGCTACTCCCCCCTCTTCCACTCTTGGTAGAAAAAGAAATCATAATAATGGAGGACCATGATAAAAAGAATAAAATCCTAGATTGAATGTTTGTTGCCATACATTGTTTAGCACAAGCCCCTATTCTAAGCATTTCAAATAATCTTGAGATAACTCTACAATTATGTGAAAATTCTTGACGTTTTCTTATCCTGTATGTTACTTTTCCCAGACAAAGCCATTAGACAACCATTATTTTATCCTTTGGTGCTTTTCTTTTTCTATAACAATCTCCCTTTCTTATTACGCCCCATGATAGGAGTCATAATCCCCCCCCTTTTTCCCCCTCATGATGTAAAATCATCAACATTATATCCTCTGACTGGCCCTTCTTTTAGAGGCGAGCAACTCAGTATGGATAGCCGTACCACTATGAACTTTCTGGTGCCAATATTGTATAGTTCCCTAATGGAGTCGATACCACTCCTAATAAGAAAGTTTGCATACTGAGGAATGATGAAGTTCATGGCACAGTTATTTTGAGCATTTCCTGTATTGAAGAAATAACTAACACCTCAATCAGCATTTCCTACATCCAAGTAGTAAAGCGGATCGCTTATAATACTCAATGCCCGCTCCACCCAAATGATGGTTGTTAATCAAGACTTATATTCCCTAAAATATTGTACTTGTTTCCACAATGCTATCATATTTCTGCTCTCTGAGGTAAAATTGTCATAGCCAAAGCCAGCTGAGGAAAATCTCACACCTGTCAACGAATCGTCTGAGCTGAGGTTATTATCAAGATATGCTAGAACGACTTCTTTTATACCTAGAGAAGATGCAACGTAATCTGAAGTGAGTTTTTCATTGTGAAGTGGTTGGTGGGAATATGGTCGAGAAAATCTCTACCATAAGGCAGGAAGTTGGCCTTAACAGGCATTTTGATATTGTTGTTGATGCCAAGATCAAGGTTCGAATCCCCAAACACCAGTATTGTTGGAAATCATGGGCTCCCAGCCTGATATTCCACATATACTAGCATAGAAATTATTGTTGTAACACACAGGAGCCTAAGAAAAGTTACCATCGCTCTGTGAGTTCACAAATGCCCCTTGAGTCTACTAAGCTTGAAAAGTTGTAACATCTTATTTGTGCCTTGGTATGTCAGGCTTGAAAGGAACTTGCACATCAAAGGAAACAATGGGAAGTACCAGAAGCCCACTAAAGCATGCAAGCTTCTTGGAAGAATGCTCTAAAAATAACATGCCTCCTACGCAAGGGTGTCGTGGCTTCTTAATGGAATAGACCCCCTTTCACTAAATCACCTCACTTCCTCATTAATGCTTGAATATCTCGAACTCCTTTAGCAGGTCCTCTTTTAACACGTGGTATGACTTGTTGTGAAAGGCCGCTTTAACCATTAGACTCTTTACCTATCCTATGTATCAATAAATCAATAGCCTAAATTCATTTCAAATAGTTTGGTTTGCATATTGACCATCCTTTCAACAGTTACTTTTAGAAATTTAGCCAACACCTGCAATAATAATAAAAATTACGAGACTCATTTAGTGCAGTTGAATGATGGTTAGTGGTAGTGAGGGAGGGGGCCTGAAAGACACCACACAAGATATGCTCTTGTTTTTCCCCCTTCCCTTTGGCTTTATGTTTTTCTGCACTACACGTCTTTTGTCTCGAGTTCATCTCTGCGAATGTGATCTCTAACTAAAATGTAAATTAAACCAAATAAAATTTAGTAAATTATATATATATATATATATAATTTCTAATCACAAAGTGAAATGAACTACACATAATTAAGAGATATTGAGTAAATAATTAATTTAACTCAACAAATATCAAATCAAATAATAAATCTTAAAGAATAATAATTGTTAATTTTTACACGTAGTACTAATTAGTTCAACAAGGATAACAATTTGGTACTTTTGTATGTAATATCAAAAACTAGGTAGATCAATTATTAACCAAACAAACATTAATTAGCACAATGTAAATGCGTGAATTATACCTCAAGACCACTATCATGATTTCCAATTAATTCTAATGTATACCCAAGGGAAACACATACAACTAGCTCATATAACAAAATCTATAATGTGTTTTACTATAATTTCAACAAATTCTAAAATAGCGCTTAACTCAACCTATTATCATTTAAAGAATATACCCATAACACAATAAAATATTTTCTACTTTGAATAAAAGGGCGGGTCCTTACACTCACCTCCCCTTAGAATAAACTTCCTCTTGGAAGTTAGTAAGGGTTGGGTAACATAAACCCCTACCAAATATGGATATTACCAAGGCTATGGTAAATTGATAATTCTGATTTATTATGTTGACATGAAATCAATCATTAAATAATAAATATAAGCTAGGGAGCCTTCTACAACATATGAGTTACTATATATCTAAAACAAGAGTCATACCGATCATGGTTCAACAAGTTTTACTACAAAATGGGAAATGCCTATTTATAACATCCTTAGGATAATACTCTTGTTTGTTCATATCAAGGTCACACAAATATAAACGAAATCACATCTACACATTTATCATTGAATACAATTCCTTTAACTACTATCACTCATAAAGTTCAATTTTTTTTTATAAAATGCATTTTTATGAAGACTTAACTTTTCAACCATCACACTCATATCATGATACATTCCAACAATCACTTATTTGAAATGGGTAGGGGAGTAGAACACCCACTCTAGAGTTAATTTATATGATGACAAAGTTAGATCATTCATTAACAAGTAGTATGTGTATCACAACATGAGAGTTTTAATTACACAATCATTATGTTATTACTGAAAAATCACTAATTAATCAAATGCCACTGGTTGTTAAAAGTTCTTCAAATAAGCTTATCCTGAACAAGAAGTCATATGTCACAGCATGTCATCAACATATCATACCCATACTATTTAAGCAGTCATTTAATTTCATCTTCAATTTTTATTTTCTTTCTCTTGGTTTCTCATTTGTACAACCAAATCAACATAACCAACACACAAATGGCCACAAAAAGTGCTCACTTGACTCACATCACAAGGCTCACACAAAGGGATGAGGATACCTAGTGCCCAAAATTCTCCTTTGAGAATCCATATCGGTCTCATTTACCCCTCCACAATAAATCCCCAGGGCATCTACTCCTGCTATACAACCTATCAATGATTCCTCATGAGTATGTTAGTCTAACATATTCCACATTACTACATATATGCCAACATCAACATAAAATTGATAAAGCCTCAAAATAAGAAATTTCAAATTTCAAATAAGACGATTCAAAATTTACAAAGATAAAATGCTCAATGGTGGCCACCAAACAATAATTCAAAATTGAGAGAAAAAAGTCCCAACAATCAATTCTTGAGGCATGGCTACTCCCTCCTCTTCCACTCTTGGTAGAAAAAGAAATCATAATAATGGAGGACCACATAAAAAGAATAAAATCCTAGATTGAATGTTTGTTTTAATACAAAATTTAGCACAAGCCCCTAATTCTAAGCATTTCAAATAATCTTGAGATAACTCTACAATTATGTGAAAATTCTTGACGTTTTCCTCTATCCTGTATGTTACTTTTCCCAGACAAAGCCATTAGACAACCATTATTTTATCCTTTGGTGCTTTTCTTTTTCTATAACAATCTCCCTTTCTTATTACGCCCCATGATAGGAGTCATAAACATGATGTAAAATCATCAACATTATATCCTCTGACTGGGACCTTCTTTTAGAGGCGAGCAACTCAGTATGGATAGCCGTACCACTATGAACTTTCTGGTGCCAATATTGTATAGTTCCCTAATGGAGTCGATACCACTCCTAATAAAGAAAGTTTGCATACTGAGGAATGATGAAGTTCATGGCACAGTTATTTTGAGCATTTCCTGTATTGAAGAAATAACTAACACCTCAATCAGCATTTCCTCAAGTAGTAAAGCGGATCGCTTATAATACTCAATGCCCGCTCCACCCAAATGATGGTTGTTAATCAAGACTTATATTCCCTAAAATATTGTACTTGTTTCCACAATGCTATCATATTTCTGCTCTCTGAGGTAAAATTGTCATAGCCAAAGCCAGCTGAGGCAAATCTCACACCTGTCAACGAAAGCTGAGGTTATTATCAAGATATGTTAGAACGACTTCTTTTATACCTAGAGAAGATGCCTGAAGTGATTTTTTCATTGTGAAGTGGTTGGTGGGAATATGGTCGAGAAAATCTCTACCATAAGGCAGGAAGTTGGCCTTAACAGGCATTTTGATATTGTTGTTGATGCCAAGATCAAGGTTCGAATCAGTATTGTTGGAAATCATGGGCTCCCAGCCTGATATTCCACATATACTAGCATAGAAATTATTGTTGTAACACACAGGAGCCTAAGAAAAGTTACCATCGCTCTGTGAGTTCACAAATGCCCCTTGAGTCTACTAAGCTTGAAAAGTTGTAACATCTTATTTGTGCCTTGGTATGTCAGGCTTGAAAGGAACTTGCACATCAAAGGAAACAATGGGAAGTACCAGAAGCCCACTAAAGCATGCAAGCTTCTTAATGGGCAACTAGACATGCATCTCAACATTAACACTATGATGAGGGAGATTGCCTTTCAACCAGTGTTCAAGTGCAGTGATTAAACTCACCACATCTTAACACGGACACAAAACAACATAACTAATCTGAACTTTACTAATTTACTTTTTCTAGCTAACGTCTACTTAAGGGGGTCAGCTACGAGTCTACTTAGCAACTACATTTAGGATGACATCTTCCTCTTACATTCCATCGTGTCCATCCCGGCCAAAGGGTTGCAAATAGGTGCGTAAGAATAAATGATTAGTGAGGAAGGGATAGTTTCACCAAAGGAGTAGTTTATGACTTGATTTTTAGGTATTGTTAAGCACATCGAGGTTGGTGGGTAGAAACTTAGCCATCTTACTCTAGCTTGTCCTCCTTGTCTTCCACCTTGCTACATGATTGTGCATAGAGGCTCTGTAGTTCGACAACTTGAATTTTCTCCAACTCATCAACCCCATATATAACCCTTTCCCTTCACAACAATCACAAATCATAACCCAATTTTCTTCACGCTAACTCCTCAAATCATCCTGCCCCTATTCTATAGATAAAACTTTGTTTAGGGTCTAATGCCCGTGTTCTACAGTTAATGCCACGATGGAAGAAACCTAAAGTATATACTAGTAAAATATGGGGGGATAAAATTAAATACTCATGCAGATAATAACAATATGAAGTAAATATATGATGTGTATGTATTTATATTTAATGTAACTCTTGTGAATGAGATAATATAATAAATTTTTAAAACACATTATTTAACAAAAGAACAATTAATACTATCAAATGATAACATCTTAATAAAGTGATAACTATAACTTTCAAAATGATATTCACTACAAAGGAATAAAAACCATTCAACAAAAGATGATAACCAGGATGATAACAATCTTGATAATTGTAACTAAATCAAATGTTATTGCATGTAAATGATTAACAAAATAATATCCCTATGGTTATGTTAATTACCAACTCGAAATAAATAGTAAAATACCAACAAATATGGAGTCAAAAAAATAGCAGAGGACCAATACCTGTGAACCAAATCAAATCTTTTCAATTAAAAGCGAGCTATCCTTTGATCTAAATTCCAAATGCCAAAAACACCTATACTAGAATACATGGGTTATTACATAGACTCCCTCTATATAACATGCAACAATTACAAACATAAATGTTTTGGGCCAGCCAAATGAAAAGGAAAAAAATAGATTTGAGTCAAAATCATTTTCCATTTTGAAAGATAGGGTTCTCTGGTTCAAATAGATGTATTAAAGAAATATAGGAAAATGAGAACCTCGCTATTAATTTTTTCATACTTTCCCCAAAATAGAGTTGGTTGACAGAGTTGGTATGTAGACCAAGGATGCAAAGGAATGAGTATTTTTTTAACAGTGGATAAATCACTGTGTTGAGAAATGAGAAAAGTGGGTGAAATCACAATACTATGTCTCACTTTTTCCCCAAGATGGACATTTACATCAATATTTTTAACTGAATCTTCGTCTTTTGAGACCTATAGCAGCTAAACCATTAAGAATTTGAATATGATGTGAATTAGTGATTTGTGGCAATTTGTGTGTAGATTCTAAATATATATTTTTTCAAAATTTCCAAAATAAATCATGAATCTTTGAACATCTCCTTTAATAACCGGTTTTAAACATAAAACAACATTTTTAGAAAGTAATGTTTGTGTCATGAATACAACATAAATTTTTACTATAAAGGATTATATTCTAATTTTTGAAATATAGATTCTCAACATCAATATCTAGGAAAGGATATTTTTTCATAATTTTTTGTTAATTATTTTTAAAAATGATTTTTGAAGTCACTGTAACTATAATTTGGACATACATTTGTTTTATACAACCTAACTTGTTGTGTATATATTGAAATCCATTTTTTTTGGGGGGAGTGAAACAAGGACATCAATACCTATGGAATGGATTTTTTTGAATTTTGTTATAATGGTTTACTATTTTTCCACCTCTGTACAACAAAGAGCTTGATGTTCGGAGAAAAACCTATGTTTAGTAGAAATTAAAAACTAAATACATGATAAATATATATATATATATATATATATATATATATATATATATATAAACTAAACATGTTGGAAAGATCATTTTGAGGGCTAAAATCTTACAAAATGTAATTTTTAAATGACATTATTTATTCCCCAAAAAGGTAAAGAGAAAGTTTCTTTTTGCCAACATTTTGATAGGTGCAAAGGAGACTCCATTGTGGATATGATTTAATAGTAGAGGGGTTCTATCCAAGGGGGTTTGATCTAAGGGGTTCTTATATATCCCTCTTCAATTAAAACCCTTTAGATGGAGCCTCTCAAGTGTTAAATCATTAGTTCTAAAAACAGTGATTTCAAGAAAAAATCAGCACGTCCCAAAAGTGAGACACACTATTGTGGCAACACCCAAGTTCTAATTTTGAACATCTAAAGATGTAGAAGCCATCCAATGAATATTCTTCTCAATAATAAAGTAGTTTTAGAGGGATTACTGGTGAATGAATAAAATGAGCATGATGAAGTACAACCATTCTTTATTTATTCATTAATAATAAAGAATGATATAGTGGGTGAATTTTCTAATATTGATAATGCTTAAAAATATCTTCTAAAAACCTATGGACCAAATAAAAAAAATTCTTCTGCTATATATATAAAAAGAAATACACACGGTGCACTTATTTCCAAGAATATAATGTGTGAATTCATTCTAGGTAGCGTGGATTGCAAGAAAAACTTGTAGTCAACTTTTTTCACAAATTTTGTAGTTGAATCAGCCATGGTAGACAAATATGTAAAGGAAGAGTGTAGACAAGGCACTTGAACTGTTTGATAGAATGCCTCAACGAAATGTGATCACGTGAAATGATGACTACGAGATATATTAATAATGATTTTATATTTTTTTATATGCTGAGAATACTTAAAAAAACTTTTATGTAAATACAAAAGAGCATGTGAAATGCCAAACCTACTATGTGATATAATTAATTTAACCTTCCCCATTTGAGATATCCAAAAATTAGAATAGACTAAAAGTTAGCACTAAGACATGTAAACAACAAATTAAAAACATGCCAAGAATCACCCCTAAAATCTATAGACTCCAATGAGCTATCATTCCCTATAATTATGGTGATGTAGATGGTGCCCTAGTAGAAAAGTATGCAATATGTGGAAACATAGACCAGGCACGTGAACTACTTGACAAAATGTTGTAGATGTATATTGTCTCATGGAATAGAATGATTGTAGAAGATGCACATTATTGATTTGTGGAAGGGCTCTAGAAACTATGAAGCTAAAGCATTTTAAAAGCATGAGAAGCTATGCCAATACTATCACATATTATGATAGAAAAATGGGAGTTGTGTTGCAGGGTAGAGATATATGTTGACTATAAAAATATAGAAATAAAATGTAACTAATAATAATGCAGATAACCTGGAGAAACTCCATGCTTGTGCCACAAGTAGGGTTTTGGAATCCACTAGCTAGACTGTGAGCCAAAAAAATAAACCCAACTTTACCTTTAGCTCTAAGATACAACTGTAGTGATATAATAGGTTAATTAACAAAATCTAGACAAGAATTTATATGGTAAACCACGATGAGTTCAATTGTTAAAAATGGATTGGAACTTTCAATGTAGGGCTCCATGTTCAAACCTTGATGAGATAGGATGAAGTGTTAAAATTAAGTGAAATATGATATGGTATTCAAATTGAGTAAAATATCACATACGCCTGGCCTTTGGTATCTAAGCGAGAGGTCACCCAACAAGGAAATTTACTAAAATTAAAAATTGAACTATAATAAATCAACAACACCCATAAGAACAATCATTTAGTAATCAAATTCACATTACATAGATGTGATGATGTGTATACAGAGAATGGTAGAGTGCATATAGTAACTTCTATGGGGATTTTAGTGTCTATATGATGTTGATAATAAGGATTAATGCAACCCACATCGAGCCTCCTCAAATTCTCTTCATAGCAAGCACAACATACATAGGATCCCCACGAATCTCTCTTATCCCATTTGCAAAACTTACTCCAATATTGGTGGATAGATGCACTTGAGTACCTTCATCCCATGAGGTTTATTTCATGGAAGAGCCTTATCGACTTGATTTCTCATGCTTGCAGTAATCACCCTCTCATGGATATTCCCCCCCCCACTTTTCCACTCTTGGAAGAAAAATAAATCATAATAATGGATGACCATGGTAAAAAGTATAAAATATTGGATTGAATGTTTGTTTCCCATACACTGTTCAACACAGGCCCCTAATTCTCATCATTTAAAATAATCTTGAGACAACTCTACAATTTTGTGAAAATGCTTGACGTTTTTCTCTATTCAGTATGTTACTTTTCCCAAAAAAAATCAGTTAGATAGCCATTTTTTATCCTTTGTTGGTTTTATTTTTCTTTAACAATATCTCTTTCCTATTACACCCCATGAGAGCAGTCGTATAGCCCCCTTTTTTCCCCCTCATGATGTAAAATCATCAACATTATATCCTCTAACTGGAACCTTCTTTCTGAGGCGAGCAAATCAGTATGGATAGCCCTACTACTATGAACTTTTTGGTGCCAATATTGTACAATTCCCTAATGGATCTGATACCACTCCTAATAAGGAAGTATATATACTAAGGAATTGTGAAGTTCATGGCACAATTATTTTGAGCATTTCCTATATTGAATCTAAATAACTAACACCCCAATCAACATTTCCTGCAGCCAAGTGTAGTGTAGTAAAATGCATAAACTTACATTTTCACACTTGTTTAGGCCCTACTTGCTTTATTTGTGCTTCTTTATGGCTTAATTGGTCCCATTTTATGTCCACAAGCCCTATGAATAACATATTTTTTTGGTTAATCTCAACATTCTCCAATGTATAAATGCTAATTTAATGACTCTATTGGTGTGTCCCTGATTTTTGGGTCGGGACTAAAATGCCACCAAGGGCATCTTAGTCCCCCATGGCTCTCGGGACCCTGATTTTGGCATCTCCAGATTGGGCCCCTTTTTGGTGTCTATGCCCCAAATTTTTAGGACTTGGGACTAAGACGCCACCTAGGGTGTCTTAGTCCTCCTTGAGTCATTTTCGAGATATAATTTCAAATTTTGGCAGGATTTAGCCTCCTTTATTCAATGAATTCATATGTCAGCTTGGTGTGATATAATTTTGGGATATTAAGCATAGATAAGTATAAATACAAGGTTCCTTGATTCATTTCAACCCAAGTCTTTTGTGATATCTTTTATCATAACATAATTGAGTTCACAAGAGCATTCAAGAGTAGATTCATCAAGCATTTGAAGCCATTTTCAGATTCAAGCATCATATCAAAGTGTTTTCTTGCATCATGTGTGTTGTTGTGCTAACATTTGTGATGTAGGGTTTTTATTCAAGCAAAGAAATTCATGTCCAATCTATCAAGAATTCAAGATCCATATCCATTGCAGCCATTACACACAAGTTTGTAGACTTCATAAGAGTTTGGTGAGTTGTAGCATTGCATGTTGTTCATTCACCATTTCCTTCATTATTTCTATTTCATTTCGAGGTTTAATTACCAACCAAGAGTTTGACCAAGGAAAATCCCCATTCACTAACAAACAACAAGTTTTTCCCATCTTGCACATTTGTGATTGTAGATCTAGGTTGTAGACTTGAATATCACTTGGAGTGCAAAGTTGTAAAAGTTGTAAAGTTGCATTACAAAGTTGTCATCTTCACGAAAACTCACTTGCAGGCCTTATTCATAAGTTTCAAAACTTGAGACCGGAAGGGAAGCTAGTGTGGACCTTGGAGCTCAAGATCCTGTTTAGAGTTTGTAGAAATTCAAAATGGGACTAATATGCCATCTTGGGCATCTTAGTCCTCCCAGGCTCAATTTTCAGAGATTCGAAGACTCTATATTTTCCCCGAAAAATAGCAACAGGAATAATACACCATCTTGGGTGTCTTAGTCCTCCACAACATATTTTGGTAGCCTCTTTGCATTTATAGAATCCTCACGGCATCTCCATATTTCCCAGGTGCACACATACCATCTCCCTATTGCATAATTTCATCATTTGCATCTTTCATTTAGCTTGCATTGTTAGTTTTAGGTCATTTTCCATATCACAACGTGTTTTCAAACATTTCCTTTTCTAAGCATTTGCTTGGTGGTGAACCCCTTAGAACTTAAGAAACCCTTCCTAGGACCCTCCTAATTGAGAATTGGCTCACCTTGAGAGGTTGTTAGTCAATCTGATTAGGACTCTTAGGACATTAGTGAATGATTGAATGAGAAAAGTGTGATATGCCAAAAAGATATCCATTTTCCCACTCATCATTTTGGTGAACTTGACACTTTTTTTTTTTTTTAATTTATTTATTTATTTATTTCTGATTTGAAGTCTATTAAGTCCTTTAATCTAGATAGCATTCATTCTTGCATTGCATCTTGCATTAGTGAAAGTGCTTCTAGGTATCTTGCATCTTGCATTAGTGAAATTGCATTTAGGGTTTCCTATACTTGCATTAGTAAAAAGTGCATTAAGTTGCATATTTACTTTATTGCATCATTTCATTTAATTGAAAAATTGAAAAGTGAATTTTTCTTCATCTTCATTGCATTCTTATTGCATTCAAAATTGAAAATTTGCATTCAAATATTGCATTTAATTGTTGGTTTCTAGTTACTTTTTCTTGCACTTATTTGCACATTTTTTTGTTTCTCAACATCAACATACTGCATAGGAAACCTGTAAACATTGTTGACATTCCAGAATTCCCTATTTTTCTGTAAAAAACCTATGCTAGGACTAAAATGCCCTTCCTAGCGTCTTAGTCCCTCTCAGGATTTTTGCTTCAGAAATCTCTCTCTGTTGTTTGTTGTCTATTTCAGCCTTTGGAACTTCAGAATCTCACCAGGAGGACCAAGACGCCCTTCTTGGCATCTTAGTCCCTATTGACTTTGATTCTCAGGTTTTCAGGATCTGAAATTGATTTTCTATGCTTTTGTGGGCTACTTTTTGTTTTCTATTTTAGTTTCCAAATTTGATGTTATTCCATTTTCTTTCATTTCAAGTGCATTTGTTCAATCTTGCATTGTGGATGTCCTTGAAATATTTGGTAGATATGTCTAATTGTGCCTTTGGTAATGACCCTAATGAAATTGAATTCACCCATGCTCACTCAACTCCTAATGCATGTCCTCCTCGCGATGTTGACATCATTGGAGAAGATGATGACAACATGAATCAGTTCATAAATGGCTGTCTTAATAAACTGGAAGCTAATGTATCCTTCTACCCTTCCATGAAACAAATAGATCCTCCCACAATACCACCCCTTGAGATGTTTGGTTACTTACATCCTGAAACTGAAGAAAAAATTGAACCTAAGTTCCCTACAATAGGTGAACCTAGTTCCTGTAAACAAGAAAACACTCAACCCTTTTATGATAACAAAGTAACAAACACTAAAATTAACCAAAAGAAACATAAGGCAAAGGCTTCACCATCTTGAGAAAACAAGGATGTGACACAAGAAGTGAACATAAAATTCATCAACTCTTAGATCAAAAACCAACCAATGAAAACAAAAAAGGATCAGGATACCAAGATCCATCTTATAATGAAAATCCTCCTAGAGAATATCTAAGGCTTCGAAGTGATGGTACGGTGATCTTGGATTCTCTCCCTGACTTGAATATCCTTCTCCCTCAAGAAAAACCAATAGATCATAACAATAACAAGGATGATAGGATCATCTTAGGTCCTTCTCCTCCTTATTCAATTACAGAAGTTGGAGAATCTATCCAGAGCAAAACATCTCATAAAATAAAGAAACCTCAATACCCTTGTCCGCCATCTTCAACTGAGAGAACTTTACATATCCTTTTAAGTCAAGGACTTATTACATTACCACCAATGCCTAAAAACTGATTTCCAAATCCTAAGAACACAAACACATCTTATTGAAAATATCATAGAATTTTTTGTCACAGTACAAATTCATGTCGCACCTTAAAGTAAGAATTTAAAATTCTTGGCATTATAGAAATAATCCCTTAAAGTGGGACCCCTTTTGTCATGTAATAGTTGTAGAATAATCTATTCTCAATATTACATGACCTTTCCCATCACCTACCTCGGCCCATTCTTGTCTCGCACTAAGTGGGGACAAGAAGTTGTTGGCCTTGTCCTAGTAAGGCATTTGTTGTTGTCCCTTTGGTTCGTTATCTACTTTTTGCTTATATAGACTGAGATTGGGGAGACGGATGACTTACTTTAGGTTGACTTTCCTATGCCTTACTAGTCCTTTTCATTTTCTTTTTCTTTGCTTGCATGTGCGTAATGTGATCTCCTGTGATGTTTTGTTTGATGTTTCTCTCTCTTTGTGCATTCCTCTATTTGTACCTTCATTCTTCTATATGTCGTATACTTTTTCTTTTTGATTAATATTTTATCTTTTCCTTTCATTTTCCTTTTCATTTGTCTTGTGTTTTCCTTTTAGGGATGGCACAAGGCATCGAGACATTCATGTCTCCTTCATGTTGACCCAAAAGCTTTTTCATTATATTTTTTTTGTCTTTCATTTTCCTTTTCATTTATCTTGTGTTTTCCTTTTGGGGATGATGCAAGGCTTTGAGACACCCTATGTCTCTTCCATGTTGACCCAAAAGGCTATTTTTTTTCTTTGTTTTTACTCTCTTTGTGTCATTCTTCCAGTTTTTTGTATTTGGGGAATGATGACAGTTCCAAGCTCTCTAATATTATTGCAGCAAATAACATACTGACCCCAAATCCATAGATCCCTTATGTGTTTGGTGCTTTCATTTTAGGGGAAACCCCTTTCTTTTCCTCTTCTCTTGCATGATGTAGCTTTACTTGGAAACATATGATGATATAGGGATTTCCAGGTTGGATCTCATGTCCTCCTTCTTGATTGCATTTTCATTTTTGCTACTTTAAAGTAAATTTCTCACAGCATGGTGTTAGCAATTTCTTTAAAGTGGGGGCATACATTGGCATTATTTTGGGATGATTTCATTTGCATATTTTTCGTTTTCATGTTCCTTGATGTGATTTTCTTTCTTTATGCAATGTTTTTTCCTCTTGGTGGTGTCTTTGGGTTTGAATTCCTCTGAGAGCATGATATTTCCTTTTCCTCTCTTGGAAACATTAGATACAATGTTCCCCAAGATGATACTTAGCACTTTTCCTCTCTTGGAAACAAGATGAGACCCTTTTGCGCCTGTCCTCTCTTGGAAACATTGTGTATGATGTTCCCCAGGATGAGACCTTGTATTTATCCTCTCTTGGAGATGTTAAGCACAATGTCCCCTAAGAGTAAGACTTCGCATGAACTAAGAAAAATCCCTTTGAGCATATCTCTTTCTTGTTGCATTTTCTTTGCCTTTTTGTCCCTATTAAAGTCATGGAGGTATGGCTTTGATACGGACCACCTTTGGGCTCACCTAGTGAACACCTAGCTTCACTAGGTCATGTGAGCATGCATTTTTGTCCTTATTAAGGTCATGGAGGTACGAATTTGATACAGACCGCCTTGGGGATCACCTAGTGAACACCTAGCTTCATTAGCCCGTGTGAGCATGTGTTTTTGTGCCTTATTAAAGTCATGGAGGTATGGATTTGATGTGGTCCCTTGGGGATCACTTACTAGACACCTAGCTCCCACTAGCCCTTGTGAGTGTGTTTTTTGTTTGCATAGTGGACAACACCTTCCACTTGTAAACTTCTTTTTGGACAAATAGCCTAGACCCGGTCCACCACATTGGATGACCAGTCGAAGCTTGATCCGCTACAATTTTTCCTTTTCCTTTTTTCTTGCCTTTGATGGTGTATGTTTGCGATTTGGTTATGGATTCATATATCATCCACAAGCGTGTTCATTTGTGCTTATGTTGGTTTTTCCATAGGATCTTGATCCTGGGGGCTTGGCAACCCTCTTGATTATTGTCATCCCATCTTGCTAACATTTGTACATTTGAACCCCTCTTGATTGTGTGGTTGGCTACTTTAGTGTGAGTTTGAAGCAAGTCCATCCTCTCACTAAAGTGGGGGCTAAATGTAGTGTAGTAAAATGAATACCCTTGCATTTTCACACTTTTTTGGGCCCGCCTTGCTTTATTTGTGCTTCTTTATGGTTTAATTGGTCCTATTTTATGTCCACAAGCCCTATGAATAACATATTTTTTTGGTTAATCCCAACATTCTCCAATGTATAAATGCTAATTTAATGACTCCATCGGTGTGTCCCTGATTTTTGGGTCGGGACTAAAATGCCACCTAGGGCATCTTCGTCTCCCAAGGCTCTCGAGACCCTAATTTTGGTATCTTCGAATTGGGCCCCTTTTTGGTGTTTGTGCCCTAATTTTTTAGGACTTGGGACTAAGACGCCACCTAGGGTGTCTTAGTCCTCCTTGAGTCATTTTTGAGATATAATTTCAAATTTTGGCGAGATTTAGCCTCCTTTATTCAATGAATTCATATGTTGGCTTGGTGTGATATAATTTTAGGATATTAAGCATAGATAAGTATAAATACAAGGTTCCTTGATTCATTTCAACCCAAGTATTTTTTGAGATCTTTTATCATAACATAATTGAGTTCACAAGAGCATTCAAGAGAAGATTCATCAAGAATTTCAAGCCATTTTCAGATTCAAGCATCATATCAAAGTGTTTTCTTGCATCATGTGTGTTGTGCTAACATTTGTGATGTAGGGTTTTGATTCAAGCAAAGCAATTCAAGTCCAATCTATCAAGCATTCAAGATCCATATCCATTGCAGCCATTACACACAAGTTTGTAGACTTCATAAGAGTTTGGTGAGTTGTAGCATTGCATGTTGTTAATTCACCATTTCCTTCATTATTTCTATTTCATTTCAAGGTTTAATTACCAACCAAGGGTCTGACCAAGGCAAACACCCATTCACTAACAAACAACAAGTTTTTCCCATCTTACACATTTGTGATTGCAAATCCAAGTTGTAGACTTGAAGATCACTTGGAGTGCAAAGTTGTAAAAGTTGTAAAGTTGCATTACAAAGTTGTCATCTTCGCGAAATCTCACTTACAGGCCTTATTCGTAAGTTTCAAAACCTAAGACCGGAAGGGAAGCTAGTGCATACCTTGGAGCTTAGGATCCTATTTAGAGTTTGCAGAACTTTAGAACGGGACTAATACACCATCTTGGGAATCTTAGTCCTCCCAAGCTCAATTTTCACATATTTTCAAAGATCCGGTTATGAGATTTAAAGACTTCATATTTTCCCTAAAAAATAGTAGTGGGACTAATACTCCATCTTGGGTGTCTTAGTCCTCCACAACATATTTTGGTAGCCTCTTTACATTTCCAGAATCCTCACGACATCTCCAGATTTCCCAGGTGCACACATACCTTCTCCTTGTTACATAATTTCATCATTTGCATCTTTCATTTAGCTTGCATTGTTAGTTTTAGGTCATTTTTCATATCACAACATGTTTTCAAACATTTCCTTTTCCAAGCATTTGCTTGGTGGTGAACCCCTTACAACTTAAGAAACTCTTCCTAGGACTCTCCTAATTGAGAATTGGCTCACCTTGAGAGGTTGTTAATCAATCCAATTAGGACTCTTAGGACATTAGTGAATGATTGAATGAGAAAAGTGTGATATCCCAAAAAGATATCCATTTTCCCACTCATCACCAAGTAGTAAAGAAAATCACTTATAATACTCAATACCCACTTTGCTCCAATGATGGTTGTTATTCAAGACTTATATTCCATAAAATATTGTAATTTTTTCCATAATGCTATCATATTTATGCTCTCTAAGGTAAAATTTTCATAGCCAGAGCTAGTTGAGGTGAAGCTCACTCTTTTGAGAAAATCGTCTAAGGTTATTATCAAGATATGATGGAATGACTTCTTTTATACCCAGATCAGATGCAAGGTAATTTAAAGTGAGTTTTATGTTGGTGAAGTGTGTTGGAAGAATGAAGAACATCTTATTATACATATTTTGTGTTGTCATTGATGTCACCATGTTATATGAGTTGCAACTGCAAGGTTAAGTCATTGTTTGATCCATTATTTTGGATCGGTATCTAAACCGGTAGGCAGTTACTATCCTCTGGTATTTTGGTCTGCAATCCTCCACTGATGTTTTTTGTTGCTTGTGGTTTTGGGAAATGGTTTATGGATGTTGGAAGGTTGTATGTTCAGAATCTCGTGTGCACAGGTGCTTGTATGGTGAAGTTGGCATTATTCTGTTGTTGCATTTTGCTATTAGGTCTATCTCTAGCCGACCTAATGTATTGCTAATATTGTAATGGATTAATTTTTGTGTTGCGAATGTATTTCTGACTTATCTTAGGTCCATGTTGACATGTTGTAGTGTGCTACATGTTTGAATTGTTTTTGGAAAGTTTTTACACATGCTTGAAGCTAATAGTTGATTTTTGGTGAATAAGGGTTGCATCTAATTAGGCCGACCTAAGTGATGCTTGCAGATGGATCAACTATATATATTGGATAGTTTTGAGATTGTGGATGTGGAAAATATTGAAGTGTGTGAAGAAGACAAGTATGATGAAGTGTGTAAAGTCAGTTTACTGAGCATCAAAGGAACTTAATCAACACTTGTTAGGTGTAATTTATCAGTTCATTTTCTGGTTGTAAGCCATTTTTTCATTGTATCTTTTGTAGGCAATGAGCCTCCCATTATAGACAGTGAGTCTTGGAAGTGAGCCACCCTTTTGTAATATCTTATAACTGGTTATACTATATTGTGAGCTAACCCTCACCGTGGTTTTTCCTATTTTGGGTTTTCCATGTAAAAATATTGATGTTCATGTGTTGTGTGCTTTCATGTTTTGTTAATGGTCTTGCTTATCTTTACTGTTATATGCATTGGATTAATTGCATGGTATTTGTTCAATAAGTTTAAAAAGATACTAATTCACCACCCCTCTCAGTATCTTGGGTATTTAACAATTGGTATTAGAGCTTGGTTCCTCCAGAGAAGCCTAACAGCTTGAGGAAGATCTTGAAGATTGAACAAATGGATGATAAAGAATAGCTTCGGGCTGCACTTGAAGATCTTGACAAGGTTGAAAGTGAAAACAAAGATTTGAAAGAAAATCTAGATGAGGCAAATGAATGTGTCTGGAAAATGAAAGAGAAATTGAAGAAGTTCAAAGAAAGACATAGAGAAGTGAGTGAGCAATTGAAACAAACAAATGAAGAGATCATCGGATTGAAAGTGCAAGTGGAGGAAAATAAAATAATTGAAGAATGTTTGAATAAAGTGGTGCAAAGAAAGATAATGAATGCACAAGGCTTGAACAAGAAGTGGTGAACCTGAAAGCAGATCTGGAGAAAGAAAAACTCTGTGAAGATAATTTCAAGACAAGCTCCACTAAGCTTGATGAGTTGATTGCAGGGAAGAGACCTTCTAAAGACAAAGGTGGCTTGGGAAATGAAGTAGGTGAAATCTCTAAGGTTGTGCAGACCTCAAATCTAGTGGATAATCAGAAGACTCAAGATAAAGGGAAGTATAAAAGAAATCCAAGGAACTTTTCTAGAAGACTGCCTATTAGACAGCCAAATGCTCAGAGGTACACATATTTCAATGGTGGTTGATTTTCATGCAATAAATTTGGTCACAAGGAAATAGAGTGTAGGAGTAGGATGAATCATTTTGCTAGTTCCTTCTCCGGACAATGTTTTGCATGCAAGAAAATTGGACACAAAGCTAGTGAATGCAAAACTCAGATGATGAATTGGTTTAATGGAGGAAGAATGAATCATTCTTTTGCTAGCTACTGCTATACATGTAATAAGTTTGGACACAAAGAAAATTATTGTAGATCAAGGGTAAATGGAAGTCAAACTAACCAGAGAAATGTTGTCTGCTACAATTGCAACAAATTAGGACACATTTAAAGAGTTTGCAGAAGTAAAAAGAGAAAGAATTTGATTTGGTAAAGCAAAATGAACCAGTGAAGAAAATTGAAAAGAATGAGGTTCAGCAAGAAATGAAAAAGATTTGGAGGAAGAAAGAAGAGCCTAAAACATTAGATGCATCTATGCCCCCATTCAGTGCAGACAATTCCTCCGGAAATTATACCCAGCATGGTCTTAGGGGAAGCTTTAATAGAAAATTGTTCAAACCCCTAGGATGTTTGGCATGTCAATCTTTGGAATGAAGATATGTTGTAAGGAATGAATAGGAAGAGGTTATACAAAAGGAACCTAAAGAAAAGGTGCAAACATGTTCATTTGCAGAGTAAATTAGGGTTTTTCTGTGTAGTGAAGAGGGTTTTTTAGCAGCTTTTTGAAATCTATCGCATTTAATGTGGATTAGGGCAGATCATTGGTTTATAAAGTAAATGTGTAAGGAATTTTAATCACTTGTGCATTTAAATAAATTGGAGAGAATTTTGGAGTGTTCTTGAGGTGATTTGAAGCTCGACTTGTGCAAACCCTATTTTAGGTTTTCATGAAGGAAAAATGTATTTTACTCTTTTTTGTTGTTGTGGGTTTGTGTGAATCATCTTTTTGAAATCATTTGAGCTTGATTTGTGGAAGAATGGCAACCCTTGTAGTCTTTAATGTGTCTGAAAGACCTAGACCGTCATATAAGAAGTATTCTTTGAAGGTTTTTGAAGACAACCCTTTGGGCGCCTTCTCATCTATTCCTCATGGGGTCATGCCGACTGAAGATACAAGACTGTACATTTGAGTCAAAACCGAGGAATACAATCACAGTAAATTAATAGGAATTTGGCAAAATGAGCTCACTAGGGATGATTTCTTGGTAAAACCCAAATATTCAAACATTGTTGCAAAGAAAGTGGATAGATGGAATTATTTTCTTAATTTTAGCTCCACTGTTGATGATAAGTATGTCAAACTAGCTCTTAGTAGAATACATGAAAAATTCTTGTGGACTGGCATACCTCATCTTATAACCAAGGAAGCTATTAGGGCTGTTACCAGACTCTATGATACTGGATGGGTACCCATGTTGAAAGTTGTGAAGAATGAAGTGGTGAAGGAACTCACTGGAGCTACATATGAAAGGAGAGCTCTTACGACAAAATCTATCACTAATCCTACTATGAAGTATGTTGCAATAATGATCAGAAATAAATTCTACTCCACTAATAGAGAGAACTTTATATCTACTATAGCTATTTATACCGGATTTGATATGGTATTTAATGGTGTAGATTATCACTTGTGTGAACTTCTTTGGCAACAATTGTTTGAGAACTTGAGGATGACCCAGAAGAAGTATGCATTTAAATTTGGCTCCCTGAATGTTTGTTGCTATTTTATTTCCTTAAGAGACTTCCTGGAAGAGATGATGTGGTGTTTTGGGACACATCCAGACTGGTTGTACATTAGATCTTTGACAATATGCATAGTTTGGGTGATTTGAAGGCTAGAGATAATGCTCTAACAACATTCTTTGTTGTGTTTAATAGAAATATGAATAAAAGAGAAAGGATTCTTAAGAGAGTTGTTGAGAAATACAAGAATGATATAATATTTCATGTCTCCTATGATGAGTGCATGTGAAGTTGTTGAACCTTGGACCATATGGATTCAACCATTGGGTTATGAGATTACAAAAGATGAAGTTGAAGGCTATGTGCAGGTGTTGTTGAAAAGTCCTAAAGACGTCAATGAACCTAGAGTTGGCACTTATGCAGAGAAATCTATGGAGGTTCACTTGGAGCACAGGAAGCCTATGATAAGAAATAATGTAGATAAAAAGCTTAGATAAGAAGGTTTCGCTGATGAGTAGATTGCACAAGGTAGAGCTATGAGAGTCAGGAAGCTGGAGAATCATCAGGACCAAGGAGATCCCACGGGACTGCTCCTTCTAAACCCTTTGCAACCCTTATAGTGAAGGTAGAACCCAGTGTTACTAGTAAAGGTAAAGGCCTAGCTCCTTCTGGACCCAATACTAGATCTGGGAAAAGGAAAGAAACTCCTCTGATGGTACCTGACAAGAGAGGAAAGAAAGAAAAAGCTACAAGGGAAAAAAATCTTAGTATTACTGAAGATAAAGAGGAAGAGGAGGAGGACCCTGCAACAAAATTGGTAAGGAAGAGAAGAGGAAGCATGTCCTCTCGTGAAGGTGCTTCTTAGGAAGCTAGTGTTGGTTGTAAGAGATTTCATATTGTATCATCTTCTAAGGAAGATGAAGAATAGGAATTTGGTGTTCATGTGCACACCAAACCAGAATCGAAGAAAGCAAAAATGTCTAAAGAAGCCTCTCTGGACCAAAAGAAAAAAAGGACTCTCTGATAAGACCTGGTTCCCCTTTTAGATTAGAGGAATTAGTCAATAACTTGATATATTTTGAAGATATATTGAATCCTACAACATAGTATTATGATCAAGTAGGTAGAGAGGACAAAAAAACATTAATTTTAGCCACTATTTAGTATGTTATCACATTGGATATCAGTTGGGATTATGTCAAGAATAATGTGCTTGAGAAAATGTGGGAAGCCCTAATGAAAAGGAGAATAGAGGCTATTGATTTGGAAGAAAAGATTAGAAATGAAGCTTTTGAGAAAATTGGGTCTTCTTTGACCCTGAATGATTTGAAAAACTTGAAGAAGGTTTGTTCAAAAATGTTATGGATGAAGAAAAGAGTGAACTATTTAATGACAAAGGACAAGAAGCAGATAAAGAAGATAAGGAAGGAAACTGTACAAGCCATTAGGGGTATGGTTGAGAAATATGGTATGCTTGGTGCACTCCCATTTGGTTCTGCACCCAAATCAGGTGAAGAATTTTTTGCAAAAGAGGTTAAGGAAGAAATTCCTTCTGGTATAGGTGACATAGGAATTCCTTTGGAAACAAATGATGCAAAAATCCCTCTAGATATAGGTGTTACAATTGACCCTCTAGAGATGGAGAAACAGAATGATGGAGAAGCTAAGCAAGAGAAGCATGATGTAGACCCTCCAAAGCATGTTGAAGGTGAGAAAGATAATATTGAAGAAGTAAAGGATAATAATGAAGGTGAAGAAGATAATGTTGAAGGAGAACATGATAAAGATGAAGGTGAAGGAAATGAAGTTGAAGGAAACAAAGACAAAGATGAAAAAGGAAAAGAGAAAGAGAAAGAAGAAGAAGAGAAGGAAGAGGGGAAAAAAATGTAGGGGAAGAAGAGAAAAATGGGGAATCTGTTGGGAAGAATGAAGAAAATAAAAGTTAGGTGTTAGAATCTCATAGGTCACCCAGAGAATCCTCCTCCAATGATGATGTATTGAAAGGTTTGCTATCCAAGCAGATTAGGTTCTAGCCAGTGATTCCTCTAGAACTTCTACAACTTCCCATGATTCAAGGTAGTGTGGACTTAGATAAAATTTCTCATGTTCATAAGTTGGTGTTGGGGGATGCATTGCATGCATCCGATAGAAGAGAAATTCTGGAGAAACATCAGAAGGGAACAATGATTATTGATGACGCCATCAAAGCATTGCAGGAGGGCACACCCGGTACTTCAATGGATACATCTCTCACTCCAATAGAGAATTTGAAGTTGTTATTGGAATCCTATTAGGAGTATGCCTCCATACTTGGTGAGAAGACAAAGCAAGAGGTTGAGGAGAAGTTGGCAGAGAAAAGGTTGTTGGAACTTCATGACAAGTGTGCTCTAGCACAAAAAAATGTTGAGAAGAATTTGGAAGCTGTGCAAACTTGTGAATCTGAGGAAAATGTTGTCTTTTCCTATTGCTTAAAGTGGCCAGATGCCACCTAGAATATTAAGAATCTCATGGACTCCATTGAATCCCAGTTGATTGTTGTCTTCGGTACCTACATTACATCCAAAGATAGAGACATAACAACTTGGAATGCCATCTCTGCTCACAGAGATAAATTTTTCATTCTATAGAAGCAAAAGGAATATATCATCAGAATATTTGGTCAGTTAGGCGACCTTGTAGGAATGGAGTACACCCCAGTTGCCAATTCTTTGGAAAGTGTAGAGAAACTTGAGAAGATAAATCTGACTCCTGGTACTCTAGATGATGTAGAGGAAAGTCTGGTGGATTTGGAATCCCTGAACAAAATGTTGATTGTTGTAAAGAAGAGTTGGGAGAGTGGTAAGTCAGCTTGGCAAGGTATTCTTAAGGAGCTTCAAGGCTCACCATCCTTCGGGTAATGTTTTTTCAGTTTTCATACTTTTTGACCGCCCTTTGTCCTTAATGTCAAAGGGGGAGAGAATGATGTAATGAAGAAAGGGGGAGAGAATGTTGTGATAAGAGAAGTGTTGTATATAGGAGTTTTTGTATATTCTTTTGGCACATTTTGCCATAAATGACAAAGGGGGATATTGTTGGAAGAATGAAGAACATCTTATTATACAACTTTTGTGTTGTCATTGATGTCACCATGCTATATGAGTTGCAACTGCAAGGATGTCATTGTTTGATCCAATATTTTGGACTGGTATATGAACCGATATGTAGTTACTATCCTCTGGTATTTTGGTCCGAAATCCTCCGTTGATGATTTTTGTTGCTTGCGGTTTTGAGAAATGGTTTATGGATATTGGAAGGTTGTATGTTAAGAATCTCGTGTGCACAGGTGCTCGTATGTCAAAGTTGGCATTATTTTGTTGTTGCATTTTTCTATTAGATCTATCTTTGGCTGACCTAATGTATTGCTAATGTTGTAATGGATTAATTTTTGTGTTGCGGATATATTTGTGACCTATCTTAGGTCCATGCCGACATGTTGTAGTGTGCTACACTTTTGAATCTTTTTTGGAAAGTTTTTACACATGCTTGAAGTTGGCAGTTGATTTTTGGTGAATAAAGGTTGCATCTAATTAGGTTGACCTAATTGATGCTTGTAGATGGATTAGCTATATATATTGAATAGTTTTGAGATTGTGGATGTGGAAAATATTGAAGTGTGCGAAGAAGACAAGTATGATGAAGTGTGTAAAGTCAGTTTACTGAGCATTGAAGGAACTAAATCAACACTTGTTAGGTGTACTTTATTAGTTCATTTTCTGGCTGTAAGCCATTTTGTCATTGTATCTTTTGTAAGTAGTGAACCTCCCATTTTGGATAGCGAGTCCTAGCAGTGAGCCACCCTTTTGTAATATTGTATAACTGGTTATACTATATTGTGAGCTAACCCTCACCGTGGTTTTTCCCATTTTGTGTTTTCCACATAAAAATCCTAGTGTTCATGTGTTGTGTGCTTTCATGTTATGTTAATGCTTTTTCTTATCTTTACTAGTATATGCATTGGAGTAATTGGATGGTATTTGTTCAATAAGTTTAAGAAGATACTGATTCACCCCTCTCTCAGTATCTTGGGTATTTAACAAAGCAGTTGGTGGGAATACGATCGAGAAAATCTCTACCATAAGGCATGAAGTTGGCCTTAGCATGCATTTTGATATTGTTTTTGATACAGGATCAAGGGTCGAGTCCCCAAAAATGATCCCAACCTGAACTTCCATATATACCAGCACAACAATTATTATTGTAGCCCATGCGAGCCCAAGAAAATTTTTCATCACTTTGTGATTTCATAGATGCCCCTTGAGTCTGCTAAGCCTGAAAAGTCATAGAATCTTATTTGTGCCTTGATATGTCAGGCTTGAAAGGAACTTGCACATTGAAGGACATAATGGGAAGTACTAGAAGCCCACTAAAGCACACGAGCTGCTTGGTAGAATTCTCTAAAAAGAACATACCTCCTATACAAGGGTGTCATTTCTTGTTAATGGCATAGACCCTCTTTCACTGACTCACACCACTTCCTGATTAATGCTTGAATATATTGAACTCCTACAATAGGTCCACTTTTAACTTGTGGTATGACTGCCTGCCCAAAGTTGCTTTAACCAGTATACTCTCCATATAGAATATAGAATATAGAATAATTTTAATGTCCATGAGACCAAAAGAAGACCTATAGGATAGTGACCTCTGTTATTTTAGCATTGTGAAGTGTTGTTCTCCTGCCGCTTAGCTTGATAATGAGCTTTCCCATTCTGCACACCCATTCCATGTTGAATAAATCTTGAAAATTTGCAGTTGTTAACCCACTTATGTAGCTTCCTCTAATGTCATTGTAATCTTTACAATCTTAGATAAAAAAAATTTCTATTTCCACTTGCCCAACTGCATAAAAGATACAAACCCTCTCTTCCCAAACTTCTTTTCGCCTTTTCCATCTCCTCATTTCACACCGAAGACAATGTGAGTTAGTCCTCAATTATGCAATGAGAAAATTTGACCTCAACAAAATATTTTCCTCTATATATGCCTTTTGTTGATGGTCCAAGTTGGGATTAAATTATTCTACATAATACTTTTTCTTTCTCCCAACCGCTCTTGTCCACATAATCTTGCAAAAAAATTCAACCACATACAACTTTAATTCCTTACTATTATGTATCAATAAATCGATAGCCTAAATTCATTTCAAATAGTTTGTGATGAATATTGACCATCCTTTCAACAGTTACTTTTAGAACTTTATCCAGAACCTACAATAATAATAAAAATAACGACTCATTTAGTGTAGTTGAATGATGGTTAGTGGTAGCGAAGGAGTCAATAGCCTAAATTCATTTCAAATACTTTGAGATGAATATTGGCCATCCTTTCAACAATTATTTTTAGCTAGAACCTACAATAATAATAAAAATAACGAGACTCATTTAGTGCAGTTGAATGATGGTTAGTGGTGGTGAGGGAGGGGCCCTAAAAGACACCACACACAAGATACACTCTTGTTTTGCTGCTTTTTTTTGGCTTTATGTTTTTCTACACTGCACATCTTTTGTCATATTGTGGTGATAGAGAAAGGAAATCAACAAACTTTGAAAAATATAAATTATGAGATATGATAACATCTTAGCTTCAACACCTACATTTATGTCCCACTTTCTAAACAATTATGCCCCTTATATTTTATTACCCTATTCCATCTTTACATGTAGAAAATTTATCTCCTTGGAAAATTATAAGATTGTAGAAAGGTTTGGAGCTTTCCAAGTGTTGTAAAGATGCCTTTCAGATATGTAAAATATCTAAGGATGACAATAAATAAATTTAATCTAAAATCAAGAGTTGGATTTGATATTAGATGATTAAAACGAATGTTATTATTAATGTAAATATTTAAATAAATAGAATGTTCGGTATTTAGTTTTAGATTTGATAAAGATTTTATTATGTTGATGTCAAAATCTATTGGTCGTATAATATCAAAATTTATCTACTTATCAAATAATTGCTATGGATTTGAGAAATTGACTTGTATTATGATGGTTCACTTCTATGATTGTTGAGGTCATCTCTACGAATGTGATCTCCAACTAAAATTTAAATTAAACCAACTAAAATAGTAAATTATATAATATGTATAAATAATTTCTAATCAAAAAGTGAAATGAACTACACATAATTAAGGGATATTGAGTAAATAATTTATTTAACTCCAACGAATATCAAATCAAATAATAAGTCTTAAAGAATAATAATTGTTAATTTTTACACATAGTACTAATTAGTTCAACAAGAATAACAATTTGGTACTTTTGTATGCAATATTAAAAACTAGGTAAATCAAATTGTTAACCAAACAAACATTAATTAGCACCAATTAAATCCATGGATTATACCTCAACACTGCTATCATGATTTCTAATTAATTCTAATGTATACCCGATGGCAACACATACAACTAGCTCATATAACAAAATATATAATGTGTTTTACTATAATTTTGACAAATTCTAAAATAGCACTTTAACTCAACCTATTATCATTTAAGGAATATACCCATGATACAATAAAATATTTGTTACTAATGAATAAAAGGGCGGGGCCTTACATAAATCTATAAATAAATTTTATCTTATAAAACAACTCCAAAGTATAACTTGCAAACCAAAGCTAATGTTTTACTTGCATCCCGACTTTGAAATTTGATCTAGATTTAGACTCTAAATTCTAACTTGCATCCAAACTGTGAAGTCTAACCTACAAGTGGGTCAAGTAAAGTTCAAACTTCCGGTATTCTCCAAATTTTGAACTATTGCAAACTTCCAAACTCCAACACAACCTAATACTATAGAATTTTGAACTCCCATGTAACTTTGCACTAATCCCATCATAGTAGAGTTTTGAACTCTAGTACAACTTTGTAAGACTTTCCTACCATGGACCTCCAAACTTTACTACAAGTTTATAGTTCTTTACCTATTTTAGTATTTAAAAATATAAAGCACTTATGTAAAACCCTATACTTCTAAACCATGTTGTAACTTTGCATCTATGTTGTATTTTAAATATTTTTCTAGCCTCTAAGTAAATATTTTATTATTTTTTAATATAATTTTTAAAACTTGATAAATTTTATATTTATGAAAACTTGTAAAGTATTTCATGTATTATAAATTGTCAACTTAGGTTGGGGTGGTATGTATTGCAAGGACCATGACAAATTAAAATAAAAAATATACACACACAAGGAAGGAAGCATGCATAATGATACAAATACAAGCATGATCTTATCCATAGTCAAGTTGAAAACTAATTGATGGTGATGATTTCATTGTTGATGTGGGAAGGACACATCCCAAAAACAATTTGTGGATTGGGAAAAAATATCTTGATGATTATAATGTGACTAAAATGGGTCAAGGTTTGCAAAAAGGTTGGGGAAAAATTGAGGTATGTTTTGGATGATGCACTATATTTCATAACAAGATTGCATGGATTAGGGTTTTTGAACTTTTATGGACTAATTTTAGTATTGGTTGGATTATGGAGAGATGACAGGTGGATTGAATTGGAGGCTCTAAAAAAATGGCAAGGGACAACTAAGTCTAACAATAAGGATGAAAGGATAAGAGATTTCTTAGGTAGAGTATGGGAGGATGATTAGGATGTGATCTCCAAGGACTATGTCACATAGGAATAACATATTTTCTCCAATATAAGATTTGGATAGTGTTATATAGGTGATGGAATTTTGTAGATATTGTGTGACAAAAATATGGAGATGGAAAGAGTTTGTTGAAGAATGTTTTAGGTTTGTGCCCTAGTCCTTACTAAGATTAAGGTAGGTAGGGAAGATGGATGAAAACAATATGGAATAAATAAATGAAAATATTCTGAAAAAAGGGTGTGATGGATGAGACAACTTGCCCCTAACTGTAATGGTGCATAGAGATCATTTATTTTACACATGACACATGTTTGTCAAGTTTCCATCATCGTATTTATCCAAAGTGGCATAAGAAAGGTTTTCACTAGTGTATAAATTATTTCTTTAATTTTTCTTTTCTTTTCTTTTTAATTATAAAAAATGAAGCTTGTTTATCAAGTTTTTAGCATGTTGACTACCCCAAGGCACCATATAAATGGTTTTCACTAAAGAGAAATATATATTTACTATTTTTTTTTAGATTTTTAATGATTTTATTATTTTTTGAATGTAATTGATCTTCTAAAAATTAATAATTATTCTAGTCCTTTTTATAGAGCCAATGTAGATGCTAGTGTTATGATATGTCAATAGTGACATACATGAAGGATTTGCTTTGTCAAGATCATGATGCTCATATACAACCCATGAATGTTATTGTGATCTGTGTTGATATTGTTATTAGCCTTACTCAAATATACACATTGTGATAGAGTACCATGAGAGTCCTTATGATAAAAATTGTTGCTACTAGGACATGGTGGATATGTGAGTTAGGATTTTTGGATTTTAAGTGAGATGTTGGATTGTGATAGGGGATGGTAGATGTGCATAGAATATTTGGAATTTTGGATGTAAGATTTTTATTTACCAAGAATGGGATGATGGATGATAGAGTTTAGATTTTAGATTGTGATTATTTTTGAAACCAATGATTTTATATGACTTCCATGGTGGGATTGATGACCATTTTGAAGGAGATGGACATCTATTATGTGCAAGAGGCTTTTTTTCTTGTGGATCCACATTTTGATTCACTATTGGATTTGGATTCTTTGATTTTCTTGATCTAATTTTCTTTAGTATCTATTTTTACATCATGTCTCTACTTATATTTATAGATTCAATAGCTTTTGGCATTTCATTTTGATCTTTTTCTATGTAAGAATTTTTTTTTGGTTCTAATTGGTGGGTTTAATAATTTCATAGTGATGATTTATGGTTTGGATGAGAGGAGTTATAACAATAAAATTATGGAAATGATTAAACATGGCCCCTATTTTATACTTGCATTAGATGAAGTTACCCCTAATATTGATGAGGTACTAATAAAATCATTAGATTTCTTGATTGATGACAAGCCAAGACCTTGATATTTGTGATTTGTGCAAAAATATACTAGTTCTAAAATGTATCTCTTATGTAGGCCTAATCCTCTTCCTTGATATTGTTGAAGTTGGGAAAATCAACTCCATAGCTCCTTCGGATCACCTACAATCAAACACCTATTACGAAAAGAGAGAATAGAAAAGTTATGGAGGCCAAGAGCTGTTGATCCAAAAAAGCATGAATCATTGATTAATATGCATTTTCTAATGATTAAACAAAAGAGAATCCTTATACAAGGATAATTAGCCTAGAAACCGTAGGTGAGGATAAAACAAGATCATGACATGTGTCCTCATCCTTTGATATGAGACATAAAAAGAACATGACCTAAGTAAGCTTAAGTGATTGGAGGAAAAGGAACCTAATAATTAAATAAATAATTAATTAGGAAATACATTTTACTCTAACACCCCCTTAAGTGAAACTTAGGGAGAATCGCAAACCTCTAAAGATGAATGCATGATGGGTCCCAACAAATAAGGCTTGTTAAGTTACCCATGTAAACAAAAGATCTCTCAAAACTAGAGAAAAAGGAGAAAAATCCAGTGGGAGAAAACTCCTCTCCAAAAGAGAGAAATACAAGTGAAGGACTCAAGAAGCCTCCAAACGAGAGTGTCCCAAAATATAGGAACAAAGAATGAACATGAAGAAAACCACTGAAGCATGAAGAAGATGTAAGCATTGTCAAAAAAAGATTGCTATAGTGTTGAAAGAAGAACCTTTGCTAAAACATATGATGACTAGGATCAAGAAGACAAGAATCTGCATGAGTGCCCCCAATGACACTACTCGAATCAGATGAAAAAAAGAGGAAAACATCTAGAAATAAAAGATACAAATGGCACAAGTACCAAAAGTCTGAATAACTAATCAAATTAAAATGGAAGGTCACCTCTAGAAATAAGAATGCAAGACTATCCATATGGTAAATGTTCCATCTCACCGAAATGCGGCCAATGAATCCACCTAGTACATAGGAACAAATAGTGTATACGTAGCTCACTCCAATGTGAAACCAAGGAAGTATTAACACTAACAATAGAAACCCCCCCCCAATAATGTTGAAAAGGGAGAGGCAAGATAAATCCATTGAAATTGAATGCTAGAAAGAAGTGCATGAAGAATAATCAAGAACATATGAATGTGCAAACATGAAAGTACCAGCAAATATAAAGGGTGCACAAATAAAATTCACACGCATGAGGAAAATGTCTTGGAATGGACACTCACTTACAAATGTGTGATGGCAAACAAAGGAAAACATCGAACCTCCCACAATACTTTATATCATAGTGTGATTATAATAAGGCACAAAGTGATGTGCAATATCCCAATAATACATGTACAACTATTGAGGCAGTTTATTTCAGTGCATTTACATAATAAAAAATGCTTACAATGGAAGCCCATAATGTCCAAAAAAGGAAAACATGCTGAAAATACAATTCTCTAACAGAAAAAGAGCAAATTGGTAGCACCATGATGAAGTACATGAAAACATGCACTTCCAAAAAAAAATGGTACCCAAAAAAGAGTTCGAATGCAAAAGATATAGCCCATCAAAGCCTCCGAAATGAGAATTGCACAACAACAACACTAAGAAAATTGAACTCTAGAAAAAACTAGAAGTCCAAGCTAAAAACCACCTGCACCACTACGAAGAGCATGAAATTCTACCTCATTTCAAAAAAAAATTACTAGACAAGACCACTGTATGGTCGAGATATAGCCTCTGAAATATGAAGTGCAAAAATGAAAATCCCAACGAAGAAGGGCTAAGCAAGGCAGAAAATGAACTCTGCCAAATTTTTCAAAAACACCTCAAAATGTGGAGGCCTCCAAAATTTAGAAGACTGGAAAATTTCCTCTAGGTACAGTAGTAGTTTGCATTTATTGCAAAAAAATATTGTAAAATTTGGCTATTTTTATTTTAAAGTTAAAAAAATACCATAGAAAAAACTTATATTTTTTTTGAAAAAAAAATGTTTTATTAAAAGTTTATATTAAAAAATCATGAATCATTGATTAATGTGCATCTTCTAATGACTATACAAAAGATAATCCTTATAAAGGGGTAATTAACCTAGAAACCCTAGGTGAGGATAAAACAAGATCATGACATATGTCCTCATCCTATGACATGAGACATAAAAGGAACATGACCTAAGTAAGCTTAATTAATTAGAGGAAAAGGAGCCTAATAATTAAATAAATAATTAATTAGGAAATATCTTTTATGAGCTAACACCCCCTTAATTGAAACTTACGAAGAAGCTCAAACCTTTAAAGATGAATGCATGATGGGTATCGACAAACAAGGCCTAGTGACCCATGTATAAATAAAAGATCTCTCAAAACCAAAGAAAAAGGAGAAAAACCCAGTGTGAGAAAACTCCTCTCCAAAAGAGAGAAATACAAGTGAAGGACTCAAGAAGCCTCCAAACGAGAGTGTCCCAAAATATAGGAACAAAGAATGAACATGAAGAAAACCACTGAAGCATGAAGAAGATGTAAGCATTGTCAAAAAAAGATTGCTATAGTGTTGAAAGAAGAACCTTTGCTAAAACATATGATGACTAGGATCAAGAAGACAAGAATCTGCATGAGTGCCCCCAATGACACTACTCGAATCAGATGAAAAAAAGAGGAAAACATCTAGAAATCAAAGATACAAATGGCACAAGTACCAAAAGTCTGAATAACTAATCAAATTAAAATGGAAGGTCACCTCTAGAAATAAGAATGCAAGACTATCCATATGGTAAATGTTCCATCTCACCGAAATGCGGCCAATGAATCCACCTAGTACATAGGAACAAATAGTGTATACGTAGCTCACTCCAATGTGAAACCAAGGAAGTATTAACACCAACAATAGAAACCCCCCCCCAATAATGTTGAAAAGGGAGAGGCAAGATAAATCCATTGAAATTGAATGCTAGAAAGAAGTGCATGAAGAAGAATCAAGAACATATGAATGTGCAAACATGAAAGTACCAGCAAATATAAAGGGTGCACAAATAAAATTCACATGCATGAGGAAAATGTCTTGGAATGGACACTCACTTACAAATGTGTGATGGCAAACAAAGGAAAACATCAAACCCCCCACAGTACTTTATATCATAGTGTGATTATAATAAGGCACAAAGTGATGTGCAATATCCCAATAATACATGTACAACTATTGAGGCAGTTTATTTCAGTGCATTTACATAATAAAAAATGCTTACAATGGAAGCCCATAATGTCCAAAAAAGGAAAACATGCTGAAAATACAATTCTCTAACAGAAAAAGAGCAAATTGGTAGCACCATGATGAAGTACATGAAAACATGCACTTCCAAAAAAAAATGGTACCCAAAAAAGAGTTCGGATGCAAAAGATATAGCCCATCAAAGCCTCCGAAATGAGAATTGCACAACAACAACACTAAGAAAATTGAACTCTAGAAAAAACTAGAAGTCCAAGCTAAAAACCACCTGCACCACTACGAAGAGCATGAAATTCTACCTCATTTCAAAAAAAAATTTACTAGACAAGACCACTGTATGGTCGAGATATAGCCTCTAAAATATGAAGTGCAAAAATGAAAAGCCCAACGAAGAAGGGCTAAGCAAGGCAGAAAATGAACTCTGCCAAATTTTTCAAAAACACCTCAAAATGTGGAGGCCTCCAAAATTTAGAAGACTGGAAAATTTCCTCTAGGTACAGTAGTAGTTTGCATTTATTGCAAAAAAAATATTGTAAAATTTGGCTATTTTTATTTTAAAGTTAAAAAAATACCATAGAAAAAACTTATATTTTTTTTGAAAAAAAAATGTTTTATTAAAAGTTTATATTAAAAAATCATGAATCATTGATTAATGTGCATCTTCTAATGACTATACAAAAGATAATCCTTATAAAGGGGTAATTAACCTAGAAACCCTAGGTGAGGATAAAACAAGATCATGACATATGTCCTCATCCTATGACATGAGACATAAAAGGAACATGACCTAAGTAAGCTTAATTAATTAGAGGAAAAGAAGCCTAATAATTAAATAAATAATTAATTAGGAAATATCTTTTATGAGCTAACACCCCCTTAATTGAAACTTACGAAGAAGCTCAAACCTTTAAAGATGAATGCATGATGGGTATCGACAAACAAGGCCTAGTGACCCATGTATAAATAAAAGATCTCTCAAAACCAAAGAAAAAGGAGAAAAACCCAGTGTGAGAAAACTCTTCTCCAAAAGAGAGAAATACAAGTGAAGGACTCAAGAAGCCTCCAAACGAGAGTGTCCCAAAATATAGGAACAAAGAATGAACATGAAGAAAACCACTGAAGCATGAAGAAGATGTAAGCATTGTCAAAAAAAGATTGCTATAGTGTTGAAAGAAGAACCTTTGCTAAAACATATGATGACTAGGATCAAGAAGACAAGAATCTACATGAGTGCCCCCAATGACACTACTCGAATCAAATGAAAAAAAGAGGAAAACATCTAGAAATCAAAGATACAAATGGCACAAGTACCAAAAGTCTGAATAACTAATCAAGTTAAAATGGAAGTTCAACTCCAGAAACATGAACGCAAGATTTTCCATATGGTAAATGCTCCATCTCACCAAAATGCAATCGATGCATCCACTTAGTACATAGGAACAAATAATGTATATGTAGCTCACTCCAACGTGAAACCAAGGAAGTATTAACACCGACAATAGAAACTATTGAACATACGAAATATTGAGAGGGAGGGTGAATCAGTATTCCATAAAACCATTCATATGAAATCCATCTAACCATTATCATTATTCTAATTGAATCAACAAGAGAGAACATAGAAACAAATCAATGCAACCACACACATGAACACCAATATTTTTACGTGGAAAACCCAATAAGGGAAAAACCACAGTGAGGGTTAACTCACAATATATTATATTCAGATACAAGATATTATAGGGCTCACTGTCAGGATGTATTGTCCTTGAAAAAGGATCACTACCTGAATACAAAAGATGGATAACCACCAAGATACAAAGATTGAGGCTTATTGGAAAAAGGTTTGAATTGATGGAATACACCTTCAATGTGTAGGATTCAACTCTAATGAAGCTCAAAACATGAAGTACTTCCTCACACAACAGTCGCTCAACAAATTTTCTCTGATCCCCAACTGATAAAACATTTAGGCTCGGATCCTCGTTCATCTTTCTTCCACACTAGCACTCCCACTCACTTCACACCCATTTCTCTCTTCAAGGAATCTTATATATATACAAGTATGTCTTAATCATCAATTAGGTTAGCCTAATTAGATGAAGACAAAACAATCAAAACACTCTTGTTGGCACCATATATGATTTAAAACATTTTATCCATGTAGTGCATTATACCAAGTCAACTGACATCCATAAAGCATAACTAGTCTTCATAGTGAATTGCATACGTTAGGTCAGCCAAGACTAGAACATAATTCACATAATCTTCAAACCAACATATAATCCTCAAAGCAAACACCTTTCAGATCTGAGACCACATCAAATTCTCATCATACTATCATCAAAGAGACTACCATAAAAACCACAACATTAAAATGTTCTCCTTAAGAAAATGCAAAGTCTCCCACACTGATATGATGCTAAGCAGAATAGTAGAATACAGAGTTGAACTTTGTCAAAAATAACTTTCTGCTCACAACCCAAAAATTCTCAAGATCTAAGATATAGTTGTTTGAATGAGACATGATAACATGGTTAAGAGATTGGAGTCATATCTATTCTTGCGGTGAGTTCTGGACTCAAATACCAACGCACTGGCTCATCACAAAAGAACATTACCGGTAGAGAACAACTTCTGATAAACTAAGTAATCTTCCCATATAGTTATCACCATTTTGACATCACTGACAACATAGAAACAACCAACACAAACTATCCATACTTCATGCTCATGTTGCAAGGCTCCATATTTCCAACATAAACCTCCCCCCCATAATGTTGAAAAGGGAGAGGCAAGATAGATCCATTGAAATTGAATGCCAAAAGGAAGTGCATGAAGAAGAAACAAGGACATATAAATGTGCAAACATGAAAGTACCAACAAATATAAAAGGTGTGCAAATAAAAGGCATACACGCATGAGGCAATTGTCTTCAAAGGGACACTCACTTGACAAAGGTGTGATGGAAAACAAAGGAAAACATCAAACCCTCGTGGTACTTTATATCATAGTGTGAGTACAATAAGGCACAAAGTGATGTTCAATATCCCAATAATACATGTAAAACTATTGAGGCACTTTATTTCAATGCATTTACATAATAAAAAGTTCTTACAATGGAAGCCCATAATGTCCAAAAAAGGACAACATGCTGAAAATACAATTATCTAACAAAAAAAGAGGAAACTAGTTGCACCATAATGAAGTACATGAAAAACATGCACTTTAAAAAAAAAAATGGTACCCAAAAAATATTCTAGATACAAAAGATATGGCCCATCAAAGTCTCCAAAAGAGAACTGCACAACAACAATGAGAAAATTGAATTCTAGAAAAAAAAAATCAGAATTCCAAACTAAAAACCACTTGCACCACTACAAAAAGCATGGAATTGTACCCGATTTCAAAAAAAAAATTCACTAGAAAAGACCATCGTATGGCCGACATATAGCCTTTGGAATATGAGGTGCAAAAATGAAAAGTCCAACAAAGAGGGGCTAAGCAGGGAAAAAAAGGAACTCTGTCAAATTTTTCAAAAACAACTCCAAATGTGGAGGCCTGCCAAATTTAGAAGATTGAAAAAATTCCTTCAGGTACAATAGTAGTTTGCATTTATTGCAAAAAAAATTATTGTAAAATTTGACATTTTTATTTTAAAGTTAAAAAAATCCCATAGAAAAAACTATTATACTTTTTTTGAAAAAAAAAAATGTTTTATTAAAAAATCATGAATCATTGATCAATGTGCATCTTCTAATGACTATACAAAAGAGAATTCTTATAAAAGGTTAATTAACCTAGAAACCCCAGGTGAGGATAAAACAAGATCATGACATGTGTCCTCATCCTATGACATGAGACATAAAAAGAACATAACCTAAGTAAGCTTAATTAATTAGAGGAAAAGGAACCTAATAATTAAATAATTAATTAATTAATTAGGAAATACTTATTACTCTAACAGATAGTACATTCTTTAACAAGTTATTTGTGATGAGATATTTTTTAATTTTGAAAGAAATATGTTAACCCATCTTTGTGTAGTTGAAAACTATTAATGTTTTGTATTTTCTCTTCTACAAGAAAGCTTGTTTTGATAAAAGTGGGTGATTCTAGTTGATATGAAATTAGTTATTACTCCATTTTCATGCTTGGTGTCTCTTGATTATTTGGGATGTCAATGTGATCTATGTCATTTTTTATTTTCAATGTGTCCAAGAGAGACAAGTGTCTCATCTTGGTAAATAAAGGTTGTTGGAGTGTGGATAAAGATCAAGTTGAATTTTATGATCATGGATGGGATAGAGGTGGATGAGGGGATCGTATTGGATTTATTGATCAATGGTAGGAGTTTGATCAAATATTGGATCATTTTGGATGTCATGATCAAATATAGGATATTGATCAAATATTGGATTTAATCTAATGTCATAAATATGATCTTCATCAAAGATTGGATTGAATTAAATTTTGTGAACATCTATGGAGATTTTCTTAGTAACTTGATCTTGATTCATGTTGGAGCTTGTTTTCTCATGCTTTTGACTTTTCTCTTGACATGTATCCAATGGTTTGGATAATAGAATGTGATTTTTGATAAGGATAGGATATTATTGAATGGTTTCATGTTTTTGGCATTGAAATTATGGATTTTGGATAGAAATCTCTTGAGTGAGCTTGATAGGTTATAAAGTGTGTGATGTTGAGGGATGTTTGGATAAAATAAGACTATCGATGTGATAATATGGTATAAATTTTATTGTGCATCAGATCTTAATATCCTTTTCTAATATTCCTTGGACAAAATACCTAAAGGTGTCTTTATTGGTTTGGTTTTTTTATTGGGATAAAATTGGATTGCAATGGTTTAGATATTTAAGGATTGGGATAGGAGGTGGAGGCTACAAGGATTTCTTCATTTGGTTATGGGGATGAAGATTTTTGATATAGATGGGATATGGGGACTAGGGTGATGGATTGGTAATGAATAAAGTGTTGGATGAAACATGGGTTTCCCTTATCAAAGGTAGAGGAAGGATAAAAAAATGGATATTTGTTAAGGATTAGGGTATATCTTTTCCTAATTGGTTCTTGGTATTTACGATTGATGGATGGGTGATTAAGGGCTTAGGATTCTAATATTGAGGACTTATGGATTAGTGATTATAGCTTGTGGAAAACTTGCTTAAGGAAATATAGTCTAAGGTTTGATAGTATTTGTTTTGATCCACCATACTCTCATAATCATCATAAGGGTAATATTCATATTGATCAAAAATTATAGCATCATCATCATCAAAGAAGGTATTTTGGTTTGAATAGGGAAATTATCAAAGTAAGATGGAAGCATGATTACAAATTAGAATTAGGATGGACAATGGGATGATGTGGATGTAAGATTTGATTGGATAAGTTGGTTGATCTTTGGATGCAAATTATGATTGTTCCTAAAGTTTATGGAGTGGATTTTTTGGGCTTTATGGGTAATGGTTAGTATCTAAATATTAACGAGAGGTAAATACAAACAATAAAACTAATAATTGTTTTTTTTAGTTTTTTGGTTTTTGAAAACTTAAGCTAAGAAAAAGACTGAAATATTAAAAACATTATAGCTCAAAAGGATAAAGTATTTTTTTTCTTTAAGTGGGGAAGCTCTAGTCTAACAATTACAATCACAAAAGATACATAAATAATCCTAAAATTAATCAAATTTGAGTTTGAATCCTTATGTGCACATAGATATGTTGTATATCAATTGATGGATAGCTAGAGAATGCAAGGCCATGCACCACCTATGTAACCCTTACCTCAATGGTAAAACCATTTCCAAAAGTTATCTCTTTCCAAAAGTTATCTGTTTCCAAAAGTTATCTCTATCTCCCCACTATGAAGCCATGTTATGAGTAACTTCATGGACTACTATTTATCTAATGCACCACAATAAAATATGGAAAAAGGTCTTAGACTAGGCTATATGGGTGACAAGGGGACTCCTTAATATACTAGAAGGGTACATGAGGCTTAATCCATTAATTTGAAAGTGTAATCATTTCAAACAAATAGGATAAGATGGTAACCCACCCTTCTCCTTCACTTCCCCATGGTATAAAGTTTTAGGGGCTTGGCCTGAATGACAAAATAATAATTTCCAAGAAGCATGTCTTTTAATTCACCCCCAATCTCGATAACCCACTGATGAGCTCGAAATATGCTCATAATTTGAATATTATGATGTATTTTTAATACCCTTACTCTTATTGTTGATGGTTGTATTGGCTCGGTCCCTATGTTTGTTCCTGTAGCATAAGGCCAGTTCATAGTTTGTTTCTTAGTAATTGTTGTCATGATTTCTGCTTTGATTAAGTTATGCTTAAGTTAAGAAGACTTTACATTACATTCTTGCAGCATAAGTAGAATTCCTTCCAAGCATTTATTTCTGGTAAATTGTGACTGAAACTGGTTCTTAGTGCACATACAGTGCCGCTCCATTTCAAGTATACATTCCCTGGTTTGACAATGTAAATGAATGACCATAAGAAGATGTTAGTCACCTGCTGGAATGTCCAATTCCCAAGTTAGGATTTTTCATGACTTTTATATCCTTTTGTGGAATCGACCATTTTTTGGCGCCGTTGTCGGGGATGGTGTCAAGCTAAGAACCTGTCATAGTCATTGTTAGTAGTAGTTTAGTGTGTTTATTCAAGCATTTTCAAATTCCTTCAATTTACGGTTAATTCTATTGCATGCATAGAAGAAGAGACGCTCTGGGAAGATTCCTCCCTAACCTTCCATTCATTGATAACAATTCTGAACCAGCTTATAATCTATTTGAGGAAGGAGGAAACCAAGATATCAATCCATTTGCTGAAAACCTGCTTGTTGAATTGCCATTTTCCCCAACCGACGAAGAACCTCAAGAAAATCCATTTGCTTTGATACTCCATCAAGCAAATATGGTACGTAATCCACCTAATCAACCTCCTGCTTTTGAATTCCCCATCATTGCTCAGCAAGATAATGATAACCTTAAAAATATTCCTTCTTCATTACTTCCCAAGTTCTATGGACTAGTTATAGAGGACCCAGACACTTTCTTGTTTGAGTTTGACATCCTCTGTCGTAGCTATGATCACACTTTAGATGCTCACAGGCTGAAGTTGTTTCCTACTACTTTGAAGGAGGGAGCCCTTAGATGGTTTATGAGTTTGGGAAGGGATGTTGTTGATAGTTGGGCAGCTATGCAAACAAAATTTCTTGAGAAATACAAGGAATATTGTAAGAGTGGTAGTAAGGGTGATGATATATTCAGAATTCAACAAAAGGAGGATGAAAGCCTGGAAGACTATATCTCAAGATTCTTGTTTTCCCTGAAAAAGAATTCAGACCATACTCTCAATGAAGAATCTCATAAACTACTTTTTCTAAGGGGAATCAATGACACCTATATAGATGCCCTAGATCTGATGGGAGGAGGAGATATAACCCAAGTGCCTTGGGATGATATCAAGAACATATGTCGCAACTACTCTCGAGCAATTGTTAAGAAGGGTAGAGGTCATCAAGCCACAGTGGGAAAGTCTTCTACTAATGGAGTTTCACAGATGGAGATCACACATTTGCTGTCTGATTTCAAGCAGGATGTCATAAACAACATGGCTACACAGTTGGATACTATGCAAGCTCGAAAGAAACATGAGGAAGCTGAAGCAATCTTGGCTGAGTTCTGTCCACATTGCAAACAGAACTCAAATTAAAATGTGTAATAATATTTTAATCCCTCAAATTTATGATTTAAAAAAGACAAAACAAACACAACAAAAAAATAGAAAATATCTCGATTTACTTTTTTAATTTGTTTAAGATTCTTTCTTTTATGGTTGAAAGGATAGAGCAAATACAGAAAAAAAATCCTTTAGACTAGTATTGAGGAAAAATATGAATTTATTTGGTTAAATGGGAAAAGGTTTACAAACCTTAAAAAGGTAGGGAGGTCTTTGAATAAGAAGACTACAATAGTTCAATAAAGATTTGATGGCCAAAATTGGCTAGAATATTCTTAAAGGTAATAAGGATTGAAATCATGTGTTTAAAACTAAATACTTGGATAATAGAGAACAATGTTAGTTTTTATCCTCCTCTACTTATCACAGGGCTCTGTCATATGAAACAACTTGCTAAAAATAAAAAAATATGTTAAAAAATGTATCCTATGGAGGTGGGGGATGGTAAAATTTTTAATTTTTGGAGTAACCTTGGAGATAAGGACCTCTATTGTCCTCAGTTTAAGGTCTCTCTCAACTAGGAGACCTTTAAGTAAGAATTAATGGGGAAAATTGCATGGATATATTGATTGGAATGGTGATTAGCCTAAGTGGAAATACTTTGGTGGGTAACTTATGGGAGGAAGACAATTGAGGGAAGAAGACAACAAGTTTTGCAACATGAGATTAAGTAATTACATCAATATATTGGTGACTATTCTTTTTATTGTTTGGATAGGAGAGATGAATGTATTTAGTCTTTAAATCCTTCTAGAGACTTTTATGTCACTTATTCCTATAGCCTTATTGATGTTGATAATGGCGGTACTTCTTTTGGTTGGAACCAGATTTGGAATAACAAAATGATCCCTAAAATTAACTACTTTTTGTGGGTTGCTCTCTATAATAATTTTTTTACTATTGATAATTTGAATAAAAGAGGATTTCAATTTGTTAATAGGTGAATTTTGTGTTGCAAAGATGAAGAAATAATGAATCACTTTCTTTTCCTTGTGGCAACGATAGAGTTGTTTGGGAGGTGGTGTTAATTAACCTTAAGTTCAATTGGATCTTCCCTTTAGGTCTTAAGGACTTTGTGAATAGTTTGAATAAAAGTGCTCCTTTTTTACATCTAATTATTTTGGAGGTTTAGAAACAATTCCCTCTTTTTGTAACTTGGTGTTTATGGAAAGAGATAAATAATAGGGTCTTTAGAGATCAAATTATAAATAATGGAGAGGTTTTCATAAGCATAAAAAATAGTTTACAAGAGAATATTAATGTCTTGACCTTTGGAAATGCTAAAATAATGCCTTCCTATATTGAATTAAGGGTGAAGCAAAATTTTGGAGTTAATTAGGATCTTACTAAGGTTAATTGGGCAAAGATACTTCTAAGAAATAGTGTGAATCCCTTGGGATTGATTAGGTTAATCTTAATTTTGATGATTGCTCCAAGGGTAACCCTAGTGTTGCTACTATTGGGGGGTGATAAGAGATGAAAAAGGTTGGTTGATTAAAGGATATGCGAAAAATATAGGATGGAAATATAATAATAAAGTTGAAGCTATGAAATTTTTGTGGGGGTTTAAAATATTGAAGAGGTTAGAGTTTAAGAAAGTGGAATTTGAAGGGGATTAAAAAAATATTATTGATTTTCTTTTGAATAATCTTTCTCCCCCTCGGAAGATTAGAAATGTGGTTGGTGAGTGTAGGTCTATCTTGCAAAGATTTTCTTGTTTGTAGATTAGATACATATACAGAGAGGGTAATGGAGTTACAAATGTTATGTCTAATATAGGGTTGAATTTACTAAATGACAACACTAGATGTTCTTTAATATCCCTTTAAAAATAAAGGAGGTAATTGCTAAGGATGAATTTATTGAAAAATACAATTGAGAGGGGATGGATTAGTTGTAGAAATTTAACCTTTTAAAATATTCACTAGAACTTAGATCAATCACAAATCTTCAACTCTGCTAAAATGATTAAACATTAAGTGCAAGTGCAGAAACTGAAAACCATCACACAAACACAATAACACCATATTTACATGGAAAACCCAATGAGGAAAAAACCACGGTGATTATTAACTCACACTATGGAGAATATCGAAACTGAATATAAAAGGCTCACTACCAAAACAAGGACTCACTATCTGGATCAAGACTCACTATCCAATAGGGTTAACCACCCGGAGGGCTCACTGCCACAGAGATACAAAGAAGATAGAAGAGATATGTTACAGAGAGAAGACAATCTCAATGCAACAAATATTTTCACCATGATTCACTCAACCACTTGTAGACATGCATGAACGATAGAGTACATCTTCAGCTCACTACATCTGAAAACTTAGCATCTATACTTTGCATTGATCTGCCACACTTGCATCACATACACCCACTGATTCACATCTTCTTCGCATCTATCTCCTCTATTTCTTTGCACTTATCTCTTGTCCTTCTTTCACCACTAACTCATCTTGTATTTATACCATCTTCAACTTTGAAACATATCCAAAGTCAGCCATCCATCATTAAATTCAAATTAGGTTAGTGCCAAGACATCCTAGGGTGGAATTAGAATGAGGGTGACCTAAACACATGCTTGATGAGGACCCAAATTGGTCCCATCATGCTTCATCAACTTCAAAGGTAGTGTTCAACACAAGTTCGGCCAAACTAGTGTAAAACATATAGAACAATTAAGCACACGTAACCCTTAGCACAATCAAATCCTTCAAGATACCAAAGTTATCTCCAACATGATCATAACATCTTAACTCTATAACCACAATTCATAATACTTAATAACAAAAAAGAAATCTAGACCAACAACATTTCTCTCAAACCTCAGTCAGAAGCACAGAAAGCCATAGTTCACAACTGGTGAACATAACTCGCATTGAACAATGAATCAGAAGCCAAAAATTTGCATATAGCAGCTTCCAACAACCATGATCAACATATATGAACCATGCAAACATAGAATTCAATCCTGGAGCAAAACCCGGAGCAACCACTGAACACCTACAACCTTTCTTCATTACAATTTTTCAATATCCTCGACATATACAACTAATAACCTGCATCCATGACATCAATGACAATAGCAACCAATTGATAACCAACTGACCCATTGAAATCAATGAAAACAACTTCATTCTTGCAACAATCTCCCCCTTTTTCATTGATGGCAACACATGATGTGAAAAAACATCAAAGATAGCATACTAGCTCTAAACACACTTCCCATGATTTTTCTTTCTATTTATCCCCCTTAGTAGATAGTATTTTTCACATGATACTTTTCTCTTTTCATCTTCTTCCTCTTTCTTCCTATCCCCCTTTGACATCAATGAAAAAGGAAAAGGATTTTTTACATTGATTTCCCCTTTGACATTAAAAATAGAATACTCATAGAATGACAACACATGACGCTACTTGCTTCCCCTAAGAGGTAGCCACCAAAACATCAGTCCAAAAGAAAGATAGATCCATAGACCCACTGGAATGATGCATCTCCATTTGCATCTAGTTCAATAAAGGAGGGGAAATGACCCCTAACTTCTCCCAGAGATACTCAAAAGTATCTTTACGAAGAGTCTTCATAAATATATCAACAATTTGATCCTTCATAGAGACATACTCAAGATTTACCTCATTCTCCATAACCTTCTCTCTCAAGAAATGATATTTGATAGATATAATATTTTTCCTCGAGTGCATCACCAGATTCTTTGAAATGTTAATTACACTTGTGTTATCACAGAAGATAGAAATGGGATCATCATGCACAAATGTGATATCTTTCAATCTTTGTTTCATCCATGGAACTTGTGTACAAAAAGATGCAATAGTAATATACTCAGCTTTAACAGTAGATAAGGAAACTAAATCTTTCTTTTTACTCAACCATGCCACCAATCTACAACCAAGAAAGAATGCACCATCACTTGTACTTTTCCTAGAATCTACACATCTAGCCCAATCTGCATCTGTATAAGCACTTATTGTAAAATCAATATCCCTAGGATACCATAAGCTATAATACAAAGTGTCATTCAAATATATGAACATTATTTTAATAGTAGCAACATCTGTTTCCTTAGGATCTTCTTGAAATCTAGCCACAAGACAAACATCATGCATAATATCCAGTCTAGTAGCAATCAAATACAATAGTCCACCAATCATAGATCTATATTTTCTCTGATCAGCCTTAGGTGAATCATCATATTTACCTAATTTGCAACCAGTCACCATAGGAGTTCATACCAGCTTATAACCATCCATCCCAAACTTCTTCAACATCTCTTTCACATACTCAGAATATGAAATAAAAATTCCTTTCTCTATTTGATTAATTTGTAGCCCAAGAAAGAAATTCATTTCTTCAAACATAGACATATCAAATTATTTTTGCATTTCTTCCACAAAAATCTTACACATGGTTTCATTTCCTCCAAAAATAATGTCATCAACATATACAACGTTAATCAAGATTTTGTCATTTTCAATTTTAAAATATAGATTGCTATCTGTCATACCTTTGTTGAAACCTTGTTGAATCAAGTACCTTTCTAGCCTTGCATACCAAGTTCTAGGAGCTTTCTTCAATCCATATAAATATTTCTTCAATCTTCAAACCCTATTTGGTTGATCTAACAATTGAAATCCTTCTGGTTGTTCCATGTAGGCCTCTTCTTCTAGCTCACCATTCAAAAATACAGACTTGATATCTATCTGTCTGACTTTGAAATCTTTATGAGCAACAAATGCTAAGAACATCCTGATAGCTTCCATTCTTTCCATCGGAGAAAAATTCTCCTGAAAATTTATGCTTCTACTTGTGAGTAACCCTTACACACAAGCCTTGCTTTGTTTCTGACCACTTTTCCATTCTCATTCAACTTATTTTTGAATACCCACTTTAATCCAATAATGTTTTTGTCTACTGGTCTTGGGACCAATTCCCAAGTTTGATTCTTCTCAATCTGCATAAGTTCCTCTTTCATAGATTACATCCAATGTTCATCTTTACATGCTTCACTTGTAGTCTTTAGTTCAATCTCAGAAAGTAAACACAAATTTACCTCACAAGCAGCAGCTCTGCTTCTTGTCAATACTCCTTTTGTCTTGTCTCCAATGATCTGACTTTCTGAATGATTCTTCTATACATATCTAGGTATCTTAGGGGACACCACCAAAGCTTCTTCTTCTTTTTATTCATTCTATTTCTCTTTCTCATCCTTTTCTTGTTCTTCCATAACTTCTTCAATCCTTACACAATTAGGTTCATCAGATACATATCCATCAACATCAATTGAATTTTGCATTGTTTCATCAACCTTGACATTTGTACTTTCTACAATCTTCCTTAGTCTTTTATTGAAACATTTGTAAGATTTGATTTTAGTAGAGTATCCAATAAAAATTCCTTCATCACCTCTTGCATCAAACTTTCCTAAATTTTCTTCATCCCGTATGATATAACATTTGCTTCCAAATACCTTGAAATACTTAACAGTAGGAATTCTTCCACACCATAGCTCATAGGGGGTCTTTGTACTTTTTTCTCTTGCTTGAACTCGATTGAATACATAAGAAGTTGTATGAATAGCTTCTCTCCAGTAAACTTTCATTAGACCATCCTCAATAATCATTGATCTAGCTACTTCTTGAACTGTTTTGTTATTTTTTCAACAACTCCATTCTGCTGAGTTCTCAGAGTAGATAACTATCTTTTTATTCCATGCACTTCACAAAACATACTAAACTCATGGGAATTAAATTCACCACCTCTGTCAGACCTTAAGCATTTTATCATCAAGTTTACTTCATTTTCAACCATAGCTTTGAATGTCTTGAATCTTTCTAATGCATTTGATTTCTCTCTAAGAAATGTAACCCATGTATACCTAGAATAATCATCAATAAAAAGCATAAATTACCTTTCACCTTGTAGAATTCTCACTCTTGTAGGACCATAGAGATTTATATGAATTAAATCCAATAGTCCAGTAGTAGATTATTCCTTTGATCTGTAATGGTTTCTTGCTTGCTTTCCAAACTGACAATTCCTGCAAATAGCATTAATAGGCTTTGTAATCCTTGGTAAATCTCTCACGACCTAAACTGCACTAATTCTTTCCAAGTTATCAAAATTAATATGACACATTCTCCAATGCCATAACTAACTATCATTAACCTGAGTCATAAAGCATCGTCCATCAACACCCTTAAGTTGATAGACATTTCCTTTAGATTTCTTTCTTGTAACAATCACCGTTCCAGAATTTTTCTTGATCTCACATATTTCATCCTCAAATACAAGATTATATCCTTTACTGCACATTTCTCCAACACTCAAAATATTATGCCTTAAACCCTTAACATAGTAGACATCATCAATATTGTGCTTTCCATCAAAACTTATTGATCCTATCTCACAAATATTATCACCAATATCATCTCCAAACATAACTAAGCCTCCATCAAATTTTTCAAGTTTAATGAACTTACTCATATCACCAGTCTTGTGATGTGAACAACCACTATCAACAACCCAATAGTTATTTTCTTGTTTAGCATGTAGGGAAGAGATTACAGTACCTTCAGTTTCTCCTTCTCCAAAGGGCATTCCTTCACCTATTTTTCAGAATTAGCAGGAGTAGGTTCATCTTTTATAGCCAAGAACAAGCATTCATTTTCATTAGGTTCTCCATAATCATATTCCTCATTAGATATACTAGCATCCTCATTCACATAATACACTTTTTTTATCTTCTTTCCTTTCTTTTCTTTCTCATATCTTTGTTTATTCCTCTTAGCTCTTTCCGGACACCTCGAAGCATAATGTCATATTCATCCACAATTAAAGCATTTAAAGGGTAACTTACCTTCATACTTGTCAAATCCTTTCTTCATCCTTCTCACAAAGTTAGCTTATATTTCATCAAAAATTTCTTCATCTAGATCTTCACCTTTTGTAGCCTTAAAAATAGTTTCTGATTTAGATTCATTTCTCAAATTTGGATTTCTCATCTCATAAGATGTTAGAGTTCCCAACAACTGATCTTTGGTGTAGGTCTTGTAATCTATATGTTCTTCAATATCACATACCTTTTTGCTATAATCATTAGGGAGATTTCTAAGAATCTTCTTTACAATCCTGGATTCATCTATTGTAGCTTCATCCTCACATTCCAGCTACTACCTCATCCAATCTTTGTACATAGGCTTTAACATTCTCATCTTCAAACATATGTAGAAGCTCAAACTGTGTCTCCAAGTTCTGCAACTTTTCCTCTTTGACCCTTTCATCTCCTTTAGGCGCCTTTTGCAAAGCATCCCAGACTTCCTTAGCAGTCTTCAGATTTTGAACTTTAATCAACTCAGAATGTACAAGACTATTCTTCAAAATGTACTTCGCCTTATTATTCACTTCATGTGCCTTGATCTCATCAGCCGTACTTAGACCATTGGCAAGAGGAGTGTAAGTTTTTTTGTAATATTTCTCCACATCATATCCAAAATACTTTATTATCTTTAGATATTATCGAACCTCGATAATCATTTTTCCAGCCAAGCTTCCTTAAGTGGTTAAGTTCTTTTCCAAGGAACCAAGCTCTTATACCAATTTTTGAACAAGACAAATGAGAGGGGGTTGAATCAAGAAAATTTAACCTTTTTGAGAACTTTCACAAATATTTAACTCTGCTAAAATGATTAAACATTAAGTGCAAATGCAAAAACTGAAAACCATCACAGACTAACCCAATGAGGGAAAAACAACGGTGAGGATTAAATAGAGAATATCAAAATCGATTACAACTCACTACCTAAGAAAAAGGCTCACTATCAAAACAAGGACTCACTGTTCGGATCAAGACTCACTGTCCAACAGGGTTAACCACCCAGAGGTCTCTTGCCATATAGAGATACAAATAAGATAGAAGAGATATGTTACAGAGAGAATAAAATCTCAATACAACAAATATTTCCACCATAGTTCACTCAACCCAATTGGCAAGACTTCACATTGACCTACCACACTCGCATCACATACACCCATTGATTCACATCTGCTCCACATCTATCTGTAATATTTATACCATCTCCACATATATCCAGTATCCAAAATACTCCAGATATTATTCCATCAGTTTAACACAAGGTCATCCAAACCAATGTAAAAGATTAGCTTCTAGATATCAAAGTTATCTCCAACGAACTCTAGAACCGAAAGAAAATAAATCAACAACAGAGTACAACTTCAACAATAAATCAAAAGCCAAAAAATCTATCTGGACCTTCCTTAATTTTCTCAATATTCGACATATACAACAAATAACCTTTATCCATGACATCAATGACAACAAACAACCAGTTGATAACCAATTGACCAGTTGACATCAATGACAACACCTTCATTCTTGCAACATGATTTATATATCAAAAATAATTATTCAGATGTTATTTTTATTTTGGCATCCTTTAATCATTAAGAAAGGTGATATGTGTGGAGTTTTATTGTTGATGCCATCATTTTGATATGGTTGATGTGGAGACTTCCCTTGTTGTGGTTTTCAAAGATAATAATAATGATTATATTTCCCAACGGGAAAAAAGAGGTATTATAATGTTAAATACATCATTCATGCGAGATTTTATGCTCATGTGTGAGAAATACTACATTAATTATAGGAATTTTAAATATAATATTTGGCATCTTCTTTCAATTTTGAGAGATTATCATGATAATAATGACAAGGTAAGTATGGATTACTATAACACTATCAACTAGATGATGCAAACAAATGAAAGTGTCTTGTTATTATGAATCATGTGTGTAAGTCTCATATTTAGGTGTTCATAATTGGGGTTGGTGTCAGAATAGCATTGTTATCAAGGGTTTTTTTGTAATTATCGGCTCTCTAGTGTGAATTTGGTTGACATTATAAGGTTGGGAGGTGCGAGGCTTAAAAAATAGTTGATCTCTTTCCAAGCTCTAAAATATAATGTGGAATTGTGGGAGATTTTTGAAAATGGTGGTTGCACCCCCCTCTTCCTTGCTATGAAGGGTTATAATGATAAAATTCAAAGTTTTCCAACTCATTGACCCAAATTCAAGTCACTATAAATAGGATCAGATTGAAAATTATAAAGGAGTTAATTGTGAATGCTACAGCTCTTAAGTGTGAAGGGGTTAAAGTGGAGAAGAGAAGGAAAGGAAATTATCAACAGTTCATTGATATTTTTTGGAAAGAGGGGAAAGGGTGAAGAAGCATCAAAATGGCTACAGTAGGGTGCATCTTCTCACACCATGGGCTATGGTGATTTTTCATGTTATGAAGTACTTCACTACTGAAGGTAGATTCCAAACTATTCACAGGTATCATTTTTCCATCTTAGACCATTTAAGGCATGGAAAAACTATCAATCTATCTTTTTATCTTTTTTCATCTTTAGAAAAATACATTGTTGATGGGGCTTATCCACCCCTTCAATGGTTAATTATGGGTCCTTACAAGTATAGCCTATATGACACCTCGAGGACTAATCCCATTGCTAAGCCATCTAATGTGAAACTAAAACTATTGAAAGATAGGAAGTCTACCTAAAATCCTATAAAAATGCTAAAATGTAGCCTAGTACCCAAAACAACCCTGTCTCTAAAAACCCTAGTGGGAGTGACCCCTCTTTGTTGTGTCAGCCTATTGGTTCCCAAAAAAGAAAAGCACTAGTTTCTTGTAAAGAGGAGAATAGGGGTAAACAAAAAAAGAAAAAAATATTTTCCCCTAAAATCCCTTCAGGTAAAAGGGCTATTTAGATTTTTGATGAGGGGGAAAAAGGTTATGGGGAGGAAGGGTCGAAGCAAATAAATAAGAAAGCTATGGTGGAAAGAAGGTTAGCATGACTATCAGTGTAAATAGGTTTTTTACCTATCTAGCTCACTAATAGGTCTTATTCACATGGTAAGTCCACTTAGGTCCTAGGTGTGGTTTCTAGAAGTCATAGTTGTCTAGATAAGATCTTATCATATCTTATCTATTTAGATTTTATTTAATGCTTGTGTCCTGGGTCATTTAATAATGTCAAGGTAGTTGTCTCATTAAACATGATTAAGACACAAGTCAAGATCTTGTCTAATCCTATCTCACATTCTTGCCTTTATAAGAAAGTCATCATATGTACATCCTATTCTATAGAATCAGTCCAATATCATTACAATTTTAAGTATTGCATATTGTTCATTATCTTCCATCCATTGTTGCAAATTCATGTTCTTATTTTTCCCTTATAGAAGGTTGTTTTTGGTTTTGCAGGTGATCCTAGAAGCTTGAGTCCTTGAGTGATGCTAGCATAGTATCAAAGCTTCAGATTTACAAAACCCCTTCTAAGGTCTGAGGTTGGGTGCATATTGGGGTGAAATGGACCTCATGATTGAGTCTGCAAGGCCCAAAACCCCCATTTTCATATTAAATACTAGGTATTTTAGAGAAAAAAACTAGAGCCATTTTTGAAGGTTTTTGATAAAACCTACACTCATTTGTACAATCCGTACAGTGTACAAATTTGTACAATCTATATGGTTGGTAGGGTCTTCATGCATCATCAATCAACGTATTGTACATCGATATCTTGGTGGGTATATTTTATGAGTCATACAATTGTCACATCAATTTAGCATAATATCCTAGTATAAATTCATAGGTACGGGTCATGTCAGGTACAAATGATAGCTTTTTAATAAATTTTTTTTTGAATTTTTACCTCTAAGTTTTTTGGGTGCTTGCAAAAAAATTTGATACCCACAGAGTTTTTGTTGCTCACAATTTTTTTCTCACTTCGTCAGTAGTTAGCATAGTAGGAGGTCTCATGGGGGCTCTCGGGGCTCAAAGCCTATAAGGGAGGTGTGAAGGATTCACCATCCCACCACTAGGGGCCACTGTCTGTTGGTGTTCCAAATTGAACCAGGCCAATTGAATCCTAAAGACTTAGCCAATGTCTTATGCTTAGACTCAAGGGGGATTTGGCCAACTAACAAGATTCAATCAAAGACTGAGATCTTCTACACTTCTAGCTCTACAAGACCAAGGTGGGTCAACCTATACAATGCCCAAAAAACTTAATTCAACCATACACACTGACATTGTTTTTTATAGCAAATAACTCCCATTGAAAATAAACTAAGGAAGCATTGACAACCTCAAATTTGGCTACATTCTTGGTATAATCAACACTAACTCAGTAGTTGGGAGGCATAAAAACACCAAACCATAACCAAACAACAAGGATTAAGAATGAATTTGAAGTTAAAGAATGTTTTTGAGATGCACTAAGCTGCAAGATAAATCAGTGCCTAATTTTGGGCCATGGAGTCAAACACAAAAAATGAATTCATCAGCAAACAAACTTCAACCAGTGGATTTAAAATGTTAATGCATTGCCTCAACTGTTAATGTCTTACACCAACAATCCCACTCCTGTTATCAATCAAATTCTCCTTACCAAATCCAACCTGCACACTTGAAATCATTGTTATCTGCTCAAAGTATTTAACCATTTCTTTGAAATAGACCCATAAACAAATAACACAATCTCATGAAATTTGAGATGATAAACCCAAAATACTTGGTATTATTGAATTCATATGATTTAACTGTACAAGTATGTGGACAATTTGAAGATACTCATGAATGTGCAAACACTTTCATGGTTTGTTTGCATAAACTGGTTGTATTTTCTCATGAAATCTACATTTACAGCTTATAGACACACAATGACTCAAAATTTCAACATTTCTCTATCTACCCAGCCCAATACAAAGTTTCAGAATCCTCATAGAACCCTTTACAAATGAGAAGAAAAGAGAAGATATAGAGAATTGGAAGATTCCAGAAGAATATCTGAAGAAGACATCTGGAAGCATCTTTCACCGTTGATTCACCAAATTGTAAAGCCTCTCTCCTCTCTCTACAACAAACTAAATTTGCCTCCAACTCTGCATTTGTCCAAGTTGTTTTGTAACTGAAAATTAGACCATGTGGAGAAATTTCTCCATTTTACCTAGTTGTGAAATATTTACTGTGAGAACTCTTGCTTCTGCTCTTTACATTGCTGCACATTATTTTATTCCACTTTCAGTGAATAAAATATTCTATTTTTATAAAGTGAATAAATCCACTTTATTTACTACACCCATATTTTACTTTATTCACTTCCAGTGAATAAAACACTCTACATAGTGAACATTTTATTCACTATATTAAATATCCCTCCGTGCACATTATTTTCATTTTCCAGCAACGTCTAAGTGAATATATTATTCACTTCACCCCTGTTGTAATTAACAAAATTTAATCGGGCCACTTCAAGTTTTTTGCATTTTACTTTCCATACGGGCCCACCTTTTATTCTCACGTTTTGTTTTAAATTATTGGGCAACATTTGATTTTTAAACTTTTCACGGGCAACATTTTGCTTCATTTAAAATAAAAACCTTCCAATGTTTTATCGGGCTGCTTGAAAACTATTACCCATGCATTCAATTCCTCTGGGACCACTTGCCACATGTCAACACCTCGTTGATCACGCAGGTTTTAAAAGGTGAGCATCTTTATTGGGTGAACTGGCGGTGTGGCTTAGATTTGGTTGGATTTTATCTTCATTTCCTGACCGTTGATCTTAATCTGCTCATTTTCCTTCACAATTTTTCCCTAATCTCTCATCGCATTCAGCTCTGCAAATGCTTGACATTCATGGTGGCACCCCATCTGCAACATAAATATTGAGCCTCCTTAGTTGCTCGTTCAAATGCTTGACCCTAGCAGCTCACAATCATGACGACTTGTTCAGCTTGGTCGAGCCTCTTCAACAAATCCATTTTGTACGTATACCAGCAATTTCACTTTTATTTGCTCAAACAAATTCATCTTGTTCATATGAGCAGCCACCATGGCATTTCTTCCTCTCACCCTGCATGATGGCAGTACAATATAATTCCTTTCCATGATCTGCGCCACTCCCTCAGGGCTACCTCTTCATTGAGCCGACAGGCTGCTCCCATTCATTCGGGGTTTTCTATTTTCTTTTATGGGTGCCTATTCCTTTCTCCAGTGTGTCCCTTTCTTCTTTAGACAGCCTCGACCTCCTTTCCATTGAGCCCCTTTAGCATATCATGGTGCCCATTCTCTATTCTTTATTTACATTTGCCTAAAATTTTCAAAGTCTTTGGGATTTGGCGCGCGGGCTTCATCAATAGCTCCTTTATGCTTTGGTGGTTGTTCCATATCCCTCGTGCGTACGCTGGCTTGCTGGAGGGTTTCTAAAGAATTTCCACATTCTTCATGTACCTGCGCAGTAATCACTGTGGCGCCCTCTTTGATATTGCGTAGCCTTTGCAAAGTTTTTGAGGTCCTTTTCCACGCATCTACTTTATGAATATTCAGCAATCCTTCATCTGCATTTGTTTCAAAGTTTCTAAAACTCTTCAACAAACCACTTTAGTTTTTCCTGGGTGCGGTGGCTGCTTCCATGGCTACTCCATAAGCTTTGTTGAGTTCCCTTTTCAATTACATTTCGTATTTTCTACATTTGGCAGTGGTGTTCCATTCATTACATTTGGTTGAAGCATAATCTCTTTGAAACAATGGCGCCATGTTCAGCATAGACAATAGAACCTTAATATTGAGATGTTTATCCGGTGCAAGAGGAGTTTGATAAAACTCACTTAGTATCACCTTCAGCTGAAGTTTACGGGCTCAAAACATAGGCCCCTTACACATTGTAATTGATATTCCACTATATTGACCTGTAAAGTGATTTTCCTTCATAAGGTTTCAAAGAACAGAGCAACATTAAATAATGTGGTGATTTTATCCCATGGTGACCCAGGTGAAGCACCATTTTTAATCTTTAGACAAGAGCATTTCAAACTTTGGTTTAAGCTTCCCAATGGTTGTAGGGTTGAAAGCACTCCAACTGAACATCCTCTTCATGCAAATAATCTGCAATAAGAACATAAATTGACAAGCGTTGATGTGAACAACTACTAACAATTTCCAACTCGTCAATTCACCATTATATTCTACTCTCATAGCCATAACTAAAAATTTTCCTCCAAAGCACTCCACAACAGTGCAAAGAATGTTGGGCCCCTTGTGGGCCTAACTAAAAATAAATTCATTTTCAAACAAGTTGTAGGCTCAAATTGACCTTAGGCAGCTTAAGAGTGTTTTTTGAGTAAAAACACGAAATGGGTTGCCATCAAAACTCACTTTCTGACCTTTTGCAAAATGGTGAAAACTAGTCCAGTAGGCTTCATAATCGGCTTTGAAAACTGGTCAAACAACCTCCTGAAGACATAAAAACTTGTGGGCATGCAAACTTCAATCCAGAGAATTGAATGCAAAAGACGACTCAGAGAAAGGAGTCACGAGGTGAAAGATATTCGATGTCAAAGTTGCTCAGTTGAACTTTCTACAACAAACAACTGTTATGAACCAATTGAAACTGATGAAATCATCTCGTCGGAAAAATACCAAATCAACTCCTGGTGAGCTGCCACTAGACATAGTAGATCATTTAGGTGCAACAAGCATATGCACAAGAGAAATTAGCTTCAATAATCATTCATCAAAAGTTATTCAAGGTCAAAGTCGGCCTTTGAGAAAGATTTCTAGAAATGCAAGTGCAAAACAGGAGAAATTGCATTTGGTTTTGATCTGCTAAAAATAGCAAATCAACTCATGAGGCTCTGAAAACTGACATGTGAGCTCATTCTGGTATGGAGAATGCAAAACAACATTCATTTTGACCTTACAGACATCTGGTTGCAAAATGAAAGCTCAAACGAGAAGCTACTTTGCAAAACTTAACATTTGCAAACAGCAGAAAAGTGCCAAAACCCTCCAGCTTCACTTTTTGAAACCTTAACAAAAATTATCATAGGAAGCTAAAAATTGACATGCCCACTCACATAGGACACATGAGTGTGTCTGCAAAGGGATTTTGCATGAAAATCAAATGGAATCAAAATACAATCCTCCAAAGTGGGTCACTTAGGCAGATTTCTCAAGTGCACTTCCATAAGTGTAGAGGCAAAATTTTGAAATAGGCATCTCAAATTTGCAAAATTTGAGAGTGTCAACACTGCTCGTTGAGTGGTGCCACCATTTCCAATGATGGTGCTTAATACATTTTTTTAAAATCCCAACAGTACCTGCAATTACATGGGGAACCAGTGCTAAGTGCCTAGGGCCAAATTGTTTGCCCCCCAAGCCCTAATAGGGCATTTTTTCAAAATTCCATAACTTTCCACCATGGTGTCAAAATTTTGCAAACGATATATCAATGAAAAGTTGGTTATGAGCACTTCATAGCAATGTAAGACATTTTTATAGATTTTTTCTTGGGTGAATTTTATTGTTGGTTGAGATGAAATTTTCCTTTTTGGACCTCTAATCTCATAAGTTTTTGCCAAATTATCCCATTTTTTTATTTTGCAACGTTGGAAGGTATTGAGGAACTCTACATTTGTATCCACACATTTTTATAGATTCTAAACTAGGTATCTTTTACTTAGATTTCTGCATATTTACATTTTGGTTGATTAACTGGACATACTGACACTTGGAGAATATTTTTCCTCTTGGGAAGGCTTCATTTTTAGTTTAGGTTATAGTGGAAAAGTGTACTTTTAGTTTAAGGATCTCATTATGATATTGTTGTAAAATTCCATCTTGGCATTGTAAACTATAGAACATAATTTTGGCATTTTAATCACACTACATATAAAGTGTCAAATCATATATTAGGGGGTTCTTGATTGAGTGATTTAGGGGGCTCTCTTGGTGCATTTTTTTATCTATTTTTCTTGGGCTCTTCTTTTTTCCATGGATCATTCTAAGGTTCCTTTGCTAACATCATATAGCTATTCAACTTGGTATCAACATGCATAGAGTCCTCTAATGAATCAAATTCACTCTCTATATGTTGAAAATAAGGTACTTGAACCTACAAATGATGATAAAAATATAAAATGGATGATTGAACATACTAAAGCTCTTGGATGTCTTCATAGCCTAGTTTCTCAAGATTTGTTGTTTCAAATTTAATCATGTAAAAATTCTCATGAGGCTTGGGACAAATTGAAAACTTTGTATGGTACTACAAATGAAGTAAAAGGCTATCAAATTGATAATGAACTGATGATCCTTGATCCTAAGAACTTTAACAATATCCAAGACTGCATCACTAAGGTTAATGATCTAAGGTAGCAATGTAAATAATGTGGAATTGATAAAAATGGCATTCAATTGGGCTATAATACATTGAAAAACTTGGTCCTGATTGTGTTGTTTTTATTTCTATCTTTCATACTCATAGGTTGACTATGGGGTCTGCATATACTATACTTTCATTTACATCTTTTTTTGAGATGTTAATTCATGAGCAACAAAAGATTCTTTCTATGGGTCTCATCAAGTCACCTAAATCTCAGAAATTATTGGCTAGTCAAGTGAAAGAGTTAAAACATACTAATAAGAAATCAAAAAATCAAAAAATAATCCACATTCAAATCAACCAAAGAATAAATCCTCTTCCACAAAGAACTCATCTAAGAAGGAGAAACGTTCTTGTTCATATCTCAAGAAGCTTGGGCATGATGATAATGTTGCAAGTATGAAGGTGTTTTCATTGATGTCAATAGGATGTCTACTGATTGGTGTTTTCATTTATGTCATTTGTGTGTCAAGGAAGTTGTTGCGTGATGAAAATGTTGAGAATATTGAGAAAATTGTGGTAAAGAGGAAAACAGGTTGTTGCAGGTTGTGCATAGTTGAGATATTGAGGAAGTGTTGTGAGTACAGGGAGCTATCTTTTGTTGTAATGTCTGGAGATGAGTTGGGATGAAGTAATGAGTTGTGATGAATTCTTTGGTACTTGATTTCCAAGTTCTTTTGAGAAAATTTGATAAACAAAGAAAATAGTATTGTGCAAGTGTTTAGAATGTGCCCTAGATCATGCTCCACGTTTCTTTTGCATTGATGTTATGCCTGTGTGGATTTGGTATGTTGTTCAAGGTTTTCAAAAGTTTGTTATATTCAGAATTATGGGTTCTAGATCGTTGGTGAGAGGAAGTTGTGTTTACCAATATAAGAAATGGTTTTGCAGTGTTGTATAGAGGTGTCAAGGAGAAATGTATTTGCTCCGCATTTCTCCTCAGTTTCTTTTTGAGACTTGTGGTTTTGAAGGAGATTTAATGGTTTCATTCTCTTGTTTGTGTCAAGATAATTCAGTTAGGTGTATTGGAAGTTTCAAAAGCATTTACTTAATGTTTAATGTGTTTTCACAGGTAACGACTGACCTAGTGTCTACACTACATTCGGAAATGTCCAAGTATTAATGGATGTGTAGTGTGGCATGTGAGACTTAATTTTGGGTCTCAATTAAGTGTTGTTCTAGTCCCCATTCATTCCTATCCATTGCGGGAATGTTTAGGTGCCGACCTAATTTAAATTTGTAAATACAATGGATAGAATGTTGACCTTGGAGAAAATGTTTAAGGTTGAGGATGAGATAAATAAGAGTGGAGTTATTGTGAGTTGAGAGAATGAACAGCGAAGAAAGATAGATGTGAGGTCAATGCAAGTGATGTTTGTGATGTGAATTTGAGCAGAGCAGTGTGAACTTCAAAGTATTATATTCTTGAATGCAGTGAGTCGAAGGTGTCTGAAATATTTCAAACAAGACTGTGAAAGTGTTGGTGCATTATGGTGGATTCCTTGTTGCATTGAGAAAGTGTTCTTTGTGTAACATTTCTCTTCTATATTCTTGTTCTTTTTGTAGAAGTGAGCCCTGGTTGTGAGCCTTTTTGGAGAGTGTGTCCTATTCTAGCAGTGAGCCCCTTTGTACTGGTTTTGTAATTACTTATATTGTGAGCTAATCCTCACCGTAGTTTTTCCCTCACTATGTTACCCATGTAAATTTAGTATTCTCTTGTGTATGGTGTTGCTATTTCAATTTTTGTTATCTATATTTCATGATTAATCACATTAACAAAATAAGGGTTTATTGAATGCATGTAGACCTGATTACTGTTGAGGGTTTTGATGTTTTGACTAGATACAACTGATTCAACCCCCTCTTAGTTGTCTTGTTCATTCAACAATTGGTATGAGATTGAGTTTCCTTGGAGAAGAGCTTAGATGCTTGAGGTAGATCCAGGATGGTGAACAAGGTTTCTTTAGAATGCCCTAGATTCGATGGCATAGATTATGCATTCTGGAAGAGAAAGATGGAAGGATATCTGGTAGCTTAGGGATTTTAGGTTGAAAAGGATTATCATAATGCATATACTCCACCTGCAAATGGTCCAAGTACAAGAGCAGAGATCAAGGTGCATGAGATCAATGCTAAGGCAAGATTTATTATTGTGAACAGTCTTTCAAATACTGAATTAGTAAAAGTTATGAGTTTGAAGACTGCTAAATAGGTTTGGGATAAGATAGAAAGCATTTACGAAGGAGATGAAAAATTCAAATAATCAAAGTTGTAGAATTTGATGGCACAAGTTGAGACCCTACATATATCCGAAGATGAAACAATGAAAATCTACATGCAAAGAGTTGATGAGTTGGTGAGCGCAATGAGAGGTCTTGGTGCACAAGTCAAAGAATCTAAAGTGGTAAATAAAGTTCTCATATCTCTTCTTGATTCTTATAGTGAAAAGGTATCTTATATTGTGGAAATTGTAAATCTTGATACTTATTCTAGAGATAAGATGATTGGTACACTAACTTCTTTTGAAATGAGGGAAAAAAGTTTGAAAAATGGTATAGCTGTGGAGACTGATTTCAAAGCTGGAGTATCAAAAAAGGTTGAAGATTCAGATGAAGAAGATCTTGATGTTGTGGAAGCTAATTTTGTGAGAAGAATGAAGAAGGGAATCGGTAAGTACAAAGGTAAATTACCTTTCAAATGTTTTAGCTATGGTGATATAGGCCATTATGCTTCTAGATGTCCAAAGAGAGTTGTAAACAATAAGAGTAAGGATAATAAAGGAAAGATGATTAAGAAAGCTTACTATGTTAGAGAATATGTTGGTATTTATGATTATGATTATGATTATGATTATGGAGACTTCAATTACAATGAATGCATGTTCCTGGCTATAAAACAAGAACCTAGTTCTACTAATTCTGAAAGTTGTATGAAGGAATGTATTATGGAGAAGAATGATAAGGTTGAAGGTACTTTGGTATCTACTTTTCATGTTAAAGAGGATAAGAATTACTAGGTTATTGATAGTGGCTACTCTAATCACATCACCAGAGACAAGAGTAAGTTTGTTAAACTTAAAAAATATGATGGTGACTCGTTAAATTTCAAAATGATTTAGGAGCTAAGATTTGTGGAATAGGTTCAATCAATTTTTATGGCAAGCATAACACTAATAATGTTTACTATGTTAAGGGTTTAAGGCATAAAATTTTGAGTGTTGGAAAAATCTGTAGCAAGGGATATAAACTTGTGTTTAAGGATGAAACATGTGAGATAAGAAAAGGGCTCAGAACTGTGATTGTTGTTGGTAAGAGAAAAAATGTAAATATTTATCAACTTAAAGGTGTTAATGGTCATGGCTTTATTTCACATATTAGTGATAGTTGGTTATAGCACCAAAGGATGTGTCATATGAATTTTGATAATTTGGTGAGAATCAATCCAGTTCATGCAATGAGAGACCTGCCTAGATTCATAAATCCTATCAATGTTGTCTACAAGGATTTGGAAAGAAAGTAAGGAGTAGTTTCAAGGGAAAGGAATGTAATCTACTACCAGAATACTAGAATTAATTCATACAGATATTTGTGGTCCTACAAAAGTGAGAATTCTACGAGGTGGTAGGTATTTTATACTTTTGATTGATTATTATTCTAGAATGACATGGGTTACTTTTCTTAGAGAAAAATATGATGCACTAGATAAATTCAAGGCATATAAAGCTATGGTTGAGAATGAAAAGGATCTAAAAATAAAATGTTTGAGATTTGAAAGAGGTGGTGAATTCACCTCAAATGAGTTTAACATGTTTTGTGAAGTTCATGGAATAAAAGATGCATTTGTCTACCCCTAGAACTCCTCAACAAAATGGAGTGGTTGAGAGGAAAAATTAGACAATTCAAGAAGCCGCTAGGACTATGATGAAAGAGGAAAATATATTAGAAGTCTACTAGAGAGAAGTAATTCATATTGTTGTTAACATACTTAATAGGGTACAAGCCAAAGCTAACAACACAAAGACTCCCTATGAGTCATGGTATGGAAGGATTCCTACTATGAAATACTTGAGAGTATTTGGAAGCAAATGTTATATCAAAAGAGAAGAAGAAAACTTAGGAAATTTTGATGCAAGGTTTGGTGAAGGTCTCTTCCTTGGATATTCTACTAAAAGAAAAGCTTATAGATGTTACAACAAAAGGTTGAAAAAGATAGTTGAAAGTGCAAATGTTAAGGTTGATGAAAACTTGCAGAATTCAATTGCAATGGATGGATATGTGTCAGATGCACTTGATTGCAAAGAAGTAGAAGAAGAAAAATTTGATGAAGAAGAAGTGGAGAATGAAGAGGAAGAAGCTCTGGAGAAGATCCCTAAGACCCCTAAGTATGTGCAAAATAATCATTTTGAAGAAAAAATCATTGGAGACAAAAGGAAAGGTGTATTGATAAGAAGAAAAGTTGCTAAAGTTGAGATAAATTTGTGTTTAATTTCTAAAGTTGAACCTAAAATAGTGAGTGAAGCATGCAAGGATGAACATTGGATGAAGGAAATGAAAGAACTTATGCAAATTTAGAAAAATCAAACTTGGGAATTGGTTCCTAGACCAGAAAACAAGAATATAATTGGAACTAAGTGGGTGTTCAGAAACAAGTTGAATGAGAATGGAGTAAGTGGTAAGGAATAAGGCAAGACTTGTGTGTAAGGGGGTTACTCAAAAGTGGAAGGAATAGATTTTGAGGAGACATTTTCTCTTGTGGCTAGTATGGAAGCTATCATAATGTTTTTGGCATTCACAACATACAAGGATTTTAAAGTTTATCAAATGGATGTAGAGTCTACTTTTAAGAAGTCTACATGGAACAACTAGAAGGATTTCAGTTATCAGATCAACCAGATATGGTATGTAAATTGAAGAAGGAACTATATGGTTTGAAGCAAGCTCACATAGCTTTGTATGCAAGATTGGATAGATATTTGATACAACAAGGATTCAGTAAGGGCACCGTAGATAGTAATCTTTATTTCAAAATTGAGGAAGACAAGATCTTGATAATGGTTGTATAAGTGGATAATATTATCTTTGGTGGAAATGAAGCTATGTGTAAGAAATTTTCTGAAGAGATGCATAAAGAGTTTTAAATGCCAATGTTTAGGGAGATGAATTTCTTCCTTGGGCTACAAATTAATCAAACAGATAAAAGGATTTTCATTTCACAATCTAAGTATGTCAAAGAGCTTTTGAAGAATTTTGGAGTGGATGTCTCCAAACTAGTATGCACTCCTATGGTGACTGGTTATAAATTGAGAAAAGATGATGATTCACCTAAGGCTAATTAGAGAAAATATAGATTTATGATTGGTGGAATGCTATATCTAACTCCCTTTAGACTGGATATCATGCATGCAGTTTTTCTTGTGGCTATATTTCAAGAAGATCCTAAAGAAAGCACATGTTGCAGCAGTACTAAAGAGGATATTATGTTATTTAAGAGGAACTCTGGATTATGGCTTATGGTATCCTAAGGATACAAATTTCACATTAAGTGCTTATACAGATGTAGATTGGACTGGTTGTATTGATGATAGGAAAAGTACAAGTGGTGGTGCATTCTTTCTTGGATGTAGATTGGTGTCATAGTTGAGTAAGAAGCAGGATTCAGTTTCTTTTTCTATCGCAGAGGCTGAATATATTTCAGGAGCATCATACTATACATAGGTGTTGTGGATGAGATATATATTAAAGGATATTAGAGTTGTATATGACGATCCTATGTCTATCTTTTGTGATAATACAAGTGCAAATAACATTTCAAAGAATCCAGTGATGCACTTAAGGACAAAGCATATATCTATTAGGTATCACTTTCTGAGAGAGAATGTTATGGAGAATGAGGTGAAACTTGAGTATGTACCTACAAAGGATTAGAATACTGACATATTTACTAAGGATCTTCCTAAGGATACTTTTGAGTATCTTCGGGAGAGGTTGGGGGTTATTACCCCTCCTTCATCAAAATAGATGCATATGGAGATGCATTAATCCAGTGGATCTATGGATCTATCTCTTGTTTGGACTGATGTTGGTGGCTACCTCTCAGGGGGAGTAGGTAGTGTCATGTTTTGTCATTAGTTGCTAATTTGATTGGGTATACTCCTAAGGGAGAGTATTCAGAGTAGGTATGTTGGTTCAGAGTCAAAGGGGGAGAATATTGTAAAACTTTTATCCTTTGGCATTGATGTCAGAGGGGAAGAAATTATCATGTGAAAAAAGTGTAAGGTATTAGTGGAGAAAGTTGTGCATATTGTCAAATCATTCAGGGGGAGAAAATAAAGTGTGTCCAGAGTTGTTGTGTTGTCTTTGATGGTTTTTCACATCATGTGTTGCCATCAATGACAAAGAGGGAGATTGTTGCAAGTATGAAGGTGTTTTAATTGATGTCAACAGGATGTCTATTGACTAGTGTTTTCATTGATGTCATCTATGTGTTAAGGAAGTTGTTGCATGATGAAAATGTTGAGGATATTGAGAAAATTGTGGAAAAGAGGAAAACAGGTTGTTACAACTTGTGCATGTATAGTTGAGATATTGAGGAAGTGTTGTGAGTACATGGAGCTATATTTTGTTACAATGTCTGGAGATGAGTTGGAATGAAATAATGAACCGTGCTGATGTCTCTGGTACTTTATTTTCAAGTACTTTTGAGAAAAATTGATAAACAAAGAAAATAGTATTGTGCAAGTGTTTGAATGTGCTCCAGATCATGCTCCACATTTCTTCTATATTGATGTTATTCTTGTGCGGATTTGGTATGTTTTTCAAGGTTGTCAAAGGTTGCTATATTCAGAATTTTGGTTTCTAGATCATTGGTGAGAGGAAGTTGTGTTTACCAATATGAGAACTAGTTTTGCAGTGTTGTATAGAGGTGTCAGGGAGAAATGTATTTTCTCCACATTTCTCCATAGTTTCTTTTCAGTACTTGTGGTTTTAAGGATATTTAATGGTTTTCTTCTCTTGTTTGTGTCAAGAGAATTCATGGTTATGTGTATCAAAAGTTTTGGAAGCGTGTACTTAATATTTAATGTGTTTTCATGGGTAATGGCCGACCTAGTGTCTACACTACATTCAGAAATGTTCAAGTATTAATGGATGCGTAGTGTGGCATGTGAGACTTAATTTTGGGTCTTGGTTAAGTGTTGTTTTGGGCCCCTTTCATTCCTATCCACCACGGTAATGTTTAGGTGATGGCCTAATTTAAATTTGTAAATACAACAGATAGAATTCCAACCTTGGAGAAAATGTTTAAGGTTGAGGTTGATATAAATAACATTGGATTTATGAGTTGAGAGAGAATGAACAGAGAAGCAAGATAGATGTGAGGTCAATGCAAGTGATGTGTGTGATGTGAATTTGAGCAGAGCAGTGCGAACTTCAAAGTATTGGATTCTTGAATGTAGTGAGCCAAAGGTGTTTGAAATATTTCAAACAAGATTGCTAAAGTGTTGGTGCATTGTGGTGGATTCATTGTTGCATTAAGAAAGTGTTCTCTATGTAACATTTTTCTTTTATCTTCTTGTTCTTTTTGTGGTAGTGAGCCTTTTTGGACAATGTGTCATATTCTAGCAATGAGCCCCTTTGTATTGGTTTTGCAATTACTTATATTGTGAGCTAATCCTTACCATGGTTTTTCCCTCATTGGGTTTTCCACGTAAATCTAGTTTTCTCTTGTGTATGGTGTTGCTATTTCAGTTTCTATTATCTACATTTCATGATTAATCACATTAACAGAATAAGGGTTTAATGAATGCATGTGGATCTGATTACTATTTAGGGTTTTGATTTTTTGATTAGATACAACTGATTCACCCCCCCTCTTAGTTTTCTTGTTCATTCAAAAGAGTATTCTTGTTATAAGAAAGTTATTTATGAATTGAAACATCTTACAAATAATCATATTGATTTTCCTTCTAGAATATCTAAGTCAAATTCTTCTTCTTCATAACAGTCTAATAATGACAAATGTCATGTTGGTTTGGTTACTACACTAGGAAGAAAAGGAACAACATGTTGTGCATTTTTAGGCCTTGGATTAGGGAGATGGATTCTAGATTTAGAAGAATATCATCATATGGCATCTTTGTAGTCTATATTCTCTTATTTTGAGCCTTGTACTATGTCTCCTATTTTTTATGGGAAATAACACCTACATGAGTGTAACTAGGAAGGGATCTATTGATATTGGGGAGAGCATTTGCAATGATGTTTTGTGTGTACCTCATTTGGAAAACAATTGCCTTTCCATCTATCAGATTACACATGGTGGAGATGGGAGGACTGTGGAATTCGCTCCTGATTTAGTTATCACTAGATACTTGGAGAGTAAAGAGATTATTGTGAGATGGTTGATCATTCATCTTGGTTGTACACCTTTACAAATTTTTCTTTTGATGATGACTCTATTCCTTTGGTTTTTTATCACATTTCTAGTGTGGACCATGAATTTGAGGAGACTTTTGGCTACTTGAACTTGGGTGTTCTCACATCGAATCCCATTCTTGATCCTTGCATTTATATCCTCCATATTTTGTTACATTTTATTATTCTCTTGTTGTCACATTTTTGGCCTCTTGTGATTCATTGCAATAGGATATGCATCATCTTCCAATTACACCTACTTGGGATGTATACTTGACATACTACTAGTTTGTTTGTTAAGTCCCACATTTCATATTTGGGAGACACCATTGATTGTATACATATTCTCTTTGATAGAGATGATCCTTCTTCATTTTTTGTGAGGGAACACTTTGACCCTCTTGTTCATTCTTTGCATGATCATTCTTTGTAGTTTTATGTGAGTGTGGATACTTTTTAACAACATTTGGAGGAGGCTTCTCTTTCTTTAGAGCAGGCATATTTATCTGTGTATTGTGTTTTATATCCATATCTAGGAGATTTTGGATTGTCCTCTTCTACATTGTGGCCTAGAATGCCTGTTTGAAGCATGTCAACTTTTGGCATCGACATAGAGACACTTGAGCATAGTTCCAAGACATCACATATCATCCTTCTTCTCACATAATCCTTTCAAGAATTGGAAGATATCCTACATATCATCTTGGTTTTGTTTCTTCCTAAGGGGAGGAAAGTTGTTCGAGGAGATTGGATCATCTTTAGAATTTAATGTTGAGCTTCTTCCATTGCAGAAGACTCAACATTGGGGGGGTTGCATGGTCTCTCTTCTTCTCTCTTATGGGGGTATTTTTCTTTATATGGGGTTTTTCCTTCTCATTCATCATTAAGAGCATTTTTTTCATCTCTCTTTTGGGGAGGAGTTTTGTCCCATTGGGTTTTCTCCTTTTCTATTTTTGTGAGAGATTGAATTGATATGGGTACCTAACATGGCCTAGTATTCAAGACCCATCTTTGCATAATTTGCATAATAATCTACTCCCTAAGTTTCATTTAAGGGGGGTGGTGTAAATAGGTGTTTTACCTATCTAGTTCACTAATGGATCATATTTACATGTTAAGTCCACTTAGGTCCTAGATGTGTTTTCTAGAAGTCTTAGTTGTCTAAATAAGATCTTATCATATCTCATTTATTTGGATTTTGTTTAATGCTTGTGTCCTAGGTCATTTAATAATGTTCAAGTTGTTATCTCATTGTACAGGATAAAGACACATGTCAAGATCTTGTCTAATCTTATCTCACATTCTTTCCTTTATAAGCAAGGCATCATATGTACATCCTATTCAATAGAATCAAATATAATATCACTACAATCTTTAGTATTACATATTGGCCATTATCTTGCATCCATTATTGTAATATAATATTCTTGTTTTCCCCTCTTATAGAAGGTTGTTTTTTTTTTGGAGTTGATCCTAGAGGCTTGAGTTAATGTGTGACTAACAACGGCTTGCTAAGACCTCTAGTTCTAATTTTTTTTAAAAAGGTAAGAAATTTGTATTTGATAATGATGAAGAGGAGATGCATTGAAGATATTATGAGGGAATATTTGTTTCAAGACAATGTTGATACTACTGACTGCGAAGAAAGTCAAGATGAGAGGAATGAAGAAGGGGATGTCCAAGTGGTTGAGGAGGATGTTCAAAATCAAGATGAGAAGGAAGGGAAGGATACCGAGGAAAAAGATGAAGTTGAGGAAGAAGAAGATGATTTAGAGAAACAAAAAGAGGAAGAGGAGGATAATCTAGCTTTCTCTCCTTATAATGAGATTATGGTTAATGTTCTTGATAAAGTGAAGGATAAAGAGGGGAATAATGAAGACATAGAGGACAACCATCTAAAATAATAGGAAAAAGAAGAGGAAGATATCTTTGTTGACTCCCTAAAGCCTCATATTTTTGTGCTTGAAAGTAGATTAACAAATCTTGAAAGAAATATGGAGGAATAAAACCAATGTAGGGACTACAACATAAAATGGAAAAGTATGTATAGCCTCCTTAGCAGTTAGTAGGATAGCATTAAGAAAATTAGTAATGATATTGACAAGCTTGTGTCTATCACTGATGGCATTATGAAGAAATTTGTGATGGGTATTTTTTTGGGTAGTCGAAGATAAACGAGCAAAGGAAGAAACAGTAAAAATAGAAGGAGGCTCAAGATCCAAGAAATGAGAAGAGTAAGGTGAAGAATTCTCATGAAAAGGCCACTTGGGAGGATTCATTGGACTCCTTGTCTGATGACTAGAACTTCATATGCTAGGTTCCTTTTGTTATGTTCTATTCTTTGTTTTATTTTTCTCTAGTTTTCTATTTTTGTTAAGGCTTTAACTAGGTTACCCTTAGTGTCAGCTTTGTTTTGTCTTTGGTTTTTTGTTTTATGTTGAACTCTATGTAATGGGATTTTAGACACTAAAGAATGTCCTGAATGATATCATACACTCAAATTAGGTATACTAACATCATTTCCTCCTAAAACCCGTCCTTTTTTCGCTTAATTAATTAAATTAGCCTAGCTACTTAATTAATTATGTCATTTGCATATATTAGCCTAATTAATCTAATCGGGTTAATCCACCCCCTTTCATGCTAACACTTCGTCCTATTGAATTAAATACATAAAACTATTTAATTTAAATCCCTAAATCTCCTTATTTAATTAAATAATCCTAAGTTATTTAATTAAATATCATTCCACCTTTCCCCCTTTTTATTAAATCACTTTATTTAATGAAAATCATTTAATTCCCCTTAATTGTATAATTAAACCTTTGTTTAATTATCAATTACTTATAAATCTAATTTCCCCCCACTTGCAAGGGAATATTCCTCCTTTGCACATTCCTCCAAAAGGAATATTCCTTCCCCTTTTGCACATTAAAACTTTGTTTTAATTTTCTAATTATCTATTTTCCCTCACCCATGAGAATATTCCAAAGAATATTCTCTTTACTCAATCATTTGAAAAAGGGGAATATTCCTTTTTTCAAAAAACTTACTTAACTTCTTGAGCAAGTTAACTTGTGACCACTTGTGCAAGTTAATTGGTGACCTCTTGGGCAAGTTGAAAGTGTGTTTGTTTGGAAAAAGGATAACCCTTGATTAAATCTCATCATTGTTTCGCATCTGATGATGAGAATCCATGATCCATGCCTCCAACTTCTTCCATCCTTTACCATTGATTAACCCTTTTGATCTTAACCCTTCATTTCTCATTTGCTCCTATAAATAAATCACTATTTGGAGACAAATGGATCCATCTTTTTCAAAGAAAACTCATGTTGTTGAAATCACTCACACTCACACTCATATTTAGCATCTTTTTAGCTTAAATTTCTTGCGTAATAGATTAGTTTCCATTAATGGCTTCCATGGTAACATAGATGCATACATTTATCGTATTTATTAATTAAGATTTTTTAATCTTTGAGCTTAGAATCCATTTAGATTAGCTTTGCATTTGTACATCTAAATCATTTTAGCATAAATCATGTTAAAATATCTTGCATCATGTTAATCTAGTTTTGAATCATGCTCACAATCGTTTCATCAGTTTTCTTCAAGAAAATTGTTTGAAACAAGCTTATTATCCTTGGGATTGGGAAAGGGTCATCGTTCCACATCAACGCGACACCACTCCCCCAATAGGATAAGTTTCAAATTAGATTAGAGTAGGTGTTTTGAAGCTTTCCTAATTTAGTATGCTTGGCTTTAATGGATGCTTGGTTTGATTTGTATTTGATTGATCCTATTGAGATTGATTTTAGTGGCATGAATATGCTTCGATTCTTCATGAGTCAAGTGTAGTCAACCCATACTAATCCATCAGTCACATTTTGGCACTAGAAGGAGGGCATAACTGATCAAATTTAATCAATTTCTATCTCGAATTCCATTTTTTCTGATTCTTGCAGGATGTAGCGACACTCCAGGAAATTTTAGCAACACCTTTACTAGGTATTGCCATACAGTGATGCTATCATCATCAAAAATAGTGACCCCTAATTAATACCTTGGTGTTGATTAAAATAAATGACGACGCTAAATACTTTTAGAGGTATCGAGGATTTGCAAATCGTGACGCTCCCAAATAGTGACGCTATTGTCGTCATTGGATTTCTGCAGAGCGACACTATCGTGAACAGCGACACCCTTCTCTAGTAAGCAAAACAGTGATCAATTTTTAGCATGTGTTCTATTTTTTTTACTTCATTTTATCACTAACATGCCTTTGACTTTGTTCTAGTTTTTAGGCTAACTGGGTTTTGCAGGTTGGACGATAGAAGTTGAAGTAAAGAAGCATTCTTATCTTTCTATCTTATAATTCTAACAAGTGTTTCGACACTTTTGGGGCAATTATAACACATTCATCATGCTTTTGATTTTATGCTTTAGGACCACACTAGCTTTCTATTGGGTTTTCAAATAAACACTCAAATTAGTTAAAATTAAACCCTCATCTCATCTTACTTTGGGTTTAAAATTGAACAATACAACTTAACACTTTGTTTGGTTCATAAAATGAACTCACCTTGCTTTGAGGATTAAAATTAACAAGTTTTTTCTATGTTTTGTGATGTACATTTGTGTGATTGAAAGCGTATGCACTTCTCTCATGCCACTCAACAATCTTGACAATTAAAAGCATTTCCTTGACATTTTGTATAATCACCCACATATTTTGATTTCGATTAAAATGACCCCCATGCTAGTGTAGGGAAAAGGAATTGTGTGTGTTCTCTCCTTACTTTTGTTTATCTTTAGAGGACCTACCTCCCCACTTTGAAAGGAGGGAACGACCCAAGCAGAAACAAGCTAAAGCTAAGCTCTTTCAAGCTGCTATATAAATAATGTGTTTGTGAATAAAGTCATAAACAATAGGTGCAGATGTGTCATACCGACAAGTGTCACCCTTAGTATCCATGTGATATGTTAAAATCTCTTCTTAGGAAAAGACTGGGAGGCCTCTTGATTGAAATAATCTTGATCTCATCTTATCGCGTGTATGGCCACCTTGTACGAAAGCCCTTATTACGAACCAATTGTTTAGAAGCCAAAACCCTTATGCTTGTTGGTGCAAGAATGGTTGTTCTGAATCTGCCCCACATTTTACTATTCAATTGTTGAAATAGGAAAACCCTTAGGATCTTCGGATCTTCAAGATTTGATATTTTGTGGTCCCGAGAAGTGTGTGTCGTGGAGGGGAGCCAGTGTCACCAAACCTCTATTTGTTCGCATTGATTTAGTGTTTGGAGAAATCCAAGTGGGGATTCAACAAGTAGTATCTTCTAAACCTAAGGTTGTAAATGCTTGTGAGTCAGTTTAATACTTTGCTTGGTTCCAAAACATTACAAACAAGCATTCATGATATTCCTCAAAATTTCAAACACTTTGCTCTAAGTATGGATACCCCTTGACAAAACCTTGATATTAATGATTTTCCTAAGAATTTATTCTTAGAGGCTTCTAAGTATTTTGGTTTATATCTCAATCCATACTTCCAAAAGTTAACATAGGCAACTATGGCTTGAACTTCATCCTTTTCACAAAATGGACCTTGTGAAATTTATGATGTTTTCGACATAGACATTTAGTTTGAACTTAATCAAGACAAGTGTTTGTGGTAAAATAAATTCACTTAAACAAGATAAATTGATAAATTAAACCCCACATGACCATTTGGAGACCGATTGCTCCGGTTGAACAACCTGACCTTATAGGTGCTATCATTTAGCCAAACTTTGAACTAATTGAGGGAGAACAAACCGACATAATTAATAGTTTGAGAAGCTTCACTTTTGAAACAAAGGAAACACCCAGTTAGTGGAGAAATGCAGCAACAATCTTAGATGAGGAAGAGGAACAATCTAATATTGTGGTTGGAAGGCCCGTATTACCACCACCCACAAGGAAATAAATATCCTCTTTTCTTCCGTAAACTTGAACTTTTCTAAATGATCTCACGTAAAATCAGAATCCCCAAGAGAAGCTCTACAGTTCGTCACTTTAAACATAAGAATCTTAGTCCAAAATCCATCAAAATACATCTTTTAGCACTTCACCAAAATAGAAACGGGTTCATATACAACTTCTACAAACATGCTTTAGGGAACAATCCAAACTTGTATGCATTCTTTTACAGTCAAAACCCTAGTCTTTTTCACGATCTTGAACCTATCTAAATCATTGGGTCTTTAGGATTTGAAAACTTTAGAGTTCTATCATGTTTCTCACTACCTTGGTCTTATAAAACAAAGGTTCACTTTAGGTCAACATTGGGTCTAACATTTCATTCACCCCTTCATCAAATTTCATCCTTCACTTCACCAAACTTTGGAACAATTTTGAATACACCAACACTTTTTGACAAAATATATATCAAATCAAACCCTAACTTAGCTACTTTGTATGTGAAATGAATCCTTTTCCATGCACTTAGTTAAGTTAGTTATCATCTTTGAACTATTTTATCTTGAAGGTCGTGATTCTACCCTAAATATTTCCAAGTTCATAAACATCCTTTATCCAAACATCAAAACATCAAACTTAAGTCAAAAGTGTTGTCCCAAAATGTTTGCAAAGAGCACTTTCCATATCACTCATATTTTCATCTCCAACTATCATCATTGCTCCAAAAATACTTAGAGCATCCCTTTTACCTATATTTGAGTCAACTAGATATTTCAAACATTAAAAATCTCAACATAACTCTCCCAAAGGTGACCCAAAATTTATGATTAAAACAAGATTACAACACAAGAAAATCATGGAGAAAACCAAAGTTACATTTACCTCAAGTGATTGTAATCCTCTAGAATTTGATCCAAGAAGTCATGTTACCCCATCATAGCAACCTTCATCTCCATTAGGGCCATATGAGATAGAAAACATCACGAACAATCCATTTGGACTTACCAGGGAGGAAATATTGGAACATCAAGCCTTGAAGAACATAGTTCCTAATTCCCCATCTTTTGTTGCACAATCATTGACACAAGACTTGACTTCATCCATTATTCAAACAACTCCATCACTAGGGATTAATCAAACACCAACACCTAGTATTGCAGCTAGTCTTGCTAAGTATTTTGGCTATACTCTTCTATTTAAAAGCAATACACTTGTGGGTACCCTCGATACCAATCCTCCATCCCAAAAAACCACTTGGACACCAACATTTTGCACTCCTCTCATTCCCCAAGATCCCCAACATCCATATAAACCACTTACACTCCATTACTCCACAACAACCTCAAAATATTGAGGACACCCCTCTTCATCCATACCTACAAGTACCACAAGTGTGCCCAACATCACGTAAGGTAGTGTGGACCAACTGGACTCAAAGGGAATGGAAGTACCCTCATGAAAAATCAGCCTTTAACACCACATGGGACCTCTTCATCCAATCCTCCCATTAATATATCAAACACATCGGTTGTCCAAAACACATCTATTCCATCCATCATCAACCCACAACAAAACAATCCCTTAATCACGAATCCATTCAACCAAGGAAATACCTTGACCACATCTCAACCACAATAGAATCTCCAAAACATTGGTCAAGGGAATCCTTTCAAGTAGTGGACCCAAGGTCCTAATATGCCCTTAGCATCGCAATATATAGTAGTACCATCCTCATCTTTACCATTTTTCCCCCAAGTCATGCAAAATCAAATGGGGCTTCAACCTTACATTCCTCCATCACAATCCACTATCTTACAAGGAATGATAAACCAAGGGAATCCATAACCTCTCATCAACAATGTGCAACCAGCACAAAACATCAACACCCAAAACCCATCTCAAATGTCCCAACCACTAGTTGATCCTACATTGCAAGCACATGCCCTAGCTTTACAACAAGCACAACAAGCTTATCATCAAGTCTTCCAACAACAACAACAATAAGAAGAAGCTTTAGTCACATAAAAACAATAGAAATAATAGCAAGCATCCTTAGCAACATAACAAGCATCCCTAGTCATACAACAACAACAACAATAGAAAGCAGCTTTAGCAGCACAAAAATAGCAACAACAACAACAAGTATCCATAGTCACACAACAACAACAACAACAACAAGCATCCTTAGCAACATAGCAAGCAGCCCTAGTAGCACAACAACAACAAGCATCCCTAGCAGCACAACAAGCAACTTTAGTCGCCCAACAACAGTAACAACAACATCAAGCAGCCTTAGTCGCACAACAATAGCAACAACAACATCAAGTAGCCTTAGCAGCACAAAAAGCATCCCTAGCTTCCCAACAACAGCAACAAGCTCAATAGTATTCCCAACAACAATAATTACTCATGCAACAACAACAAAAATAGGGTTTATACTATAACCCTCAACAAAACATCGTTAACCCGAACATGTTAGGAACATATACATATATACCATCATCACCTTATCCTACACCACCATACATGCACCATACAACACATCATCATATCATAATCCCACATACACTTCATCTTCCATCCCACAATACACAATGTATGTTCCTCCACCAAACATGCAAGATGATCTAGCATCGCAACTTAAGTAATCACAAGAAATGTAGGATCTTCGGATGGGCAAGATGAAGAAGCCACATACGCAGAACTTATGTCCATATCCATTTGATCGAAACATTGCAATGGTACCATTCCCTCCCAATTTTGAAATCCTCAAATTCAACAAATACAAAGGGAGAGGAAGTCTTGTGGACCATATCAAAGAGTTTAACGTCATGTGTATGGAGGTCGCCTATAATGAGTCATATTTGATGTGCCTCTTCCCACGAAGTTTAACAGGTCTTTCCATGGATTGGTTCTCACAATTGCCTCTAGGTATCAAAACATTTCAAGAAATCATTGACAAATTCATAGATCACTTCTTAAATCTTGACATGGATGTAGGCTTAGAAGAGTTATATACTCTCAAACAAAACAAGGGAAAATATTTTTCCAATTTCTCGCAATGATGGAGGAAAAGAGCGAGTAAAAGCAAGTGGCCAATTCCTGATGAGCAACAAGTGGGGATCATTATACCAAATCTAGACCTAGATCTATCCTTCCACTTGAAGATGCGATGTATCACATCTTATGATGAGCTTTTTCCTAGAGCCCTTAACATCGAGAAGCTCTAATCTCATAGGGAAATACTCAAGCCTACAAAGAAAACCATCCATCAACCAGTTTGAATGACAAGCCTCGCATCTGGGCTAATAAAAAATGTAACAAATTATGGAGTGGTAGATGCTAAGGTAGTCCTAAAATCTCCTAGGCCAAACAACAATCAAATAGCTAACGTTCAACCAACTGTACAAAAAACAACACCAACACAAAACAATCAAGTTAACAATATCAAAATGCAATAGAGACAAACACCCAACAAGAACAACTATATGAAACTCAAGTATACCTTGTTATCAGAACCTATTGAGACTATCATGAAGAAATTAGTAGATTCAAACCTAATAACACTTCCAAACTTTGAAAACTACCAAGAACTGTAGGATAAACCACCCTAATACAATGAAAAAGATCTCTATTAATTTCACAAAATCAAAGGACATAAGATAACAAATTACATTGGACTCAAAAACATTTTCCAGGATCTTATAGAGAGTGACACCATTTTTGTTGAGGTACCAGCTAGTAATCAGGATCTTAAGATATACAATACCCCCATGCCCAATCATAGCAAAGGAAACAACAATGGGAAAGAAAAAGATTATACAAACATGCAACATACCTATTCCAATGTGGTTGCTTCCTATGATAGTTTCATTACCGTCGTCACCATCAAAGGACCTCGTACAAAATGTGGAGTCACCATGCGATGTGGTAAGGTCACCATCCAAGGAATCCCATCTCAATCTAGGGCACACCCTACTCAGCCAATAGCAGGCACTAGCAAGTACAATCTCTTAAATCAACTTAAAAAGACCCTTTCATAGATTTATATCTTAGATCTATTGAGGCTATCCCCTATGCATAGGAAAATATTAGAGGAAGCTCTATCTACGTCATCTATCCCCGAGAATATAGATACCAAGCAGTTTCAAGCTATGGTAGAGCATATCAATAATCATCTCCTTACCTTCTCGAAACAAGACCTACCATTGCAACCATCTCATAATCGTGCTTTACACCTTGAGGTCATCATCCATAAGAACAAGGTTAAAAGAGTCTTAGTAGATGGAGGTGATGGTCTGAACATTTGCACTCTTCAGTTGATCAAAAATCTGGGCTATTCAGAGGATACTATTGAGAAAATGAAGAGCACCACTATTAGGGCACATGACGACCAAGAATGGGTATCACAAGGCATCATCACACTACCCATCCAAGTGGGCCCCCTCATTGTAGAAACTACACGCCAAGTGTTAGACCCTTATCTTCCCTATAGCATCATGCTTGGTCGACCCTGGATCCATGCCCTAAATCTGTAGCTTCAACCTACCATCAATGTGTAAATTTTCCTTTCGAGGATAAAGAAGTTACTATCCATGGAGATCCTAATCCTTTTTACTACTGCAAGAATCTTGAGGTAAAGTTCTATAATATCCCCCAAATACCAAAGAATGATGAAGGGCCTACACCTTCTACCTCATTTGTTGACCCATCATCCCTTGAATCTACCTTAGAAATGAAAACCCCTATTATGCAAAACATACCCAACATCAAAGCAGTGATCCAGGATGATGGTTGTGGAAACTATAAGCAAAGGAAGGATACTTTTGTATTGGGAGAGCTGCCTCTTTCTCCCAAATCTCATGGGAAAGCCACACCTAGCAACAACGTCCTTGAAACTATCAAAATGGCAGCTACTACCTTCACCAAATGGGGGGGACTTGAAAAAAGAAGATATCAATGAGGAAGATATCTCTAAATTGCTCTAACAAGATGAACGACCCATCCCAATTCTTCCTATGGAAGATGACAACAAAGGCTTGCAGCTAATGAAGGGAATGGGGTATAGCAAGAATGAGAAATTGGGACAAAATGACAATGGTTTTCTAAAACCTATTGTTCTTGAGAAATATCCAAAGAATCTTAGACTAGGTTGTACTACAAGCAAGGTTACCCTTATTGGCGAAGGTACTTCTGCTAAACGGGTTGAGGCTTCCTCCTCAGCATGTTACCCTTATTGGTTGAGGTTACCAAAATCACATGATACTACCCTAGACAACTTCCCCCTCGATGTTGCTAACTTATTTGAGAATAAATCCCTCTTCATGATATCTACATCATCCTTTACCCCAAGCAACCGACCAAATGAAATATGCCTAGTATACCCACAACTCATTGACTTGGACCAATAAGGACCACTAATTCTAGATTTATTTGAAAATGATGAAGTAATCTCATAATTCATGGGACTCTGTGACAACTTACCATGGGTAGATCACAAAGTAGGATTTGATATAGAGCTAGACACTAGGGAATACTATGGGGAAACAATTGAATCCTTCAGTCACAAAATGGATGACATGCAACTAACTTCCAGATCTTTGAGTGAAAACTACACTGTGCACTCTTTGATCTTAAAATAGTAAAAAGAAAGGACATATCTGAGGGTGAAAACTTGTCTGAGGTGCCAAAGGATGAGGGATTCAATCTCCCCTTTAGTGCTATGCATCTAGAAAAATCAATAGTCTTAGCAGAGAAGGCCACTCCAGTCAACGTGGGAATGGAAGAAGCACCCAAGATCACTTTCTACACCGAATCCTTGTTGGATGAAGAATAGAAGAACCTAGCAGCATTCCTGAAAGAGAGAAGAGATAACTCTACATGGTCATACATGGATATGTCAGGGCTTGATCCAGAAGTAGTTGTGCATCATCTAGCAGTCTATCTTGAAGCCAAACTAGTAAAGGAGAAATTAGGGAAGATGCACCCTCAGATAGCCCTCTTGGTCAAACTTGAGTTACAAAAGCTCCTTGACGTTGGATTCATCCAACCCATAGATTATCCTAAGTGGGTTTCAAACCCGGTAGAGTCTCCAAACCCATTGGGGCATCAAAATCTGCACTAATTTTAGAGACTTGAACAAGGCATGCCCGAAGGATGATTTCCCTCTTCCTAACATCGACATCATAGTGGAATTAATAGCTCAGCATGAAATTCTATCACTCATGGATGGTTTTTTGAGCTACAATCAAATCATGATCGTCAAGGAGGATCAACACAAAATTGCATTCACTTGTCCATGGGGGACATACTGTTGGAACATGATGCCATTTGGGCTAAAGAATGCAGGAGCAACCTATCAGAGAGCAATGACCCTCATCTTTCATGACATGATCCACAAAAAAATTGAAGATTATGAGGATGATATTTTGGAAAAATTAACGAAAAGGAGTGAACATATACAAGTCTTAGGACCCATCTTTGACAGTCTTGAAGAGTACAAGGTACAGATAAACCCGAAAAAGTGTGTCTTCAAGGTTACATCGAGGAAGCTTCTTAGCTATATTGTCTCACAAAGAGGGATAGAAATTGATCCAGCAAAAGTGAAAGCCATCCTAGATATGGAACCACCACAAACATTAAAGCAGATAAGAGGGTTACAAGGAAGATTGTAGTTCATTAGGAGATTCATAGCGTAGCTACCAGATAAAATCCACCCTTTTTTGCATCCTCTACATAAAGGAATAACTTACAAGTGGGATGAGAAGTGCGATAAATATTTTCAACAGATCAAAGACTACTTATTGACACCTCCAATGCTCATGCCAACAATACCAAACAAACCATTGATCTTGTATATATCAGCAACATCAACAACACTAAGTGCTCTTTTAGCACAACATGAAGAAAATAGAAAAGAAAGGGCTATCTACTACATCAGTAGGACCTTGGTGGGGCTACAAAATGAACTATTTTTCCATTGAGAAAGTATGCCTAGAATTAGTTTTTTGCTTCACAAAAATTTAGACACTACATGCTATCACATCAAATCAAACTCATTACATAAATCGACCCGTTGAAATACATGTTTCTAAAGCAATTCTCACTGGGTGAATGGCCAAATGGGTAATGATCTCAACTGAATTTGACATAGATTATGTGGAGCGCAAGGTAATCAAAGGACAAGTGATCATAGACCAACTAGTAGAGGCACCTATCTATGTAGATAATCCATTGATATCTAAATTCCCAGATGAATCAGTATTCCTTGTCAATGTAGCAAATCAATGGAAGATGTACTTTGATGGATCATTCGCCCAACATGGATCAGGGGTGGGTATTCTCTTCATTACCCCTCAAGGTGATTACATCCCAAAGTCATGCAGGCTATCATTTCCATGTACTAACAACATTGTTGAGTATGAAGCCCTAATCATAGGTCTAAGGATAGTAGTTCAATGGCAGATATAAGAAATGAAAGTCTATGGAGACTCACAGCTGGTTATAAACCAATTCAATGATGACTACCAAACTAAGGACGACAAGCTTACTCCTTACAAGAAGGTAGAGAATCTCAGGACCTTTTCGTTGATATAACTTTTGATCAGATTCCCCGCATGAAAAATCAAGCTGCAGATGCTATGGTAACAATTGGGTCATTGTTAGACATGTTGCACAACATCCTACAATGTGAATTCTTGGTAGAAGAACTTCTTGTAGCAACTTTCAAAATCCTGAAATCTGACTTTGTGTGTGTCATTGTTGGTCCTGGATCCCCGTGGTACCATGACATCTGTACCTACCTAAGAAAAGGAACCCTCCCATCTAAGATCACCTCTAACCTTAAAAATACCTTTGTTAAAAAGACATCCCGATTCGTGATCCTAAGTGATACCTTATACTGCTGAAGCATCAAGGGGACATTACTATGATGTCTTAACCAAGAGGAAACCTTGATCGCTTTAATAGAAGTACACGATGGCATATGTGGTTCCCATTCTAGCAGTATAACTTTAGCTAAGAAACTGTTGAGAATGGAGTACTATTGGCCAACCATGGAAAGAGAAGCTCATCAATATGTGCAAAAGTGTGTACAGTGTCAACAACATGGAGATTTGATTCATGCTTTGGCTTAGGAATTGCAACCAATGGTCACTCCTTGGCCTTTCTCACAGTGGGGGCTTGACCTCATAGGAAAGATTACCCCAACCTCATCTAATGGCCACAAGTTTATCATAACCGCCATTGAGTACTTTACCAAGTGGGTTGAATCCATTCCTATGACCTACACAATGGGGAAGAAAATTGCTAAGTTTATCTTGAATTACCTCATCTTTCGTTATGGTGTTCTAAAAACTCTTATCTCAGACAATGAAACACCCTTCAAGAATTAGGATGTGAAAGAGCTATGTCAAAGATTCAACATCCAACACCGATTCTCTACCCCGTATTACCCCCAGGGAAATGGTCAAGTTGAGGCTACAAACAAGACCATCCTAAAAATCCTAAAGAAAATGGTCAATCAAGTTGGCCATGACTGGAATCTGTAGTTAAATCCTGGTATTTGGGCCTATTGCCAGTATCTGCACGCCAATAAGTGCAACCCTGTTCTCCCTGGTCTACAGATCATAAGCCATCTTTCCTATTGAGGTAAAGCTTCCATCATTGCGAGGTTCACTACAAAACCTAATCACTGATGAAGAGTACAAATTATCTCAGCTAATTGAGCTAGAATTCTTGGATAAGCATCATCTTGATGCTCTTAATCACTTGCAAGTATATCAAAACTGACTAAAACAGAGTTATAATAAGAAGATCAAGTGTTAGTCTTTCCAAGTAGGGGATCTTATCCTAAAGAAAAATTAGAAGAATCTCCCATATCAGAACAATAAAGGAAATTTTGAGCCTAACTGGTTTAGTCCCTTTGTTATCATAGCAAGCTATAGATCAGGAGCATATCAATTGACAACACTTGAAGGTGAACCCATGTAGGATCCAACCAACAGTTTGCATCTCAAAAAGTTTTATGCCTAGTCTTGAAGGGTGTAAATCTGAAAATACTAAAAAAATAAAAAAAAATCAAAATCCAAACTCTAATGAAAACCACTTTGGTAGCGCTTTGGGCAAGTACCTTGGTGAAAACCTAGAAAACAGGCACCTTGAGTAAATAAAGTACCTCCATCTACCTAGGCTCTTTATCCTATCATTCCATCCACCACACACATCATTCATCATATTCCCTCCATCACCCATCTATGTCCATATCATAGCTTGATGTCGTGAAGTATTGTAACCCCTTAGTACTACTTGGCATATTCCAAAGGTTAGTTTGTCTTGCCTATATCGAGGTAGTCTATCATATCATATCGGGAGAAATTCATTATGGATTAGATCAAGTTCTTGTATATCTTAAGGTTATCAAAAATCCCAAAAACATTCATAAAACGTTCATCAGAAAATCCAAAAACATTCGTAAAACTTCATCAAAATCCAAAAACATCCAAAATTTTGTACAACTAAAATCAAAAAACATTCATAAATTTGTAAATTCAAAATCCAAAAACATCCAAAACACATCAAATCCCTAAAAATGTCAAACATCGAAGATCAAAAAATAGAACCTTGTCAAACTATGAGTCTCTGAGCTTGAACGTAGGCAAGGCCATTATTGATGTGCCCCCGAGACACCCTTGGTTAGTCCTTTAGGAATCTGTCATAATAAACTAGCAATCCATCAACTGTTCATATGTCATCATCAATAAGTCGAATCAGTCAAACTTTGTGGTCTCTACGTGTATAACATAGGAAAGGCTCCTCTTTGATTAGCCCCAAGGCCCCTAGGATAGGTCTTTTAGGTTAGGTTCTTGGTCGAAACTTGGAGAACCCCTAAACATTCAGATAACAAAAACTCCCCAAAACATTGGTAAACCTTAAACAAACTCAAAATAATTGAAAACCAAAACATTCACATTAACTTTCAAAAAGATCAAAAACAACCTCAAAAACATTTTCAAAATACCAAAAACATTGAAATATTCCAGAAACCCCAAAACCATCCATCCCATCTCACTTTCACCTGCAATAAACCTCCATCCATAATAAATCGATCGTCATCTTCACTCTTTGGAAAAATAAGTAGAGAGCAAGTATCGCAAGTCATAAAGTGAAAACCTAAGTGTCAAAATCTAAAGTCTAAATCATAGGTAAATGGGTCAGTGAAGTTTTTATCAACGACTTATGAAACACCTCATCCTAATCAAAACATTTGATCAACATGTCCTAGGATGAATCCTTCCTGCAATGGGAATTAGTATCAGAAATCACCTTAGCTATATTAAACTGGCAAGAGATATGGATAACACTGATTGTTTGTCTTTGATCTTTTCTTATGATTTATCTTAACGACATATTCTAATGACCTCTCGATGATGTCTACCAAAATAATTTAGAGAGAAAGGAATGGGGCATTGATCATTATCTTTCATTTTTTGTGCTTGTGGGTATTCTTGTAAAATAATCTTGGTACATACTTGCTTAGTTGTGTGTAGAAAAGTTGCTTGGAGTACATTGTTGACTATTGTGTATGCTTTGGTCTAATATATTCTGCACTACAAAACTACATTCCAATTAGTTTTCCATATGTCAAGATGTAAATAAGGATTATCCTATCTATTTGCAGAGTCAAAGTCCATTACACTAGATACAATGCCATCTTGGTTTTCAATACCTTGATGCATCGTGTTTGTGTTATATCAAACAATAAGGAATGACAGAAAATACCAATCCCAAGATATGAGCACACCATCATCATCATCATGCATCTTGCATCATGACCATCTCTAATAAAGTTTTGATGGATCATAGACTTGTTGGAATTTTTGAGTAAATCATCAAAATCAATGGTCAATCATCTTGTTTCTTCTATCTTCTCTCTCCGCTAACCTGGTATCATGACATTCAACAAAAAAAACATCATCAATGCATTCTCCCTGCATCCACAAATCATCAGCATGCATACATCTTGCATAATCATGGTATATCATAATGCGGAAAACACATTTCACTGCAATATCATTATCATTTAAGTTGTACTGAATAATATAGATTTTTTATTCTAAGCATCTTAAATCGTTGCACACATATCATAAACATACATCACATTATCATATCGTAAGTATTAACATTTACATTATCCATCCATACATCCATGAGCATATCATATTATCCATCCCATAATATACCATAAACAAATACTAAAAAAGAATACAACATTGCATCCACTCATAGATCATCATCACATATTGCATAAACATGAATAAAAGGAAACACATCCATCCATTTCATGGCATGCATACATGATCATAATATATAAGCATAACACATCATATCAACATCAAATGCATCCATACATTCATAAAGCATGAAATAAAAGAGCACATCACATATTGAATATGTATCATATATATATATATCAAAAAATGGTGACTATCATAATGCAATATCTGAGTCAGTGTATGTATATTGATCAAAAGCACAATATCCACGAGGCTATCAAAAAGGATCCCATGAATGTATATCTATATAAAGAATTGAGAAATAATCAAAAAGTGTCTATATAAGCAAGTTAGCCCTGATGGCTACTCCCCTCACTAAGTTGTCTCTCTAGCTAATCCTCGGCCCAGGGATGTGCCCCACTTTATGAGTAATCAGGCTGCCTAATCACTACAAGGACATCACGGTGGTAATGCATGCAATAATAGGTTGCCTCAGCCACAACCTCTGTGTACAATTAGGTAGACATTGTCTATCCTTGAGGTGCAGTGATCATGGTCTCCAACTACTGGAATCGCTTGACCTCTTGTGCCAACTGCATATCGATAGTCTACTTGAGCTAGTGCTCCTGGTCCCTCTCACCTGTCAATGCCTATACCTGTTGCCTGGCCTGGTCTCTTTCGGCAGTGATGGCCAATATCTACTGACAAGCCTGATCTCTCTCACTTGTCACCACTAGCAACTATTGTTCTAGCTGTTGAATCTGAGCATCATGGGGATCTGGCCTCGATGGTGGTTGTTGAGGAGGCTGTTGTTATATTGGTGGCTACTGAATCAGAGGTTGTTGGTGCAATGGTGGTGCACCCAGGACCTGTCTATCATGATGTTGGCCATCCTAACCATCTTTTTCTTTGTCCCTACCATCTAGACCTCTTCCCTATCCTCTGCCCTGGCCATCATTTGGTTGTCCTCTTCCTTTTCCTGTGCCCCTCCCTCTCGACCTCCCTCATGGAGGTATACTTGTTGGATCTATAATTCGAGGAGTAGGTACAAACCATGCATCATAAGCAGGAATCATCTGTGCATCCGCCTATCCCTAATCATAGGCCCATGGCCTAGCAACCAACTATCGAAATCCCTCAACAACCTTGTGAGGAGGGATCACGTGTCCCCATGTTGTCTCTTGGGTTGACCTAGAAAAAATGGTGATGTATGCATCATCAAGCCTATCTTTCCTCTCGCCAAACTATCTGGAAACCCTATTGGGTAGATACCTCTCAATAATCATATGCTCTCGACCCTGCATATATTGAGTCTTTCGAGCAAAGAAAATCTGTTACACATCATCATACCAAGCTAGCATCTAAAGCCATGGTCACCATCTGAATACTATCATATTGTTGATCACTCGACACCAATAAGGAATGATGAGTTTCCCTGTGTGTTGCAATGTGATGGAACCCCTATATCTCCAGACAACTGGATCATCTAGCTCCACATCTACCATGTGAACAATATGTAGGAGCACGACAAGGTGCTCTTAGTCCCAAATGTGAAGAAGGGTGACCCCTGTACCGATCGATCTCCCATGAGAGTAAATAAAGTCATGCATATCATGGTATACATATGCCAGCATCACTAGCCCCCATGCATACTAGGTCCTTTGGAACAACATCTTGTGCCAAGCTAGCCCCCATACCGGACTGAATCCTTTGCTCCATCGATCTAGAACAACCAAACCTGAGATCACTCCCACAATGATCAATATCAAAGTTGGTGCCCAACCTCTATACATCTCAAGGTCTATCTGGGAGTTGACCAGGACAATGGACTCTTGTTCAAGTAGCTCATGGTAGGCATCATAGCCGGTGTCAGTATCATAGATCACACGCTCACCATGTATCAACAACCACAAAATATGCCATACATCCTCCAACATCACTATCGCCTCGCTAGTAGGTAAGTGGAAAGATGAAGTCTCGCTATGCCATTGCTCGCATAACACTTTCATCATCGCCAAATGTGTCCGGATGACAGGCATGTACGCAATATACCATAAACCAATCTCCCCAAAGTGCTCATGTCGCAACTCAGAAAAATCACCAAATCTAGATAAAACTATCAATCGGTGCTCACGGGACATCAAAGGCTCGATAACCTCCTGCACCCATGAAGCACACTATGTCAAAATTTGTAAAAAATTGACTAATTTTGGATTTTTTATCCCCCAAAATGACAAAAGCATTGCTATTTACGATAGTGTGGCTATAACTCAAATTCCAAACAATGACACTTGAAGCATTCAAATTGCAAATCGCAATATGTATCACTAAACACATATGCATCACTATTTGAGCTTGGAAAACCCTAATCCTAAATTCTAAATCGCGAGGTGCATCACTACTTACATATGCATTGTGATTTGAAATCTAAAACCCTAAAATCAAATCATGAACTACATCGCTATAAATCAAAATAGTGTCACAGATTCTAAAAATAGCGTCACTATATAGCGACGCTGCCAAAATTCAAATTTCAAAATGCAATAAATGCACCTAAAAGTCAAATTTCAAATCAAGTTTCCAATCAGATACTGGTGGCCATGTGCTTGGAGGCCTCTGGTACTCGCGAATCCGATCATAAATGTGTCGTGGGAGCACTCGTTGCACCATTTTGTCAGAGGGTTAAAGCTCAAAATGTAAGAATTTTCTAAGTTTTGAATGCACAAATGAATTCAAAGTGGCCCTTCCTCACCTATTTATGCTTTAAAATTAGGGTATTTTGCCCTAATTTAACCATGAATCTAGGGTTTTTCACCATTTTCACCAATCTATTCAAATTGAAGCTTATTTTGCACCATTTTTTGCATTTTTGACATTTTTTTGCATCCTAGAGCCTTTTCGGACCCCTTGGGCAGCATTTTACCTTTTTCAAGAAATCAACCCAAAATTCAAAATTTTTGCCCAATTTTTTGAGGGGGCAAGGAACTAGCTCATTCCTTCTACTAGGGCAATAGTGGGGCATCCAAATTTTTTTTTTTTTTAAATGATTTAAGCAGCAGTTTTTAATTTGAAGAGCGCCATTCTTTGAACCAACATAGCAGGCACTTCGCTTCAAAGAGGGGAAAAATGTAGACACTGAAAAATGTCCTGAACAGATATCATACACTTGAATCAGGTATACTAACATCATTTCTTCTTAAAACCCATCCTCTTTTCGATTAATTGATTAAATTAACCTAGCTACTTAATTAATTATGTCATTTGCATCTATTAACCTAATTAATCTAATGGGGTTAATTCGCCCCCTTTCATGCCAACACTTCGTCCTATTGAATTAAATACATAAAACTATTTAATTTAAATCACTAAATCTCCTTATTTAATTAAATAACCCTAAGTTATTTAATTAAATATCATTCCACCTTTCCCCCTTTTCATTAAATCACTTTATTTAATGAAAATCATTTAATTCCCCTTAATTGCATAATTAAACCTCTGTTTAATTATCAATTACTAATAAATCTAATTCCCCCCACTTGCACAGAAATATTCCAAGGGAATATTCCTCCTTTGCACATTCCTCCAAAAGGAATATTCCCATGGAATATTCCTTCCCCTTTTGCACATTAAAACTTTGTTTTAATTTGCTAATTATCTATTTTGCCTCACCCATAAGAGTATTCCAAAGAATATTATCTTTCCTCACTCATTTGAAAAAGGGGAATATTCCTTTTTTCAACAAATTTACTTGACTTCTTTAGCAAGTTAACTTGTGACCTCTTGTGCAAGTTAAGTTGTGACCTCTTGGGCAAGTTGAAAGTGCGTTTATTTGGACAAAGGAGAACCCTTGATTAAATCCCATCATTGATTCTCATATGTTGATGAGAATCCATGATCCATGCCTCCAACTTCTTCCATTTTTTACCATTGATTAACATTTTTTATCTTAACCCTCCATTTCTCATTTGCTCTCCTTTAAATAAATCACTATTTGGAAACAAATGGATCCATCTTTTTCAAAGAAAACTCATACTGTTGAAATCACTCACACTCACACTCATATTTAGAATCTTTTTAGCTTAAATTGCTTGCATAATAGCTTAGCTTCCATTAATGGCTTCCATGGTAACATAGATGCATACATTTAGCTTGTTTATTAATTAGGATTTTTGAATATTTTAGCTTAGAATCCATCTAGCATAAATCATGTTAAAATAGCTTGCATCATGTTAATGTAGTTTTGAATCATGTTTCAATACACATCTTACAATGGTTTCATCAATTTTCTTCAATAAAACTGATTGAAACAAGCTTACTATCCCTGGGATTGGGAAAGGGTCACTGTTCCACATCAACACAACACCACTCCCCCAAATGGATTAGAGTAGGTGTTTTGAAGCTTTTCTATTTTAGTATGTTTGGCTTTAATGGATACGTGGTTTAATTTGTATTTGATTGATCATGTTGAGATTGACGTTAGTGGCATGAATGTGCTGTGATTCTTCATGAGTCAGATGTAGTCATCCCATACTAATTCGTCAGTCACAGGGATCAAGGCCCTTTCCTTGCTTATCTAATAAATAAATAAATAGAAAATAATCTATAAAAAAGATTCATTCAAGATCGTTCTATAAAACCACTAAGTTAGATCTTTTTTTTCTTTGGCTTGTGAAAAGGATAAATTTTGAGTTTTAGATTTTTTTCAAGGAATAATGCTACATTAAATGGTTAGAAAAAACATAAAAATAAATATTTCAAACTAAAAAATAAACCACACCATTATATTTTTCACAAAATCTCAATAAGTTTTAAAAAATCATTAAAATACGAGTTCGTATGCAAAAAGTTATGCAAATGTGAAGATGTTTAAAAAAACTTAGTTTGAGAAAATTTACTTAATTATTAATGTTTGATTAGAAAAAATTACTTGATCCATTGTGTTCATCTCAAAACTAGTTTTCCAACTATACAAAGTCAAAAATCTAATCAATTTTGTAAAAGATATTAGCATTTTTTTGCAAGTTGGTATTTTAAAAAAATGCAAAGGGAAAGAGAAAGGAGTTTGGCCAAGTGATTAAACCTATGTGAATGAAATTTTTAACCAGTAAATAAAATATAATAAATTAATAATAAAATTTAACATGTGCAAAATTAAATTATAATTCAAAAAGTACACATATATACAAATATACAAATTTTCAAAGAAAGCATCCAAAAAGTGTTTTTTATGTTTAAAATGTTATCTTGCACCAAAATATGGTGTTATATATTAAAAGTCGTTTATTGGCCTTACATACAGAACCTTGCATCCATTTAAGACTAGAAGGCTTGTAAAATGCTTATCTCCAAAACCACCTAGGAAAAAAGAAGAAACCTGCAAAACAAGAAACACCAAAAAGTCTGCAAACAACGCAATTGGTTAGTGGGTTAGTGTGTTCACGTAGGGTTCCTAGAATGTAAGAATAAATTTGAAAAAAAAAACATAGAACTTGAAAGCATAAACTAACTATAACATAAATAAATAAATCAAACTCTATGTACCAATTGTAGTGTCGTAAATTGTCAACCTTAAAAATTTCACACTAGGTTTAGCTCCCCCCTATGTGCTTGGACCCATTTGTGCTTTTAAATTGCTCGTTTTACGATAATATTTGGAAAATCAGAACTAAACTAGGAATAGCATTTAATTTTTATTTAACAAAACCTAAAGACCCGAAATAGGTTTGGACTAGGGCACTAGTGCCCATATCTAGCTTAATTTGGCCCCAATTTAAATATGTCATTGTTGTTATTCTAACATTTATAAATTTAAATTCATTTTTTGACTTTTGATAATTAATTTTGTGAGAATTAAAGAAATGCATATAAATACAAGTATTTTCACCATTTGAAATAACTAGCATTTTGGAATCAAAATTGAGCATCCTAAAAAGTAGTCAAGAGTAGAATTAGCAAAGTTTACAATACTTATTATCATCCAAGATTCATGTTATCAATGCATCAAGTTTATATGCGAGTTTGTTCATGTTTTGTGTCATTTGTTTTGTGAGTACTAACACTTGCAAGACCTCTAATCAAGCATCTAATTCTCCTTGAAGGTGATGAATACAATGACTTCAATCCATTAAGGAAGGCAGATCTAAGTGGTAAGTTGCAACACTTGTCAATTTATCATTTTTTATCTATTTGCCTTTGCCAAACCAAAGGTAAGCATTATTTACATCATCATAGATGTTGTCAACATGAAAACACCAAAATGAGGTTTGAGTTAGAAAAGCCCCTCTATGACACAACCCTTTCTCTACTCTCTTGTGTGTAGGTAAAAGATTTGAAGTGGATTTGGGAAAGGATTGAAGACGTAATTACAAGAGTTAGGAAAACCCCTATACGACACAACCCTTTCTCTTTCTCTAGCCTCTTTTTGGGGAACCTGGAGAATGTAATTTTGAGACGAGCTAGTAGTTAGGTCTTAGTGAGTCTTAGATTTTTCAAAAGAAGGAATTGTAAAAATTTTGTTCATAACATCAATTTACAATATAAATTGAGATATATTTGAGTGATACTCGTCAACACTCTTGTCTCCTATTTTTTATACAACATTGTTTGAATCAATATAATCAATGTTTTTGAAATTGGGAAAAATAGATTTTGATGGGATCCGGAACCCAATACAACCAAAAGCCAAACAGCTTAAACAAGCCAGAAAATCCAGACTGCAGAAAAGACAGCCTGCAGTCAACAAAAAACCAGCTCACAAGCAAACGCCATTAAGTTTTACAATTAGAGTTTCGTTTGTTGGAGCGAAGATTCATATCGAAAGAAGGCCCAGAGGGTTTAGATTTTTTTCCAATAACAGTAGTCCAGCCTTCTTCAACTTGTGCTGCCTTAGCCTGCCAAGCCAGCCCATTAATTTCCTAAGGATGAAAATCCGCAGCCCGGGAGGTAACAACAAAGTTCACCTGAAAAGGTGTGGAAATAACCGGAGAGCAATCAGAGGTGGGACACACAGCACCATCAGTAGAGACAGAAACCGGTCTAGTAGTATTCTCAATATGATTTATTATGGTAGCTTCCCCAGCAGAGGAAGGAGAAACCCCAGCAGACGAAACCTCAGCATCCTGTGAATCAAAAGCCCCAGCAGCAAGTGAATCAAAAACCCCAGCAGCCTGTGAGTCAGAAGCTTCAGCAGCATGTGAATCAGAAGCCACCACCTCAGAGAAGCTCTGAAGCGGACCAGACTTCTTCTCCACCGTGTAATGTTGTTGTGAAGCGCCATTCCACCAAGTAGTTATCTTAGACTTCTTCTCAAATCCACATTGAGCAGCAGCATGTCCTGTTTTGAAACATCTTCTACAGCGGAAAGGGACCCCCTCGTAATCCAACGATTGGATCCAAGACCCTCTAGAAGATTTTAAGAGAACCTCAGCAGGCAGTCCTTTTGATACATCAATTTCAACAAGTATTCGGGAAAAGGTAGAGTGATAAAGATTATAAAATTCGTTGTCCACCTTTAAAAAATCACCTAGGGCATCCCCAACCTCCTCCAAGAGAGAATCACTCCAAAGGTGAAGAGGGAGATTAGGCAACCGGACCCAAATCGGGAATTTATTAAAGGTTTCAGCAGCTGGGTTAAAGTTCGGGTGCCAAGATTTAACCATCAGATGGTATTTGTCCTCCCAGCTAAAGAAATTTTCATACAAGATTTTGTCTCTATCTAAAGTGTTTTCGAACTTAGCAACAAAAAAACCTTTAGCCATAGGGAAGATTTGAACTTTACCAGTGAGGATGGGCTCCCATTTAATGGTGATCCAAGAGTGCAGCTGAGGAAGGCTTGGCCAAAATCCCCTAAACCGATAGATCACCCCAAGAGCAGAAAGCTCAGCTTCACTATCATTTATTTCTTCTGCTACCTCATCCTTAATCTTCACTGTGATAGGGTTTTTCACAGGGATGAAACCATCAAAACTCTGCTTAAAATTCATATATGATTTAGGTGCCCGCACAGAAGAGCCAACACCCTTGATACCCTTACCAGATCCAGCTCCGACGCCAACACTAGAGCCAACCCCAGCACCAGTACTAGAACCAACCCCGACGCCAGCACCAAAGCCAACCCCAGCGCCAGTATCAATATAATCAATGTTTCTATGATTTTGTATTACACATTTTCTATAACAAATGTTTTGTTGATGGCTTCTATTAAATGAGTAGAATAATTTATTTTAATTAAATGTTGGGATATTGTGATATAAATTAGGATTTGTAAGAAGAATTATATTGTTGAATAGTAGTGGGTTATATTATTATAAGGTAATGGTATATTGCAAACCCTTGGGCTCATAATTAGATTGCTTTTATAAGAATTTCATGATTCTTGAATTTGTGATAGGATAAGGCACTGGTCCAAGAATACATTTTGTTCAGTATCAAATTATGAACTAAATCATCCTTTTTTAAGCTTCTTATTTAATTATTAGTTGAATTCTTACACTATAATCTGACAGAATCAAAGGAGTATATGGATGAGATGAATTATATGTTTCATACTCCTAATAATCTATGTAAGAAAATAATATGTTGAATATACCATGTAGACACATAAAAATGACCTAGGCCTGCAAGCTCTATTTTACCACTTTCGTCCTAGCATAACTATGACATTTTAATTATGTCCTTGGTCCACTTTCCACTATTAATTAAATAATTCATTATTATTTAATTAATTCATGTCTCTTTTATTCTTCATGATTATTAAATAAATAAATTTTATTTATTTATTCAATACGTCTTTAATTGTCTAAATCTTTCCACATTTAAATAAATTTATTAATTTATTTAATTACCTTTGTTCATTTATTCTTCCTGATTATTAAATAAATGAATTATATTTATTTATTTAGTATGTCACTAATTTTCTTTTTCTTTTTTTTTTTAGACTGCAAGAATCGGGTAGCACGACCCCCTATAAACTGCAGTGCGCTTGGTAAACTTTTTAACGTGACCGGCGGTGCTGAGTATGTCACTAATTTTCATAATTAAATGAATTTATTAATTTATTTAATTATTGGTCATATATGTTACATCCCTAACTTTAACTATGTTTTACTTTGTAATTTTGAAGTAATTAGTAAATGAGTACGCATGATTCAATGATTTGATGTTTAGGAAAATTGTCTAGAAAAATCAATGTTTTTATGAATTATGTTTATTTGACTCAAAATTGACATGTATTTAAAAGTTGTCAAGATGTGATGATTTCATAAGGATTATGAAATGATTAATGATACATTAATCTCAAGTTAGTGTTTGCAAGATTGCGTTCAGGAATCAGGTTTCTTCCCTCTGAGAAAGGGAGGGAGAGCATCATTGGAGAGAAGAGTATAGATACAAGGAATAGAACAGGTTGTCGTCATCTTAAGTCTAGTGTTGGTGCAAAATGGTGAACCTATTTGAGTCGGGTAAGTGATACTCGACCCTTTTTTTTGGGTGTAAGTTACACGTTAACATTTATGTATATATTAATATAAGTGTATGCATATAAATACTAGAGAAAATAAGATAATACATTCTTGAACTTATATACTTATACATTTCCTAGGAAGGTTATAAATATAAGCTATCTAATAGTTGCATGCTTAGTAAAGCATGACAATAGATAAATGTTTGTTGGTGCCATTAGGTGAAATGTGGGTTAGCACCAATAGAGTGGACCGCCACCTTATGTTTTACTACCTTTTAATAACGTAAAAGATTTAATACTTAGTAAAGTATGTAGGAGGTTTGTTTAATTCTTATCGGTGGTGTAGCTTTTGTATTTGTGTAAGCTCGACCCTCCTTATAGAGGAGCACGTTTCTATTAAATTATAAGTTAATATATCAAGTTTGATCTGCTTAAAGACTTGTTAGTCTGCATCGTGTTTGCTATTGTGGCTTCAACCCCGTGATTGTAGCGTTGCCCATCACTTCTTCTTTCTGCAAATAGTAAACCGACTTAAGCTTAGGAAGTCATGAATGAACCTTTCGGGGGGGAAAAGAAATATATTCAATTATCTTCTTATAACGGTTTTCAAAAAAGAGGGTTTCTTGGGAGGATTGGTGGGAAGCCATTCTTAGGGCCAATAAGGGAATGAGGATAGCACGTTTTCTTGGAGCTCCCATTTTATTAGCGTAGGAAGGATGGATGCTAGAAAAGGAGGAAGCTCGAGCCAGTGGGGAAGACACTTTTTGTTGTGTCGTATCACAGGGAGGTCGTCACGGACTAGAAGGGCAGCAAGCTACAACATCTGAGTATAACTGGGAGGATCGCTCGTGTATGAGATGACCTTATTACCTTGTATGTTTCAACATAACTTTGGTAACTGTTACCCAATTTTCACCTACGGGCTCAATCAGGGGAAATTATGTTTTAAATTCGGCATGTGGATTAAATGTGGCTCCCGTAAGGTTTGAGCCCAGCGTGCAGGTGTTCGGTTTTCATTGGGAAGGTCTTCATCTGATGCTATTTCACAAGAAAGTCTATTAGAAAGCATGCCTTGATCAGATTTGGCACAAAACTCCCCAGAGATAAAGTCACTGAGACCCTCCAGTTGTCTTATCGACTGGCTATTGTGGTATATTCATTCGAAATCCTCAGGTCGTTGGGACATTTTGGTCGCCATGAGTTTTCTATCTCTCCCCGACCAAGGAAGTCCTGCCGACGGTCGTTCGAAAGGTTAGTGTCGGGGAGAAGTTTGGGACTCACTGTAATGTCTAGCCAAATGGCAGAAGTCTCGGTGAAATGGTTTTCCTTCGGGGTAATGTCTTGCCGAAGGGATGGAGGTCTCACCGAAGGGGATTTTCATCAGGGAAAAGAACCCTCGTTCGTTATGAAGTCATGTCGATCAAATAGAGGTCTCGTTGACGGAGGGTGCTTTCGCCATGACGTCTTGCCGACCAGTGGGAGTCTCACCAACACAAGGATTGAGCTTGGGAGGAATGGAAGGGGTTGGTGTAATATCTTACCAACAAGCGATGGTCTCGCCGATGGTTGTAAACCTTCGGTGTGACTAATGGAACCCGCCATGATGTCCTACCGACAGAGGAAAGTCCTCCTCGACAGTTGTTCACCAGGCCATCATCGGAGATAAAGTTTTACATTCGCCATGAGGTCTGGCCAAATGTTCAAAGTCTTGGAAAAGGAAAAATTCCCTCAGTGTAATCTCTTGCCGACAATGGTTCACAAACTTAAGATCGGGGAGACTCCGAGCGAATGATTTGCGCTCGGTATGTTGTCCTGCCGACAAGTGAGGTCTCAGCGATGAAAAAGGATATCGGTATGGCTAATTAAATCCGCTATGACCTCTTGCCGATGAATGTTTGTCTTGCCGATGGTTTATATGACAGCGATATAACTCTTGAGGCTCGCCAAGACTTTTGGCCGAATGGCTTACACTCGTTGTGACCTCTGGCCGACATCGATAGTCTGGGCGACCATCTTGGACATCGGTAAGACTTTTTCCACCCGCTGTGAAGTCTTCCTGACAGATGTGTGCTATGTCGATGTTGCTATAGAGTATGATCGCATCGGGGAGACACGGCCAGTGTCTCACCGACATGCCATTCTGGCTGAATGACCTTTGACCGTCTGGGATCTTGTGTGGCACATGTTCAACCAATCAGAGGGAACTAAAGGCGAACCGTTAGCCATTTGACTGTTTGACTCCCCTTGTGAACGAGATCAACAGAGCACAAATGACGCAGACTTTTCCTGAGATCAAAGGCGATGGAGTAGCTTAGCAAGGAGGTTTGAAGGTGGACAGAGAGGCCTGAAATTAATGTTGTGGTTGCAAAAGATCAAGGAGACCATTCCTGAGGGCAATCTGTCACCGACATGGACACGGGGATACAACATTAATTTCATAAAAAAGATCTAAGGGCGAATTCTTTTCTGGAGGCCGATATTTTGTAAACCCTAAAAAATAAAGGGGCGACACTTTTGGTTCTCATGTATATAGGGCATTTTTGCCTCTTTGTAAAAAAAATCTCCTTATGCATTCTCAAGAGTTAGTGATTTTTAACAATCCTTCCTCAGCTGATGTATGCTTTGTAACTCATTTCGATTTTGGAATATAAAACACAGAGTTTACCTTGGAAGCTAATGTTAGTGTTCAGACTACTCTCATTTCTGTATTTTTAGACTATGCAAGTTTTCAACTGTGCTTTTCTAAGTCTGCATTCATACCTCAAAGCTGTGAAATTCATCTTTCCTTCTTATATGTATGTAGATCAAGCCTTTTTAAGAATGATGCATAAGTTCAAAAGGGTTATGTTGAGTAATGAAATAGCTACCATTAGTTTTCTAGTGTATGTTCATCTTGTTTTCATTTCATGATTTCTTATCAGTTCGGTGTATCACCATAGTATTTAGTTTTATTTTTATGCCCTCCTTCCTTTTCCTTTACAAAAATCAGTAGTTTAGGTGATACCAAAGGAAGCCGGCTTTCTCTGGAGGTTGAGCTCTGTCTATAAGTGACCCACAGCTTTGGAGGTCTTCCCATGTTACACTGAGGTGTTGAACATCAAGTTCAACAAGGGTGCAATTTCAGGTGATAACAGTTTCTGGCACGCCCAGTAGGACCCAGTTAGAAGTAAAACTCCTAAGTCTTGTTGTTTTGATATGCTGACAGTGAGCTAATAGCCTTTTAGAGGTCGTGTTTTAAGCATATCTGGCGACTCTAAGTTTGGGAAGTAGCAGAAAAGCCAGTGCATTAATAAGAAATTCAGCATACTGAGAGATTTGGTGTCTACCTCAGTATAAGTCAACCTTTGGAGGCAGTTTGAACAACACCTAGTGACTCTGAGCAAATCTACTGGTTTCAACAAGTTCAGTACTAGTATGTTTCAATTACAAGCTTAATATTCTGATTTCCAGCATTTATATGAGTAGAGATGACATATTTTCATAGTCAGCATGTATACCCACTTCAGTTTCATGAAAACTCTGTCAACCAATCACCCTATTAGCCATATCAGGCCAATCATGTTTCTGATTTAATCCCAAACAGCCATGCAACAGTAGCCTATCAGCATGCTCAACATGCTTACCTCCCAACCACCCCTACTTAGTCTTCGGATCCACATTTGGATGTCCAAAATCAGCTCCAAGAGGTTGATTATATAAAGAATAACATGAAGGACATACTGTCAGACATCGCAAGGCAGATAGAATATTTTAGGAGGCATCAAGAGTACGATCAACAACAAGAAGAGATGGCCTATCAGGCCTACCTTCATGGGCAGGAATTGGAAACAAAAAGGAGACAGTTTGAGAATAGGCGAGAGAGAGAGTTAGTTGCAAACGAGGAGCAAATGAAGCTTTTGCTTGCTCAAACATAGAGGCGTGAGGTCCAAGTAGCTCCTTATATTCCACATCAGCCTGTTCAGGAGGAGGTTCGTAACTTTAAATTTCCAAGTTTCAAGCAAAACTTGTAGCAGGAGGTGAACGAACATGATCAATCAGGACAACAGATGGAGGATTTTCAAAAGAGGCAATTTGAAGAGGACCTTGCCCAACAGCTCGCTGCAAAAGATGCATAAATGAGGCTAAAATTTTCTAAACAAGAGGTTCCCAAGTACAAGTTTTCTAGCTTTAGGCAAAGTCAGCCTCTCAAATCCCCTAGTAAGTCTTCTCAGTTTGAAATTCCAAGCTTTAAGGGATTCAATTTGATGCAAGAGAATGTAGTACTTGAACAAGATCAGTTCATCATCCCTCAAGAGTAGCCCATTGATCCATATGACTTACTCCTCATGGAGAGGATCAACAAAGTAAATCCAATGCATTTAGTTGTAGCATGTTACCGACTACAGCAAAAAAGGCTCAAATAGGAGGAGGATTCAATTTCTTTATTTGACCAACTACCTAGTTACATTGAGCAAGCTGAAGAGAGCATGAAGGCTCTTGTTTTACCAGTTGATTTGGAGCAGCCAGAGAATATTGTTGACTTGTTTGAGGAACTTCCTCAATTTGTTGATGAAGATGAAGATCTCACATGCATGGTAGCATCTCTGCTTGATGATGAGCTAGTATCATGTGAAAGGGAAGCATGTGATCAGCCCATTCAAGTCAGAGGAGTTATATTTGATGAGTTATTGCAGTCTATGAACTTATTTGATGAGCTTCCCCACTTTGTTGAGGAGTTATATTTTGTCATGGACAAAGAGCATAAGGAACAACAGTTTGAAGATTTGTTTTCAGTTATCCAACAGGGATATCAGCTCCTTAGTCAAGAAGATCCAACCATAAAAAGCATTAATGATTTCTTTTCAGGAACTATTATACAAGATGCAAAGAAGTAGGACTCCTTTTTCATTGCAGAGCTGAAAGAAAGAACAGTTGATCCTCCTATAAACGATAATGGTCAAATCTTTCAAGAAAATCAAACTATAGCAGCCAATAAACAACCTGCATATTGCCTCCAATCAGCGTCTTTTCAAGGAAAAGATGAAGTCTTTAGAGATCAACAACGGGCTGAAAGTTACAAGTTGGGTGTCATAACAAGGGGATGTCCTATCAGAAACCTGGCATACTTAGCAGGCACTCAAGAGGGGTTTCCATTTGAATTACCTACTTGGGAGCACAAGATTGAGCATCAAAAGGCATCAATGCAAGTTGCTCAAACTATTCAAAATAGTTGCATGCACCTCTTGTCTAACACAGAAAAGGAGGTATTTTTCATGATTGAAGAGGTGTTTAATCTATGCACTCAACATTTACTTTTCTTTCATCACTGTTGGACAATTTGCAAGCTGGAAGCATGTCCTAAGTTGGTGAGAAAGGGTAGTTTTTTCTCACAACCAGTAAACGGTTATGTCTGATTACTACCACTGCTAGGTAGTGTAGGATAGAGTAGTTGTAGTTTCAGTTTTTGCTTCCAATAAGTGCCCCCATGGCACTTTTCATTTCAGTTTTGTCACGTTTTCAATAAAGTGCAGTTGTTGCACATTGTTTTTCAGGCTCCGTCTTCAACAGAGTTGCAGTAGTTCGTTCAGTCTGTTTGGTTTGAGGCTAAGTTACAAGGTTTTCAAAAATTTGAAGAGCAGAGATTGACTCCATGCCCAATGGATAGGCCTAGGCTACTGGTTTACATGTTTAGCAGGCAAACATCCAGCTGAGGTCACCAGAAATGTTACCCAATTTTCACCTACAAGGTCAATCAGGGGAAATTATGTTTTACATTCGGCACATGGATTAAATGTGGCTCCTGTAAGGGTTGAGCCCAGCGTGTAGGTGTTCGGTTTTCATTGGGAAGGTCTTCATCTGATGCTATTTCACAAGGAAGTCTATTAGAAAGCATGCCTTGATCAGATTTGGCACAAAACTCCCCAGAGATAAAGTCGCTGAGACCCTCCAGTTGTCTTGCCGACTCACTGTTGTGCTATATTCATTCGGAATCCTCAGGTCACTGGGACATTTTGGTCGCCATGAGTCTTCTATCTCTCCTTGACCAAGGAAGTCCTGTCGACGGTCATTCACAAGGTTAGCGTTAGGGAGAAGTTTGGGGCTCGCTATAATGTCTGGCCGAATGGCGGAAGTCTCGGCGACATGGTTTGCCTTTGGGGTAATGTCTCACCAAAGGGATGGAGGTCTCACTGAAGGGGATTGTCATCGGGGAAAAGAACCCTCATTCGCTATGAAGTCCTGCTGGTCAAATAGAGCTCTCACCGACGGAGGGTGCTTTCGCTGTGATGTCTTTCCGACCAGTGGGAGTCTCACCGACACAAGGTTCGAACTTGGGAGGAATGCAAGGGGTTGGTGTAATGTCTTACCGACAATCGATGGTCTCGCCGATGGTTGTAAACCTTCGGTGTGACTAATGGAACCCGCCATGATGTCCTGCCGACAGAGGAAAGTCCTCCCCGATAGTTGTTCACCAGGCCATCATCGGAGATAAAGTTTTACATTCGCCATGAGGTCTGGCCGAATGGTCGAAGTCTCAGCAAAGGCGAAATTCCCTCGGTGTAATCTCTTGCCGACAAGGAAGCTCTTGCCGACAGTGGTTCACAAACTTGAGATCGGGGAGACTCCGAGCGAAAGATTTGCACTCGGTATGTTGTCCTGCCGACAAGTGAGGTCTCAGCGATGAAAAAGGATATCGGTATGGCTAATAAAATCTGCTATGACCTCTTGCCGATGATTTTTTGTCTTTCCGATGGTTTATATGATAGCGATATAACTCTTGAGGCTCACCGAGACTTTTGGTCGAATGGCTTACAATTGTTGCGACCTCTGGCTGACAGCGACAGTCTGGGCGACCATCCTGGACATCGATAAGACTTTTTCCGCCCGCTGTGAAGTCTTCCCGACAGATGTGTGCTATGTTGATGCTGCTATAGAGTATGATCGCATCGGGGAGACACGGCCAGTGTCTCACCGACATGCGATTCTGGCTGAATGACCTTTGACCGTCTGGGATCTTGCGTGGCACATGTTCAACCAATCGGAGGGAACTAAAGGTGAACCATCATCCGTTTGACTGTTTGACTCCCCCTGTGAACGAGATCAACAGAACACAAATGACATAGATTTTTCCTGAGATCAAAGGCGATGGAGCAGCTCGGCAAGGAGGTTCGAAGGTGGACAGAGAGGCCTGAAATTAATGTTGTGGTTGCAAAAGATCAAGGAGACCATTCCTGAGGGCGATCTGTCACCGACATGGACACGGGGATACAACATTAATTTCATAAAAAAGATCTAAGGGCGAATTCTTTTCTGGAGGCCGATATTTTGTAAACCCTAAAAAATAAAGGGGCGACACTTTTGGTTCTCATGTATATAGGGCATTTTTGCCTCTTTGTAAAAAAGTTCTCCTTATGCATTCTCAAGAGTTAGTGATTTTTAACAATCCTTCCTCAGCTGATGTATGCTTTGTAACTCATTTTGATTTTGGAATATAAAACACAGAGTTTACCTTGGAAGCCAGTGTTAGTGTTCAGACTACTCTCATTTCTGTATTTTTAGACTATGCAAGTTTTCAACTGTGCTTTTCTAAGTCTGCATTCATACCTTAAAGCTGTGAAATTCATCTTTCCTTCTTATATGTATGTAGATCAAGCCTTTTTAAGAATGATGCATAAGTTCAAAAGGGTTATGTTGAGTAAATGAAATAGCTACCATTAGTTTTCCAGTGTATGTTTATCTTGTTTTCATTTCATGATTTCTTATCAGTTTGGTGTATCACCATAGTATTTAGTTTTATTTTTATGCACTCCTTCTTCCTTTTCTTTTACAAAAATCAGTAGTTTAGGTGATACCAAAGGAAACTGGCCTTCTCCGGAGGTTGAGCTCTGTCTATAAGTGACCCATAGCTTTGGAGGTCTTCCCATGTTACACTGAGGTGTTGAACATCAGGTTCAACAAGGGTACAATTTCAGGTGATAACAGTAACATAAGCTTTGCTTTGGCAATAGAATTTCTGGGAGTTATAACATTTCAAAGACTAGCGTAAGTCATTAAGTAAACAAAAAGGTTGGGAGTTCTTATGTATACAGATTGAGCTTTAAAGTATGTTCGTCATTACTATTAAAATACATTATGTAGTTGATCAGATTATATCTAGTGTGATCAACAGTAACCAGAGATGAATATTCCAATGGAGTGTCTATGCAATAGCAAGGGTATTAAAATAGTTATGTGTTCCAAAAACGAGAATAAGACCTATGTAAACATTGTCAAGCTTGTGCTAGAAACCCATTCATCCAGAGCAATAGAGAGATATTGATCTCTTTTGGAATATCCAAGGTCAGAGATATGATAACACTTAAGGAGTTAAACAACTATGTTTTAGAATATTCGAAGTATCGAGGAAACTCTGGTATGAGTTCATAAATCATTTAAGATGAAAGATAGTGAACACTGGATTATCAATAGGATTGTAAGTATTGTTATGTGAATAAAAAATTTAGGATTATTCGATTGACGTTAGTCAAAGAATGGTTATTTTATAGCGTATTCATATTCCTAGAATAATGAGGGTTTGTATAGCACCTAAGAGGTCTGGAGAAAGCTAGAGTGCACTATACCTATGTTGTATTGTCTCATATTATTGAATTTGGATTTTAAGATAGCAATGGGAAACTAAGGAAAATGGAAATAGATCCTTTAGTCAATGTTAAAGACCAGGATAGGTCCATAGAAAAAATATTGCTAGTCCTCTCAAGGGAATTTTTGGTGAGATAATATCATCATGATATTGAAGCAAGGAGGATGCAACATGGATAAAGATTTCTTGTAGGGATTAAAATTCCTCTCGTCAAATTTTCTTGAAATACATGCTTAAGGAAATAGGTGATCCAAGAATGTGGAACCCTAGATAGCCTTTGATAGCATTGGTTGCTTATGTTATGGTTCTCAAGAGAAAGAGAGATCTTGACAATGTAATGATATTGATCTTTTAGCCTTTATTGAACTTATTTTAGAACTATGTGTACAAAGGAATATCGTTATTCCAATACTTTGTATTAATGTCATAACCAGCTTTGAGAAGGGGATGTTGGGAGACCGAAACTCAACCCACATGTCTATTGTACTTGAGATTGATTGTCATAGGTATATGTGACATACTTATATAAAGGATGGTAATCATATGAGTTATACCCTATCCTTATTTGAATGTGAATAAACTTGAGTAGACAAGGAAGTCGGAAGCAATTTATTATCTCTTACGAATCTAACCTATTAAGGTTGAAGGATTGAATTTAGTCAAAGTACTAGCTATGAGAAGTAACGACAGTCATTAAGATATCTAAATATATATATATATATATATATTTCAATGAGGATATTCCTTGGATATCATGCTTATTTATGTTATATGAAATGTGAATTTGAGAAATGTTAAGTCATCTAGGTAAGACTAGAAGTAATTGCTCTTATGTTTTGCTTCACTAATGCTATTATCTTTGGAGAACAAGGATGTTTGATATTTCCATGTATTGGGTTAGAGAAGCTAAACCCTAGTATTGAAACAAGGAGGATATAGGAAATATGTAACACTTATGTCAGATATGACATTGTATATATATATGTATATTGATTGACAATGAAAGGTCGAGAAACCATAGAACGAGGCAGGAAGTCTTTATAATACCTTAAGAGATTCTACGATAATGTCGAAACTCGATTTAATGCATCAAGATGTTGGGTATTGAATCTTGAGAGTAAAATGACACAGTCATAAACCCTAGATATTGCAAGGATGCAATCAAGGACTTTTAAAAGGTTTGAAATACCTAAATATTTACATTGATTGAATATCCTAGATTAAGGATTAGTTCTAAGTCAGATTAGCTAGAATGGATTTTCTATACAAACTAGTTTGTGTCTAGAGTACCAAATAAAGTAAGTAAACTATACGATAAGATAGTTCCAAGACGAGTCAGAGGTGTGTTTCTAGATGGCATGACCAATCAGAATGATCATACTTAGCTAGAAGGGATCTAGAGTTGTATGGTCGATTGAGTTTTTTAGGACACATCCCTAGGACTAAGATGAAGAAACTTGGCAGTTCCTTTTATCTATACCCTTCGCAAAGGGTCGGGGCGCTTCTAGAGAGGAAGTGTGTGGGGGACCATTTGAGTCCGTGGTTGGAGGAAAAACACTCGGATGATGCTCTCCCTCTGTAGTAGAAGATTCATCGAGTCTCATGAAGATCGACATCAACATTTCAGATGCAATGAACTCCATGGTATGGTTTATGACATTCCACCTATGAGGTAAAACTATTCTTTATGCTAAGTGTATCTTATGTGATATAAATGAATATTGTAAGGAATTATCTTAATTCTAGTTATGATTACATGTGAATTCAAGTTTGAATTATCTGGAAAAGTTATACTTTATTCTTGTGCTTATGCAAATGAAAAAAAAAAATCTCTCTCATGTTTAGTAAGTTTATTTACCTTCTAGTAAATTCTTGAGTTTACTTGTGTATTAAGAGGATGGATGTTACAATATCCTCTAAATTAAATAATTATGTTTAATTATTTAATTGACTTATTTAAAATATCTCTCATTCTAAATAAATGAAATTATTTAAAATGATTTCATTTTATTAACTGTCACTTGTTTTGGTAAATAATCTGAGAAAAAAGATTATTTATTGTCACACAAAATCCATATTTTGAATTAATTTAATTCAAAAAGGTAATCTTCTTCAAAAAATCAAGTAATTGAGCAAATTCTTGATTTTCCAAATCTAATTTTTCAGTTTAACCTTTATCTTATTGATTTTTCGAATCTTACAAATCAAGCAATCTTTATCTTCTTGATTTTCGATTTTTTTATCTTTTTAGCTAATTATCACATTTATTCTTGACCTCTGATTCGATTTTCTCAAATGACATCTCGACCATTCATTTAATGATTTTTCCCTAACCCTGATTAGGGATTGTCACATGAAATCTCGACCACTAATTTTAGGCTTTGTCTACTTTGAATCTCGTTCGTCCGCCCAAAATTGCATTTTCTATAAAATGTCAATTTTGCTCACATTTTTGGGACTTCATTATTCAGACACGTTTATGCTTAGATTTTACTCGCATACTTTGCACTTAGCTTATTTAATTTGATTACTTATTCATAGGCATTATATTCATTTGTCATAGTCATAGGCATAGTCTTTATTTGTCATTCAAATCCTTCAAAACTTGCATAGGACATAGTCATAATCATTTGCTCGCACATGCAAATCTGAGGGCAATAATCATACGCTGCAAGCTAGAAGGTGCTATGGAAATGAATCATGAAGGCTTCGCGCATTATCTGGTATAATTATTCTTATTACTTGTTTTAATTTATTTCATAGCTCTGTGGGTTGTTTATTTATTAATATGCTAATCATCTAACCTACCTGAAAAATACCCATTGATACATTGGTGAACCCGACTCTATTAGTTTTTTTTCTCGTACGGTTTTCTATTTTATGTCATTTTTGTAGGTACAGGTACAGAACGACGCATTTGCGCTTTATCGAGTCGCATCTGTTGCGTCGTGACGCATTTGAAAGCTACAATGTCGCAATCACTCTGCTACACCGCAGTCGCTTTGCTACACTACAATCGCAATGTGGAATGCCGCATTTGACAGACCGAGTCGCATTTGAGCATCCAAACGACACATTTGATCTCTGGACTGCATCTTCCAGTTAAACCAGAATGAGGGCCCGCATCACATTTGTTGCACAGAGCGACGCATTCACTTTGTTGTGACACATTTTCCTGGTAAATTTTCTTTTCAAATTTTGCATTCGGGTTTTCTGTTTTCTGTTATTTTTTGTTTTGCATTCTGGTTTTCTTCTGCATTCTTCCTAGCATAGGTATTTTTCATGTTACTAATCATTGTTTGCAGCATGTGGCAGTTACATTTTGAGAGCCCTAGACCATTTAATAAAAACTCCTAACAAGTGTTTTTTGCAGATTCGAGTGTCCAAGAATTATTTCAAAACGTTGTGTTTTTTTTTTAGAATAGAAAATATTTATTTTGGTGCACATAAAATGAACATGCTTTCAATACTTTCTAAATGTGTTTGAAAGTGGTAGGAGAATATGCTCTCACCCTGCGCAAACTTGGTGATCAGAAAGGTAGACCCACTTTGTTTCTGTGTAACCTTGATGCAATAATCGTAGTATCCTCTCCCCTTGCGCAGTCATGTGATCCTGGGTGTAAGACAAACGGTTATTACCTCTAGAAATTGGGCATGTCAGGGGATTTCATCACCTCTTGGCGACTCAAACCGGCAACAAAACTAAAGCCAAGCTACCCCCGACCAGTATATAAATGTGAATCTTAAGGGAAAACCTAAGATTATGAGTGCGGATGTGTCATACGGACCAAGTAGTACTCCCCAAAACCCTGTTGAGCTTAACCTCTTAAGGATGGAGTTCCTCCTAAATGGAGATTAATCTTGCGCCCCATGCATGGCCACTTGAACGGGGGTCCCGAATTAAACACCATTGTTTAGTAGCCAAAAACCTTTTATTTGCTAGCGCAACACCGATCGGTGTGAAGGCATCCACATCTTCGTAGTGTGTAGTAGAGGTGATCAATCCGCCATGGGAGTTTCATGGGGGTTGGAAGCTTGGTTGGCCTGAGAAGAGAGTGCACTATAAGGGGGAGCCCGTGCAGCCAAGCTTCTGAATTCACACGCTACTGAGATGCGGCTGGGGAAACCCATGTGGAATCTAGTAGATACTGTCCTGACTTAACCATAGGATTGTACTTGTTCTCTTTTGTGTTTGATTACTTTCAAAATATTGTGCTTGTCAAGTGTTTTTTCGATACTGAAATGAAACAAAACAACACTCAAACATTTGGAAACAAATAGTCAAACTTTAAACAATTCAGGTTTTTGACCAAAAACATCAGAAAATTTGACTTTTTACATTCTGCACCTCATCTGTTAAACCACAATCGCTCTGTCACACTGCATTTTACAGTCTTTGCAACACATCTGCTCTACTAAAACGCATTTCCTACTCCAAACACCGCATTTTCCTGCCTTGCAATGCATTTGCAATTTGAAAAGTCGCGTATGCTACATTAAGCCACAATTGCAATCTATAAAGTCGCATTGGCAAAACCGCACCGCATTTTCTATCTGAAAACACATTTGATAACTGCAACACATTTTCCACCTGCAACGACACATTTTCCTGGAAGAAAAATAAATGCTGTCACAAACCAGAATCTGAGTCCAAACATCTTAGCCTGTTGTCAAATATCTTTTCAAAAAGGTCTCTATCAGAAACCAAAACTGAAATTACTCAAAACATTCATCATGTGCATTCACTAGCTTGCATTTTGACCATAGGTTTAAATTTCCAAATTTCAATCGCATTCCCTAGGCATCATAATCGTCACTTCTAGCATAAACTTGTCCTTAGGTTTCATCTTGGAAAACTTTGGATTAGGCCAACTCACCACACTTTGCAAAACCATTTCTTTCAAAACTAGGTTATCTTGGGACTTAGTCATTATTCCTCTTTTCGGTCATTGTCCTTTTTGTGAGAACCTCCAACTCAACAATCTAGTTAGATAGGCTCACTCGTCATTTTGACCTTGTCACTTAGTCCCCTTAGCAAGTCCTTTTGATAACCAAAATTGAGACATAAGTCAAGCTTAGAGTGGTTAAAGCAAAACCTTTCTCCAAATATTGTCCAAACTTAATCCTCATTTTAAACTTAGACTTTGCATTGTCCATCTCTAGTCCTCATTTTTGAACCTAGACTTTGCATTAATCATCTTAGTCCTCATTTTGCACTTCGACCTTGACAACCTTGTCATCTTTCCTTCATCATTTCCTTAGGAAAACGTCATCATCACCTTGCATTGTCATCCTTTATTCCAAAATACAAAAAATTAGTGTCATAACTTGTCATCCTAGTCTTCATTTTACATTTGTCATTTCCTTTAGACAACATTGTTGCATTGTCATCCCTTATTATCGAAAATCCAAAAACATAAGTCTTGCACTTTCATCCTTTATCACAAAAATACAAAAAAATAGGCTAGCATCATCCTTGCATTTAGTTGTCATTTTCATCACTCTCATTTGAGCAATTCCCTTTTATGGTGGAAACTAGGCTCCAAAGAAAGAAAAGACAAATGGAAAACTTTGGACAAGATTCCAATTACAATATCACCAATCACACTTATGACCCAAATTGGACTTTTGATGACCCATTTAGCAACACAAATACCCAACCTCTCATGACCATACCATCCTCATCAAACAACCCCTTTGAACCATTCTTACGTAAGGATGAATATGGACAATTACTTGAGGAAAACCTAGAGGTAGCAGCACAAGATCCAGAGGTGGCCTACTTCATAGAACAAATGGTCTTATATGATAGAGATAGATATTTGGCCATACTTTTAAGTCAAGGAGCTAAATTACCCTGTGGGTTCGACATTAATACTTTAAGACCGACATCTCTTGACCATAATGTCAACAATACAAATAACATTTCCAATAGTGGTCAACCTCCAAACAACACAAGTAGTACCTTTTTTGATGCTACCTCACAAACTATCACAACTACCATGAGTGCTACCTCCAACAATTCCAATTCAATCAATGCTACATCCATTGGAGGAACACAATCTGTCACATTGCCTACACTGTCCACAATATCATCACAATTAGCCAAAGCCACCTTTGGGTCCTCGGCAATGTGGGAAAGTTATTTCAATCCTCTATTTACCACTTCGGTAAATACCATGGGGGCATCATCAAGCCACTCAAACCCTCCATTTAAGACTACATCTAATACCATGAGTGCATCCTCATCAAATCCTCTCATTGGTACCTCACTTAATCCTTTGGGAGGAAGTAAATGACGTCTCCTTATCCAAGGACCACAACCAAATGTTAACACGTCAACATAGTTTAATGCCAACCCATCCCAAGGACAAAACATGAATATTCCTCCGGGACAGTTCCAACAACCCTGACAAGGCAATCAAAACACGCAACCTATGGCATCTATCGAACACCAAAATATTCCTGGTCACCATATTCCCCAAATATCGATCCAAATGGCTAGGGGACACATTCTGACATATTCATCCCATATTCATACCCATCAACATGTCCCCAATCCAAACTTTCAGTACCAACACACAAACCAAAACACATCATACATGTCACAACAACACATCCCTCAACAAAACACCAACATCCACTTACAACAAATGGGGACCCATGGTGTACCAATCAATCCAATGTATGGTGCCACAAATGACCCTATAATCGATGCATTGCAAGCTAAGTTGATGGGTCTAGAGAACACCATAGAAAACATGCAAATATTTGACAAGAAATCACAAGTCTCATATGATTTATCTGTATATCCCTTTGACATGAACTTATACATGCCACCATTTCCTCCGGGATATGTGTCACCAAATTTTACCAAATACAAAGGAAAGACAAATCCTATCAAACATGTCCGAGAATTTGTGACCAACTGTATGGACATCGCCTATGAACATACATGCTTAATGAGACTCTTTTCTAAAAGTCTTGCAGGTCCTGCCCTTGAATGGTTCTCCACTCAAAAGGATATCAGAACATGGGATGAACTCAAACACAAGTTCATAAAAAATTACTCCTATAACATTGACATGGACACCTCTATTACTATCTTATGCACTCTCATGCAAGAGGAGGCTGGTGAAACTTTCATCCCATTCTTCCAAAAATGGAGAAGTCTCGCTAGTCGTTGCCACATCGACATACCTGAGAGAGAAAAAGTTGACATGTTCGTTCAAACACTTCTAGGCCCCTTAAAATATGGATTGCAAGTGCATTGTTGCACAACTTTCACAGACCTAGTCAAAAAGGGTGTCCAGATTGAGAAAGCCCTTATTGCAAAAGGAGAGTTAAAATACGGTCCTAAAAACACAAACGTGAATCCTCTTGCTGAAAAAAATAAGTGCTGGGTCAAAAATAAACATGTTACCAATGACGGTGTTGTCGATGCCAAGGCTGTAAACACTATGGGTCCTGTAATGGCTCTAAAAGGGGTTCAACCGCAAAAAAAACCAACGACGATACAGACACCCCCACCAATGCCACCCCAAACAACGAAAATGGTAAAAATAGTCAAGGTCAAGGACAATTCTGTCAAACAAGACAATTCCCAAAAAGATGAACATACTTGGCGTTGGGAGAACCAATTGAGGATGTTCTTAAGAAGCTCCTCCAAAACGGTCTCGTCACACTTGAAGAACCAAATCCGTATGACCCAGGACAATTTAAACCATCATGGTGGGACGATAATGCTTTCTGTGATTACCACCGGGCTAAAGGAAATAAGGCATCATCCTGTCAACAACTCAAAAATATTGTGCAAGACCTCATTGAAAGTCGAATAATTGAATTGGGTAGGCCACAATTTCCATCAAATGTTGATCATACCATCCATAAGAACCCACTGCAAGACCATGGTTCTAATAATGCTTCCACGTCAGGTTCTAAGACCAATAGTTATCAAGCCAATTATGCCCGCGCCAAGTATGACTATTCTAGTGGACCTATTATTAACAATGTCCGAACTGATGATAAATGCATCAATAGCATCACAATCAAACGAGCACCCCAATGCAATGCCACCACTCGAAGTGGCAAGATCACCATAGTTGGTCTGTCTCCTGCTAGGCAGCCTAAGATCACCATACCTTGTCCATCCCCTAGGCAATCGCAACCTGGCTCATCCACAAAGCAATGGCAACCTAAAATTCAGTTTAACCTTATCGATCAATTAGGAAAAACCCTTGTGCAGATTTCCATACTTGAGCTACTTCACATTTCTCCCACGCATAAGGCTATATTGGATAAAACCCTACAAGAGTCATTTGTCCCTAAGGATATTGATGTCAACCAATTTGAGACCATGGTGGGATACCTCACTACACCTCATCATGTCACCTTTTCTGATCAGGATTATTCATCACCCAAGACCAACCATAATGATTCATTACATATCGAAACTTTCATCCATAAGCACAAGGTCAGAAGAGTTTTAGTAGATGGTGGAGCAGGATTGAACATATGCTCCTTAAAACTAGTTAAGGCTCTAGGATTTTTTGATGCATGTGTAGACCCTACAAAGAGCATAGTTATAAAAGCATATGATGACGAAGAACGTTCTTCTCGAGGCATTATTTCTCTTCCTATCAGAGTAGGCCCAGTCATTGTGGACACAACTTGCCAGGTCCTAGATCTAGAATTACCTTACAACATCTTGCTCGGTCGCCCATGGATTCATGCCTTAAAATTCGTTCCCTCTACATATCACCACTACTTGAAATTCCCATTTGACGGCACAGAAATCACCATATATGGAGACCCTGACCCTTTTCAATATTGTACAAACCTCAGGGGTATTTCTGAAAACCGAGTGCCCGAGAAGCTCCCAGATCTTCTGATTCTAAATACATTGACCCATCCACACTCGCATCATCTTCCATGTCCACTCCATCCATGACTTCTGTCACGCCACCATCTTCCTCACTTCCTAGGGATGAGTCCAATGTCAAGATCTAGGGCCTCGGCTATGGATAATTCAAACTACATACAACATATAGCATCACAACAATACCCAAATCTTCGAAGGTCTATGGACGGCCATGTTTTAGAATGGAACCCAAAGAAATTAAAAAAAAATCATCAAATGGGGAGATATGAGCAATGAGGACATTGTTGATATTATAGGATGGCTCTACAAAGAAATGGAAGACCTACCCCCATTACCAGTTAAGAAATATGGCAAGGGATATGACATGATGAAGGCTAAGGGCTATGATGGAACTAGTGGCCTAAACAGAAATAAAACTGGACGAAGAGAGCCCATAAAACCTTTCAAAATAACAAAGTATCTTGGGTTAGGGTATGGATTTTCCGACAATGATGATCGTCATACCAATGGACTTTCGAGTGAGTGCGTACATGCTTCAGAAAGTGTTGAGACCATCAACAAATCCCTTACTGAAATTGACTCCCAAGAATGGGAATTTGGTTCTCAACGATCCTTAAGTGACTGTTGCCTTGATGATTTGTTCCTTGAAACTAGGGAGCTTACCTTTGAACAAATATTTTGGAAAACATTTAAAATTGATCAAGAACCAGATAGTCACAATCCCATTTACCTTCCCCATGACATACCAGCCCCACCATTTGAATCTAATAACCATCAGTTAGATTCATCTGACTTTCCAAATGACACGGACAACCGCGACTCTGAGTCATTCACCCCTTACTTTAACAATGAGTATGAGACAAGTGAAGGGGAATATTGGATAGAGTTTGACATGGAATTAGATGATGAAAACTTCATCTTCAATGTCTCTGAATCTGTTTGCATGCTTTCTGCATCCTCCCCTCAATTCACCAATGTCGACGATGGCATTTCCTTAGTCTACCCACAACTAATTGATTGGAACCAACAAGGCCCACCAGTCCTGGACACCTTTTAGAACAATGAGGCCATCGCAAAATTTATGGGATTACGAGAGGGCATACCCAGTGGTGATCACAAGGCGGGATTCGCCATTGACCTAGATTGTGCCGCTTACTTCGGTGAGACTGCTTCATCCTCCAGTCGCAAAATTAAAAGTAAGAATAAAGCAAAAAATGAAACATATTTCGGTGAAAACCGAAAGGTACCTTTTGATGACAAAAAAGTAAAAATAAAGGACGTATCTGCGGGTGAAAACCTCTCTGAGGCACCCAAAGATGGAGGACTGGACTTTCTTCCCATAACTCAAGAGAAATTAGCTATGCTCATAGAGGACACCATAGATGCTAACATATCAACAATAGAGGATCCTAAAATGGTCCTCTTTGCCGCATCCTTGACTGAAAAAGAGAAGCCATAATTTCACAAATTCTTTGCAGACCGTAAAATCAACTTCGCATGGTCCTATGCCGACATGCCAGGACTAGACCCAGAATTGGCTCTGCACCATCTGCCATTATTGCCAAATGCCAAACCAGTTAAATAGAAGCTACGCCAAATTCATCTCAGGTCACTATATTAGCCAAGGCTGAGTTGAAGAAACTTCTAGACACTGGGTTCATACGGTCTATTGATTATGCTGAATGGATATCTAACCTTGTGCCAGTAACAAAGCCAAATGGAATGATCCAAGTCTACACAGATTTCAGAGACTTAAACAAAGCATTCCCAAAAGATGACTTTTTGTTGCCAAATATAGATATCATAGTTGACCTCACGGCAGGATACGAGATGTTGTCCCTCATGGATGCTTTCTCGGGCTACAATCAAATTCGTATTGCCCCAAAAGACCAACATAAAACATAATTCACCTGTCCTTGGGGTACATACTGCTGGAATGTCATGCCTTTTGGGCTCAAGAATGCAAGTGCCACGTATCAGAGGGCTATGACCACAATCTTTCATAATATGATGCATAAGATAATGGAAGATTACATGGATGACCTTTTGGCTAAATCAGTGACAAGAAAAGACCATTTGAAGGTATTAGACACAATTTTCAAAAGAGTGGAAGAATACAAAGTTCGACTGAATCCTAAGAAATGCGTCTTTGGCATAACATTTGGAAAACTATTGGGATACATAGTTTCTAGAAGAGGCATTGAGGTCGACCCAGCCAAAGTAAAAGCCATCATGGACATGCCTCCTCCCAGAGGAATCAGTGAACTTAGAACCTTACAAGGCAAGGTGCAATCTATCCGGCCCTTCATAGCACAATTGGTCGACAAGTGTCAACCATTCCAATAACTTCCATGCAAGGGAATCCCTTTTGTGTGGACAGATAAATTCCAAGAGGCCTTTCAGCAAATAAAAGACTACCTACTATCACCGACAGTCCTTATGCCTCTCATTCACAGAAAAAATTTGATCTTATATATCTCGGCAACAACTTCGATACTGGGGGCATTACTGGCACAGAACGACCACGATGAAAAAGAAAGGGCCATATATTATATCAGTCGGACACTGGTCAGGTATGAGCTAAATTACACATCAATTGAACGTGCTTGTCTAGCAGTGGTCTTTGTAGCTCAAAAGCTAAGACAGTATATGTTGAGCCATCAGACACAGTTGGTAGCAAAGATTGACCCCCTCAAATATCTATTAAGTCGTGCAACATTAACAGGATGTCTGGAAAAATGGGTCATGATTATGAGTGAATATGACATCCAGTATGTAGAAAGAAAATAAATCAAAGGACAAGTGATAGCAGACCAACTGGCAAGTGCGCCTATGCAAAGTGGTAATCCCTTAGTAGCAGATTTCCCAAATGAGTCAATATTCCAAACGGAACGTAAGGCACCTTGGAGGTTATACTTTGATGGATCTCATACCAATCATGGCTCAGGGGTAGGAATATTGTTTATCACCCCTCAAGGAGATTCCATTCCCAAGTCTTTCCACATAGCTTTTCCATGCACAAACAATGTGGCAGAATATGAGGCACTTGTTACAGGACTTAGAATGGCAATAAAATGGAAAATCAAAGCACTGCATGTCTATGGGGATTCTCAGTTAGTTATCAACCAAGTTAATGATGACTATGACACTAAGGATGAGAAACTAATGCCCTACAAATGAATGGTTGACAACTTTCAGATATATTTTCATACGGTGACTTTTGAGCAAGTTCGAGAGCACAGAACAAGGCACAGATGCAATGGCTATGATTGGCTCTCTCCTTGACATTCCAAGCAATATGCCTCAGCTGGAGTTCTTTGTAGAACAACTGTTGGTCCCCACCTATGATATTCCCAAATCGGAGATGGTCTGCGAGCTTTTTGGTCTTGAGGTACCAAGACATTCATGACTACCTTAAGTCCCAAACCCTTCCCCCTAATCTGTCCAATAACCAGAGGAGGTCCTTTATCTGAAAAGCCACAAGATATGCCATCGTCAGTGACACCCTTTACCGCTGTAGCTTTGACGACACCCTCATTAGATGGCTCGACACCAACGAAGCACGTACAACCTTACGCAAAGTACATGAGGGTATATGCGGGTCTCATTCGAGTGGTCCTACTCTAGCTAAGAAGATAACGATACTTGGATACTATTGGTCGACCATTGGAAAGATGCACTAGAATATGTCAAGACCTGTCACCAATGTCAGATTCACAATGATTTGATTCACGCTCCAGCGCAAGAACTTCGACCAATCACTTCTCCTTGGCCCTTCGCACAATGGCGACTCAACCACATGGGCAAGATCCATCCTACCTCGTCAAATGGCCACAAATTCACCATCACCGCCACTGATTATTTTATGAAGTGGATCGAAGCCATCCCCCTGACATACATAACTAGCAAACAAATCTCAAAATTCATTCTTAACTACATCATTTGTCGGTATCACGTTCTGCAATCCATCATCACTGACAATGGATGTCTGTTTAAAAACAAATACGTTCATGAGTTATGTGAGCGATTCCATATCCAACATCATTTCTCCACTCCATATTACCCGCAAGGAAATGGTCAATCCGAGGTGTCAAATAAAACCATCTTTAAAATCCTAAAAAAGACCATCAATGACGTTGGTTGTGATTGGCATATCCAACTTAACCCTGCTCTGTGGGCCTACTGCACCAGCATCCATACGCCTACAAGAGCCACTCCATTTGCCCTGGTCTTTGGAGCTAAGGCCATCTTTCCCATTGAGGTTGAAATTCCTTCTTTACAAGTCTCTTTGAAGGGTCTGACCTATGATGAGGAGTATAGACAGTCACGCCTACACGAGCTAGAAATGTTAGAGGAAGGAAGACAAAATTCCCTGAACCATCTACAGGCATATCAAAATCGCCTATGTCGTAGTTACAACAAGAAATTCATGGTCAGGAAGTTTGACATTGGTGACCTAGTCCTCATGCAGAATCCTAAGAATCAGGCTGACAGAGAAAAGTCAGGCAAGTTTGAACCAAACTGGTTGGGCCTGTACGTCATCATATCCTCTTTTGGTTTTGGAGCATATCAGGTGGCTACTCCAGATGGTGAACAACTGACGGAGCCTATTAATAGTCTACATATCCGCAAATTCTATGCATAAGTGTTAGAAAGTCGAGCTGAAAACCTTAAAAATACAAAAATAAAAAGAAAAATAAAAAAAATGTCGCCTTGATGAAAATTTGGCAAACAAGTGTTTTGGTGACACCAAAAAAATGACAAAAATAGTAAAAAGAAAAATAATTCGTCCAACAGTGAAAACATGGCAAATAGGCACTTTGGATAAGTACCATGGTGAAAACCTAGCAAACAGGCACCATGCGTAATCAATCATTGCCCATCCATCTACTGTCACTTTATCTTTCTTGGCCTATGATGAAACATATTTTTTGTCACCTCCACAACACTTGCCATGACATCATACCCTTCCTCTCATGGTTGAAAAATGGTTGACATCGGGTCCTGCAGACTATCCGGCCATCATCTTATGCATATCCCTTTTACGTCATTTCAACTTGGCTAAGTCTTGGACCTGACTAGGGAAATTTTTTTATAAAAGCGACTACAGTAGGGCCTTGCATATGGTTTCAAAAACATTGTAAAAAGTCCTAAAAAAGACAAAAACATCATAAAAAGTCCTAAAAAAGACAAACATCATAAAAAGTCTTGAAAAAAGACAAAAAAAACATTGTAAAATGTCCTGAAAAAAGACAAAAACATCGTAAAACGTCCTAAAAAAAGACCTAAAAATTGAAAAGTGTCCTGAAGAAACCCCAACAAGGTCAAATGTCTTGAAAGCACAAAAATAGAGTCATTCCTTGTCAAGTCTGTCAAATTAGTCAATCTTTTTCATTTGTCTGAACTACGTTGTCTCTACACATTTGCTATGTAGGAGAGACTCAATTTCGAGTCCCCGAGACATTAGATCAGTCCTTTTAGGTTTGTCAAAATAAAATCATGATGCAATCCTTGGTCATCAAGACAAAGTCATTGATCACATAGAACTACGAGGTCTTTGAGTGCATGACGTAGGCAAGGCCATCTGTCAATGAGCCCTCGAGGCCACACTAGGTCAATCCATTAGGGTTCATGGCACTACACTGGCACACACATCAAAAGTCTTCAAGTCAAGACAAATCATTTTTCAAACGGGCCAATTTCTAACACAAATTATGGCAATCATTTATTCAACATGACTATCACACCAACATGTCCGCATCGACATATAGTCAAGACAAGTCAAACTCAGTCAAAATTCAGTCAAACTCAATCAAAACAAGTCAAATTGTTGCAACCAATCAAACTATCAACTCTTGGTTATCTTTTAGATGTGTCCTTCTGAAGAATAGCCTCTGTCATTTATGCCTTAGGATGTGTCCTTCCTAGGCATCGTAACTCTCATCTACCATTTTGAGGGATCCTCTTGACATTTAAGGATCACTCCTCTCGACATCGGTATCTTTCAGATGTGTCCTTCTGAAGAACAACCTCTATTGTCTATGCCTTAGGATGTATCCTTCCTAGGCATCGTCACTGTCATCTGCCATTTTGAGGGATCCTCTTGACATTCGAAGATCGATCCTCTTGGCATCGACATTATTCAGGATGTGTCCTTCCTGAATTTGGAAATCTTCGGCTTTTATCATCTTGGCATCGTCAAAACATGACACCTTGGCATCTCGACATCATCAAATCTGGCATCTAGACATTAAAACACTTGGCATCCAGACACACTTGGCAAACACTTGGCACTTGTCTTTTATTTTTTCATCATGTTACTAGTTTTTCAATGAGGTCCTAACAATAGGATTTAGAGAAGCAACGACATATCATGATGTTTGTCTTGTCTTTTGACACTCATGTTACTAGTTTCTCATCGATTTCTTGACTACGGGATTTAGAAAAACAGTGACGTATCATGATCATGGTTTTATTTTGTCCTTTTGAAAATCATGTTGCTAGTTCCTCGAGGATGTCCTGGAAACAAGATTTAGAGGAGCAACGATGTTTCATGACTTGTCATTTTTTTTTTTCTGCTTGCGGTTGGTTATGACAAAGAGACTGGGGCAATTGCGCTCTTCGTATGAGTTATGATCATCCCTGTCTGGGACTGTTTGTCTTATGTGATGGTACGACCTTGCACACCTTGATCTATGTCATATCAAGGTGTTTGTTGGCCATTACAATAATTTGCCCAATGATGATTAAGAGCAATAAATATTAATGTCTTATGTTAAGGTTTTGAAGGATTTGGTCTAGGAACTAACATGCATCTCCTTTTGTCTTGTCATCTTCTCTCGTCCATCTCACGATGATATCCTGTGACATACAAAAACATAAGTGCATACATAATCATATAGGCATTGCATTAGCTCCATACATACATCATCCATATCATTAAATCATATACATTACATTACATACTGCATTATACATAGTCATGCATTAACATAATCATAAACATAGAATCCATTCAAGTAAATACATTAGACATATCAACATCATCATTGCATCGCATCATAAATAATCATTAAAAAAGGGCATACATGGCATGACATATAAATTGCAGAATCATCGTCATAGAAATAACAAAGGCATGTCATATAGGCATCACATGGTAATCATATAAACATCATCATAATCACATCACATCACATATATCATAATGCATAAATCAAATAACACCGCATAACACACATGTAGGCCGCATCAAAACTGCATCATATATATAACATCATCTCAAAAAAAAAAAAAAAATGTCATATGATAGAGTCAAGGGATATCCCAAAAATAGAGCTCGCAGGCTTGATAGTCAATACATAACATGTCATAACATAAAGTCTGAAACATGAAGCCAAATATAGTAAGCATGTCCCTATGAAATGATCTCCTAACCCCCTCATGGCGAAGAGTGTGGTGACTAAGGACCTGTGCCTGGCACTAAGGTAACCGATGGAACTATAGTGGCCTCTATTTGTGAACTCAATGGAACTGACACTGATGGCATCATCTCCACGGTAACATGCATCTATGATGACACTTCGGCGTGACTCTATTAGGCTGAAGGATCTATCATTGGAGGCTGACCAGGTACCGATCTATGGCCTGAACCCAATGACCCATGCGAGTGCCCTGACCTGTGACTAGAGGAGTGCCTGTGATGGGACCTGTGACTCAAAGTATGCTCTGAAGATGCCAAACCCCTTGCACTGCTCCAGCTACCACTGCCACTCCATGACTTGCTGCCACTACATGTTTGTGTCCTAGTTAGAGTGGGATCTCTCATCTCGGTTGGCACGACCTGCTCATATAATTGCCTATATCGCACGAGCTCTACACTGACCCTGCCAAACTTGCATGCCAAATCTGTAGATGGTCCTGTACATAGTCGTGCAAACTTTGTACACCACTACGATGCCTCCTGCTAGCGGATCACTGCATGATCCCGCTCTACCTGCATCACCTCTAACTCTACCTGTAATGATCTGACCTGTGCGGCACTCTCAATCCAGTCTCCTCTGTAAATTTTCCACCCTCTGGTCTGTCGTGGCGTCATGGGGCAATGCCGAGCTGGATAGTACCTCCTCCTCTCCCTCCACTATGCTCCGTCTCAACAGTCTCTCAGCCTCATCAATGGCCTCATCCTCATCCTCCTCCCCCGTATCCTCCTCTCCTTTGACCCCCTCCTCCTGTGGCATATCAACATCCATCTCGGCCTCCTGTCGAACCACCTCCTCTCATACCTCCTGCTCTTATCTAGCCTCCTCCTCAGCCACATGCTCCTCATGACCTACACCCTCCAACTCCTGTCTAGGCTCCTCCTCCTCTCTCCCCTCCTCCTTGCCTGCCTCTGGGATAGAATCCAGTGCCCCTCTCACCATACATTGTCTCACCCTCTTGGCCTGCCTCCTGCCATCTCTCCTTTGTCTCTAGTCATCTCCTTCGTCATCCCCATCATCTCCATCATCTCCATCTCTCCCTCCACCTCTGCCTCCATCCCTTCCTCCATCTCTCCCTTTGCCTCTACCTTTTCCCCCTCACCTGCCTCATGGCACACGTGGTATAATTGATCTCCTATCAATCAGCGTTGGCCCATCGAGATCTGTTAGTGGCATTGGCCGATGTGCCTGCCACCACAAATCATAGTCTGTTGTCATCCTAGGATCTGCAATCCCACCCCTCCATCCCCATTGTTGCGCCACAAGCCCATCAATCTACTACATGGAAAAAAGTATAGGAATAGGTGGACCCCAAGCTCCCTCCCTTGAAGAATTGGCATACTCGGTTGTACCTACTGGCACACCTTGCTGCTCTCCAAACTATCGTAGTACACGTTGTGGAAAATACATCTCTATAATGAGTTGACTTTGCACTATCTTGCCAATCAAATATCGGTATTGTCTACAGAAGTTGAGATGGTCATCCTCATCATCCCACTGCTCACAGTCTCTGTAAGGCCTCCAAATGAATGAAATCATGGTGTCGATACGATGGCGCCACCAACCTGTCTCTCCCACCCTCGTCTATTGTAGAGCACCAGCATAATAATAAGCATATGGCATCCCGTCTACTAGCTCTAGTCTTTGGATCATTGGTTGAAAGATAGCCACATGCTCCCAAGTCCATATCATGAGAAGTGTCGTACCGCATCCAATACTTTGTGCCCTCCAATAGGCCACCTCATGGAGCTGATGGTAAATCATGCCTAACAAAAAGGGCCCCCAGGCATAAACAGTCCTATCTCGCCTCATTCCTACTAGAACATCACCCCAACCAATGGAAAACCCATGTCTGTGGCGGTCAGGAATCAGTACTTCGCCGATCAATGTCGCCAACAGTGCATCAAACCGGCCATAATGCTCCACCATAAACTCCCAACGGATCTCGTATCCCTCAATGCCAAGTCCTGCACCCTAGTCATGATAGTAGGTTGTAAAATTCTAATAGTCGTGCAGAGGGTCATAAACAATCCGCTCTCCTCGGATCAGCAAACGCAGAATATGGTAGATATCCTCGAGCGTAACGGTAGCCTCTCCTATCGACAAATGGAAAGAGCATGTCTTTGACTGCCATCTCTCGCACAATGCAGTCAACAGTCCCCTATTCGCCTTGATAATGGGCATATAGGCAACATAATACAAACCCAGTTGCATCAACCGTCGTCACTCTTGTGGACTTAGTTGATCTCAAAATTGGAAGGTCGATAGCCTGCTCTCCCGCATATAGACGAGTGCTACTTGTCTCTGCACATGGTCAAACAACGCGTCAACACCTTATAGACAATCATCATTATCATTTGTGTCACTCAAAAGCATTCAAACTTTGAAACCCATCAAAGCTAGCCCTAGTCAAAGTCAAAGTCAAATGTGTCGCGTTGACTTCAAATGTGTCACGAAGAAGCGTTTGCATCATTTTGTACTTCAATTGCTTCGCGATATGTTGAATGCATCATTTTGGTTGTTGTTTGTGTCGCAACAGAGCGCTTGCGTCATGAATTTCGGCATATGCGTCGTTTTAAACCTCAAATGTGTCGCAATGTTGTGAATGACATTCCAACCTCAACACATGCAACCACAATCCTATGTGTCACCTTCATCATCATGCCAACCTAACACATCTACCAATCATGTCAATGCCACATCAACATGTCCACCCATATCACAACAAGAACATAGGATCCCAAGTCCACCTTGGCAACAAAATCAAGATCCTTTAAGTCTTAATGCCACCTTTGACAAGGGGAACACCAATCTAGTTCATGCACCCTTACCACCATCATCTAATCCTCCATCAAATCAATGCCCTACATTTAGATATTTAAAAAATAAATTGATGGCATTACCTAAATCCACCCATCCACCTATAAAGGATGTCACCCAAGGGCTAGAAGCAAGGAATTCAAAAGAAGGAATTGTAAAAGTTTTGTTCATAACATCAATTTACAATATAAATTGAGATATATTTGAGTGATACTCCTCAACACTCTTGTCTCCTATTTTTTATACAATATTTTTTGAATCAATATAATCAATGTTTCTATGATTTTGTATTACACATTTTCTATAATAAATTTTTTGTTGATGGCTTCTATTAAATGAGTAGAATAATTTATTTTAATTAAATGCTGGGATATTGTGATATAAATTAGGATGTGTAAGAAGAATTGTATTGTTGAATAGTAGTGGGTTATATTATTATAAGGTAATGGTATATTGCAAACCCTCAGGATCATAATTAGATTTATTTTATAATAATTTCATGATTCTTGAATTTGTGATAGGATAAGGCACTAGTCCAATAATACATTTTGTTCAGTATCAAATTATGAACTAAATCATCCTTTTTTAGGCTTCTTATTTAATTATTAGTTGAATTCTTACACTATAATCTGATAGAATCAAAGGAGTATATGGATGAGATGAATTATATGTTTCATACTCCTAATAATCTATGTAAGAAAATAATCTATTGAATATACCATATGTTCCAACATTGTGTATGTTTAAGAAGTGTATGTGAATGGAAACCCACCTTGGTCTTGTAGAGCCTAAAGTGTAGAAATAATTTTTAAATCATTATTCATTGGCCATTGACCTAAATTTTCTTGATAATGAGAAGTAGCTTACCTTCAGAGAAAATAAGATAATCAACTAGAAATTCAAAAACAACCAAAATACACCTCCAAAACTAGTTCTCCTTGCCCCCTAGTGCATAGGTGAGGAAAATCATGTTAGAGACCATCATGTTGCTACCATACACAAAGTATGGTTGCACATAAGACTATACCACCATGAATGGTAATGAGCACACACATAGAGCTTAAAATGCCACATAGTGAGGAGCAACACACTAAAATAAAGTTTATCACTTGTAAGGAACAAGACAAAGTTGAAACCTAATGTCACTTATCACATGTGACAAACCAACAGGTGTATCAACCAATGGAATGTTGGAAATGTTATGAAAGCTATAGTCTTCGATGGATCAAACAAGAAAGATACCATCCACAACAAAGTCTTGCAACATGAGCTTGCATGAATATTGAGAATTGATATTTTTTAATGAACATGAAAATATGAATATTAGATTATTGATCTGATATATTGATGACATGATACAATGTACAAACACCTTGAACATATAGGAAAGGTGTGATGAGGTGTGATAACTACCCTTGATACAAACATTAAATGCTCAATGCAAAAAAATAAATGCATGAGATAACTATTAAATGCCTAAATGACTAAAACTAAATAATGAGACATGGCCCCATTATAACTAACTTCTATAAATGACACCTAGGACTAACTTAACTCCTAAGTAAACTTATCAAGTAAATAGGTCCCCACTAATGAATAGTTAGGAAATAACCATATTCACACCAACACCCCCCCATAAGTGCAACTTAGGGAGTGTAATTATTATGCAAATGATGCAATCTATACAATATTGAGGACATGTTAGGTACCCATGCACAACTAATCACTCTTGCAAACAGAGAAAAGGAGAAAACCCAATTGGACAAGACTCCTCTCCAAAAAAGATATGCAATGCAAATCATGTACAAGTGATAGAAGTGATGTATGGAGGTCCCAACATCAATACCCCCAAGAACTACATCCATCACAAGGATAGAATACAATAACCCCTCCAATAAAGGGAAAGATAGAGACTAGATTGACCTTCCATAATGAAGTATCATCAAAACCATTGAAGAAAGTTTGAAGCCAAAAGAGAATCCAATGACGAAAAGTTGCATGTCTCTCCTTAGGAAAAAAAGATCCAATGGTAGATGTGGAAGACAATCCAACTCCATGAGGAAATGAGAAGGAATCTAAGTCTCACAAATAAAATCTTTGAAGAAGAATCAATTACCTCCAAAGTTGTCTCATCAAAATTAGGAAGATCCCCAATCAAAGAATAAATAATGGAATGAGGAGACACAAGAATATCCTCCAAAGAAAAATCTGCAAAGAGAGTTACCCCCTCAAGGATTTCCTCCAAACTTGTAGAAGAAGAACAAAAAACCAAATCTGAAATATTGAAAATGAAGCAATCCCGCAACCACAAAACTGAAAAACTGAATATGTCCTACTTTTTTGAAGTCCTAGAATCCATGTCAACTATCAACTTTGATGAAGCAAGATGAGATGGAACCTCATCACATGGTTGAGGAAGAAGAGCAAGGTTCAACCAACCACCATAACAATCACTTGAACAACTACCCACACTGGAAGAAGGGGATTGTGGAACATAAGGATCATGATCATGATAGAAGTGGGAGAAGGTATACACCTTAGACTGATGATCAGCCTAACCCATAGTAATGAGCTCTCTTGTCTCCTTACGAATGAAAATTGAATCAAATGTGAACTCAACTATGTTGCATGTTTGTGTAATCTGATAAACTGAAAGAAGATTATGGGAAATCTCAAGAATATAAAGAATATTATACACTAACCCTATACCCAAGTCATCTCCCATACCAACAACTGAACAAAATGATAGTTTGCAGTCAAGATCCTATCAAAATGTGGTGCTCTAAGAGATCCTAGAATAATGTCATCAAATGAGCTAGCAATATGTTTTGAAGCACCTGAATCAATAATCCATCCATTACGTCCATCAACATAAGTAGTAATCAATGTACGACCCTTTCATTTGAAATATCTAGTAGCAATATCTTCTTTCCCAGTGTGTGAAGTGACCTAATGTGTGGTAGAAGAAGAAGGTAAACTAGAATATGAAGAAGGAATAGAAATATGGTGATCCTTAAAAAGTTGTTTCAACTCATGAATTTCCTTCTTATAACAAACTTGTTCGCTATGTGCAATCCCTTTACAAAATGTGCAACTTTTTTTCTCTTTCTTGGATTTACCCTCTGTAGAAGAGGTGGTGGAAGTTTCACTAGATTCTACCTTAGGCTTGTTTTTTTTCTTCCCTTTTCCCTTAAGTTGTGTTGGCTAACAGATTGGGCACCTTGAGATAATGTAAATTTCTTGCTTAAAAAGGTGTCTTTGCCCCAACAGCTCTGGATAATTACCCTCTTTAGGAAAGTGATTATCATCTAAATTGAAAGGTATAGCTCCCTTATATGATATTCAATGAATTCAACTGAACTTAGAATAAACACATTTTATGCTTTTAACCCGATAGTAGAAAAGGTAAAACCCAATATAAGAAATATTTCTTATATCATATGCAAATGAAAATGATAAAGATATTGGCACAAAGACTAGTCCACATAAGATTAATTGCTAATGAGACACTAACCCAATATTATCTAAAAAATGAAATCTATTACAAGAATAAATGCATATACTCTCACATAGGAATAAGCATAAACATAAGAGATATACTTAAACACGCATATTTAAGAACCTCAAATTATCCTCATAAACTAGATGCACACAAACAACTAGTGATTTCCATTCATAGTAAAAGTAGAATTGTATTCAAAGCATATAATATCAGGTCTTTTAAAATGATTTCTAGAGAGTATTCGTTCCAAAAATAAACATATATATAAGCAGATGAGTAACCACTTCTTTTTTCCCATAACTAACTAAAACTATAGTCCTTTCAAGAAATAATAGAGCAATTGAAAAGTCGGGACGGTGGCACTTCACTTCCAGATTCTGGAGATGCAGCGAGTCTTTTTCACAAGGCTTGGAAATCCTTTGTGATAGGTGGTACCTCCTTATGTTGGGGAATAGTCATGTTCCCCATTTGTAACCTCCATGCCAATTGGATATCTTGAACAGCTTCAATTCTCTGATCATAAGTCTTCATGAGTCCAGTCGCTTGGGATGAATAAGGTCTAACTCGCTAAACTTCCTCAGATGCTCAGCATTGAAATATTGGAAGTTGAAGATCCCATCAACTATCCTCTGGAAGTCGTTCTCTAAGGCTTTAGCATTCTCATCATTTCCATTTCCTCCCCAGATTAGGCCGCAATCCGAGGGTGACAAGGTTCTTATGGACCTCTTCTAAAATTGTGTTACATTCAGTTAGGATTTCCTAGAGTTTTTGTAAACCTTTCCTTGTCACTTGTAGCTTCCATTCTATACTCTTATTCCAAATCATGCAACAGGTGTCAATGGAATTAGGTATAATTTATTATGTGGTTAACTTCTCCATCCCAAAACTTATCATTGATTTAATTTCATTTGTATACTAATTCCATAATTGTTCCTCTTTCTCAGCAGCAATGATTTCCTCCTCAATCTCAGACTTTGAAGTGTTTTCCCTTTGGATAAATCCAAGAGATTTACAAATAATTTAATTTTCTTTCCTTACCAAGTTGCCACTTCACTCCTTGATAGCTTTTTTGGAAGTTTTACAACTCTTCATTTTACTTATTGCTTCTTTTCCTATCATTTCCATGGGATCAAAGGATGATTCAACTTGAGAAATTGGTTGAGGAGGAAGATCAAAGACTAATTTTAGACATTTAGTCAAAACTTTGACTTGTTTCTTTAACTCATCCTTACTCTCCTATTTCTTGGATTGCTCAACCATCCTTGCTACTGATACTTGGAAGTTGTGTATACCTTCATCCCTGGTAGGAGGTCCCAAGTTAATCATGTCAATGTTGAAGTCACTTGAAGTTTCCTAAGTAACCTCTTTCTGAACAGTAGGACATGCAACTTCTAGACATAGATTACCTGATCCAACATCATCTATTAGCCTAGCAGTGGTATTCAATTTCTTGGATTTGGGAGTCCTCTAAAGTAATTGACCCACCATATCCTGACTCAGAAGCTCTAGGTGCACCACCTTCCTTTTCTTTGACAATGTGTCCTCCAGCCAAACACGGGTGATGGGAACAGTGGTCTCCTTAGAACTATAACAGTCAAATAATGTCCTCTTTGTTGGACCTGGGTGTTGGTTTGTATATCTTGTGATGAAGGTGGAGTAGACCTCTATTTTTTAGGTTCATTTACCTCTCTAATAGGTGATTACTAGCAGGATGAGGAGGAAGTACTAATTTCAATTTTTCCTTTAAATCACTTTCTTCTCCTTCACCCCTTTTATCTTTGTCCAGATGGGGTAGATCAAGGAGATCTTCTCCATAGGTCTTCTAGAGCACATTACTATCAACAGGTTCCTCATCACCATCACCCTGAGCTCTTGACTACATCGAATGTGAAACTGATCTAGAGGTCCCTACAATCATAGAAGGTTGGTCACTACCTCCTACAGGTTGGGTATATTGTGACCTAGTTTGGCAGCGGGCTTGTTCTCTATTCTTTTTAGTGACCCACTCCTGATTCCTTTCCAAAAAATCTACAGTTCTTGCTTCAATCATTTCTACTTCCTTATTAGTCCAATCCATAGCAGGGATGTGTCAATTTGCTATCAATTCTGTAAATATTGGATCTACTAGATCAGATTCATCATCCTCAATTCCTTGTACATCCCAGTCCAAGCCATAAGTGACTATTTTTCTCAAAGATAGTCTCATCCAACTTCTTCTCCTTACCTCAAACTCATCAAAGCAGTCAGCCCAATAATCCTCCAAAGTTGGCAAATAGAAGAATCCAAGTCCTAGTTTCATTTTTTTTTACATAGTCTTTAAGGTCGAAAAGAAAGCGCTTATCATAAGTATGCAAATTATATCTAGAGATTTCCTTTTCTATATTTAAAGCATCTGACATAGACTCACAATTAAAGGGACCAAAACCAACTAGAAATTGCATTGTTACTCTTCTTTGCTCTTGAAACCTCTTATTTACATCAGCTAGTTGCCTGAAGACCTCAATCATTACAAATTTATTTTTTGGATGTCTTGGAAGTTTTATAGGAAAACTAGTAAAACCACATACTCTAATGTAAGAAAACCTTTGAAACTAGATAAAATGACTACCATAAAATTTGAAAAGTTGCATAGCTTCTAGTGAAAGTCACATCTCAATATTTCCTTGTAACTCCCTGGCAACTCTCATGGTAAAAGTATCAAATATCCTTCTATGATGAAGGAAGCTCTTGTTTAGCTACAGCTTATCAAGGTAATCAAAAATCGGTAATTGGTCGCGGGGAAGGTCACTTGGTTTCAGGCCTAGCCATGGTTTGGTGTTTGCTATGGAATAATTCAAATACAAGGACATGTGGAAAGCTCTATTAATTCTGAAGAAAACCAGTAAATTATGCATTTTGTCACTCATGAGTTGGGCCCAATCTAAAAATTGGCTATGGGTGATCCCACAATACTGGTTTACAATTTTTGGGAGATCATGATTTTTGTTGAAATCACATATTTTTAGAAAATATATGATTTAAGCCTTGAAATGTTCCATTTAAATGATTCCAATTGAAGAGGGTTTGATAAAACCACCTTAGATCAAACCCCCTTGTATAGAACCCCACTAGTTTTAAACCATACCTATAACGGAGTCTCTTTTACACTTATCAAAATGTTGATAAAAAACTACTTTTGATTTACCTTTTGGGGGATCAAATGAATTCATTTAAAATTTTATTGTTTGTAAGTATGTAGTCATTCTAAACTTCCCAAAAAGTATAATTTTCAATAAATCTAATTTTATTATTATATTTATTTTTTATTTTTTGTGAATGTAGATTTTTCACCAAAAATCAAGCTCTTTGTTCTGCACATGTGGAAAAATAGTAGATAATCAAAAAAATTTGAAAAATGTCAATGCACTAGATATTAATGTCCTTGATCCAACAAAAAAAAAAATTGAATTTCAATACATACAAAAACAGTTATGTTTTAGCCAGTAAATCATGTCTAAATTGTAACCGTTTTGACTTTGAAACTTAATTAAGAAAACAATATTTAGTGAAATGCTATGAAACCAATTACATGCACTAGATATTGTAGTTATAAATATAAATTCAAAAAAATAGAATTTAATCCTTCATAGAAAAAAATCTGTGTTGGCCAATAACATCACTCTTTAAAAATGGTGTTTACTGTTAAAAACTAGTTTTTGAAGGAGATGAAAAAAGAAGTGCAATCTGATTCCAATTTTTTTGAAAAGACTATATTTAGAATCTATAGAAAAAATGTCGCAAATCACTAGTTTGCATCATCTTCAAATTTCTCACGGTTTAGCCACTATAGGTGCCCGAAAGTAAAGATTTAGTTAAAAAAATTAGTTCAATGTCCAGTTTGGCCAAAAATTGTAAACCAGTATTGTGGGATCACCCCTATTGTCAAGTATTATCTGAATGAAAAAGTACATCCACTCTTGGAAACCATAAGCATCTTCATTTCCTTGAACTTTGTGCAACAACATGATTATATCAAATATGTCATCGACGAAGTGATTCCTGTGTAGGTTTCGGGGCAATTGGGATTTACCCCGCCTAGGCTTTGCCAACCAATTATTTTCCATCACATTCTGGTAATACCCCTTTTTGAGTGAGAACTCAACCTGTGCATTCATGAAATCAAGGTCTGAGTAAGCCTCTCTTTCCAAAATTCTCAAGCATGAGGCAAAGGTGATTCTTTGAATTTTCACCACCAACCTATTGTCTTCTATTCTAATTTTTCAAGCCTGAGAATCATAATGCTTGATGCATTCAAGAATTAACTTTGGGCACTGGATCGCTATAGGGAATGCAACTTCCTCAACCAATCCACTATTAAGTACATTTTGTGTGATGGGTGGTGGACTGGGTACATTGAATTTTTTCCTAAATTCTTTCATTTTTACCTGCCCAAGCTTAGTGTCCCCTATCTCAGGCATGTTGTAAGTTAACCTTGAGATATACTTGTAACCCTAACACTTAATTCTTGCTATATCTAAAATCTTAGGGTTCGAATAAACTTTCATTGGGTAGATTGTAATGCAAGGAAAATTAAGCATACAAACTATAGATTCGGAAGGAAAAGACAAGAACGTAAATACCTTAGAACGACCTTGAATTATGTTGATGAAAGTCTGCATCGGCATGCTCTCCCTCGTCACGTCTCCTAGTGTTAATATCACAGACAAGAATGTTTGTTTCTTGCATAGATTTCCTTTTTATTCCCATGATAAATGTGCAAGTAGATGAGCAACAAATGATGTCCTCTTGTCATATAGGCATGTGTCAGCTTTCATATCACCTATTCATTGCAATCGCTTTTCAAAAATTTGAAAAGGAATAGCTATAAGAGCAGAGAGATGGATAGTTCATATAACTTTGTAAATCACCACCGACATTCATCTGTATTTGTAAAACGTCACCTGTCTTTCAATAAGCACCAATAAGTCCCTTGCTCTTGGAGGTGGTAAAAGCGGAGTTCAACAAACTTAGCAAAATGCTATCGACATTGCCTTTACTCAAAAATAGACCAGAGCGGGAGTTATAGACGTTTATATAACTCAACAAAACATTGCCACATATTAAAGATAATACAAGGGAAAGGCTCCTAGCATACAAAGGGGAGGTTAGAAAAACCTTAGTAAACACCAGCAGAGTTACACTATCCACTTAAAACACCATCGATTCACAACTTAGCCAAAGAGAATTGGGAATAAAACAAATTTTTGAGGGATGACCAAAAACTCGATAACAATTGGCTCTGATTGGGGACGAAGACCAATAAGGATGGAGCAAAGAACCCAAAAGAAAAACTTACATGATCAATGCTTTATCCAATGGGCAACAGAGTCAAAACATTATTTGGACACAAAAATATTAGACACCAAAAGAAGAAACAACCAAAACTGGAGCAAAAACCTAGACTAACTATTTACAAAGAAAAACCTTGAAGGGTAATTATATCTAGTAGAGCTTGAGATCCTACCCATTATAAGGAATCGACAAAGGAGTATTATCGAAATTGGCCAAACGAAAGGTATTAGGTCCACACTCTTGGGTGATTTTGAATGGACCAGTCTAGAGAGCATTGAAATTTCGGTGAGCACCCTTCGTCTCCCTGCATTTATCCTATAGTAATACTAAGTCTCCAATCATGAATTTTCTTGGTTTTTTCTTCTTACCAAAAATCTTCTTCACCTTGGCCTGATGCATAGTTATCTTATCCACCATTTCTTCACGTTTCTCTTCAATCTTAGCCAAGTATACAATCCTCTTTTTTAAGGCATCATGGAACTCCTGATCCTCGATTACAGTCTACAGCTTACACATTGATAGTTCTAGCAGAAGTGTCAATACACTTCCCACCCTATATACCAACTTGAAAGGAGCCATTCCAATTGCTTTCTTCAAAGTCATTCTATTTTCCCGCAACACCTCGTAGAGTTTCTTATGACAATATCTCTTGTTCTCATTCACCAATTTCTTAATGATACAGACCAAATTTTTATTGTTAGATTATGCTTGACCATTTCCTTGAGGATAATAATCAGCCGAATGAGACAAAGAGATTCCAAAATCATAACAAAAAAGTGATATCTCATTGGAGGAGAAGCTTTTTGCATTATCAATGACTAGCTTATAAGGAACCCCAAACCTAACTAGGATGTTTTCCTTGATGAAGTAACAGACCACCTCTGAAGTGGTTCTTTTCACAGGAATTGCCTCTACCCATTTAGTAAAATAATATGATGTTGTGAGGATATGAGTCTAACCTCCACTTGATTGAAGGCTAATAGGCCCTACAAAATCAAGGCTCCATTGTTGGAAGGGTCCATCAATCACAATAGGCCTAAGTGGAAGCGCTGCCAACTAGGGTCTACTTGCGAACAATTTACATTTTTCACATCTTTCTACCTAGTAATAAGCATCTTTGAACATACATGGCCAATAATAACCATGCCTTAGAATTTTTAAGGCAGTTACAGTTGAAGAAAAATGTCCTCCACATGCCTCATTATGAAAAATTCCCAACAACCTTTCATGTTGGCTTTTGTCCACACATTTTAGGAATGCACCATCTAGTCCTCTTTTGTATAATGTGTCTTCCCAGATGACATACCTTTCCACCTTCAACTTCAAATTTATCTTTTGCTTCCCTGAAAGGTGTTTTGGGCATTCTCCATAAGTGAGATAATAAGCTATATCTGAGAACCATTCATCCTGGAGACTGATAGTCAATACTAGGGGAAGGTCTTCTTCATCTTTTGACTCATTACAATCTTTCGCCATCAATTACAAAGTCCTCTACCTCGGACTAATTTCATAGGATTGAGATCCAAGTCATATTCTTGCACCTTGGCAATCCATCCTCCTCTTTTTTTGCAACCAATATCTTGTTGAGTGAGGATGCTTTTAACAACAAGATCTAACACGTACACAACTGAATGTGAGTGTAGTATATAGAAATGAAATTGTTTTACTACTTTAACCACTGCAAACATGTGTTTTTCTATCTAAGAATAATTAAGCTCATTCTTATTTAGTGGTATGCTCATGAAGGCTATGGGTGCTTGTACATTCTACTCATCAGCTTGGAGTAGGATAGCAGACACAACGTGCTCTAAAATGCAATAGTAAATGATAAAATCCTTTTTGAAATCAAGGTAGACTAGAACAAGGGCTTGAGCAATAGCCTCCTTAATATCCTTGAAGGCTTGTTTCCCAGCTTTGTTCCACTTGAAAACCTATTTTTCCTTCATCATCTCCACTATATGTTTGGTAATCTAGAAGAAATTTGGAACAAATTTCCTTAGGAAGTTAACTTGGTCAAAAAAGGATTTTACTCCCATTGTGCTAGAAGAAAGACTTAACTGTAGGATAGATTTAACTCATTTTGGATCTATCTTAATCCCTTCTTTGGACACTATGTGCCCTAACAGCTTACCCTCAATAACTCCAAATACTGAATTTTTAGGATTAAGGGAGATACCATTCTCTTTACACCTTTGTAGTACTTCCTCAAAATCCCTCAAATGATTCACGCTCCTCTTAGAGAAAACAATTAAGTTATCAAGGTAGATGACGATGATCTTATTCCTAAGATCTTCAAAGGATAAGTCCATAGCTCTCTGAAATTTTGATCCAAGATTAATAAGTCCGAAGGGAATCCTATTGTAGGTGAAGGTTCCCCAAGGTGTGGTGAACGTTGTTTTATGTTGGTCTTCTCCCACCACACTAATCTAATTGTAACCAGAGAAACTGTCCAACATGGACATCATCTCTAAGCTAGCAACTATCTGGAGGATATGATCCATATTCAAAAGTGGGTAATTGTCTTTTAAAGACGCCTAGTTAAAGCTCCTAAAATCCGCACATATTCTTATTTCACTATTCTTCTTGTAGACTAGAACAATGTTTGCTACCCAGGTAGAAAGATGAATTGGGTAGATTATTCTAGCTTTGAGCATCTTGTTAATCTCCTAGAAAATTGCATCAGTTACCTTAGGGTTGCAATTCCTTTGTTTTTTGTCTAAAAGCAGCTACCCCTCCTTTCAATGGAATGTGATGTTGAAACTTTCCACCCAAAAAGTTCTTAAGATCATCATAGCACCACGCGAAAACTTCTTTGTACTTGATGATTAAGGCTATCGATTTTTCCCTCATCTCTGGAGAACAACACTTTCCAATGTAAACTAGTTTAGGGGATTCAGGATCTCCAAGTTTTACTGCTTCAAGCTCTCCTGAAATATCAATGGATTCACTCATTTTCCATTTAATAAATCGATCATGATGATCAAATAGGTCCTCCAAAGATACCAACCCCTTAGGAATTTTATTACCTTTCAATTGAATGATACCATCATTTAGATCACTGATATCAGTAAGGCATAATTCGTTACACTCACTCGTGCTCCCTTCGAAGAAGGTTCTGGAAAAGATCTCAGTGTTCTCCATAAAGGCCTGAATTTGTTTGTCATTCTCAAATACTTGCTAATGGTTAACATTATCAAGAACGTTGGGTTGGTAAATCATCTCAACCCTATAAGATTTGTTCTTGAAATATGGATGTGGGAGTAATAAGGATGCAAAAATTTCTAAAGAATCGGCCCTAGAGTTTAGTTCTCTAGGGACCGCCTCTATTGAAAAAGCATCAAAACACTCAATAAAATCCCATACCTTGTTCCTATAGTTTATGAGTCTTTCATTTTTTGACAGTAAAATTTTTTTGCACTTGCTTGATAATCATCTTTGCATCTCCTAAAACTCTAAACATTTTAATCCCCATATTTCTTGCCTCATCCATCCCTAGTAATAGAGCTTTGTATTCTTCTGTATTATTGGTGTTTGCAAATCCTAGTTTATAAGAAAATGAATTTTTCACCTGAACGAGAGATGAGCACTAGACCTGTCCCTGATCCAGAGTAAGAGAAACTCCCATCAAATTCCATTGCCCAAATTTTTGCATTTGAATCCAGACCAATAGTATTAGCTTCTTTATCTTCATCTGAAAAGAGCATATAGTTCCTAAATTCAGATTCTTCAAATAAAATATGTGCCTTAGGATCCTCTGATTTTAGCATTGTTATCTTAGCCTTAGGCTCCAGCTCTAAGCACACCTTTTTACTCCCAATAGGTATGGTGGCATAGGACCAATCCAACTGGATTTCACCTCCCAATTCCTTAAAAAAGCTTCTTCTCAAGAGCATACCATAACTAGTAGGTATATCAGCCACTAGGATTGTGAGCTTGAGTCATTTATTTGGACAGGTTGTGAGTGCAACTTGTGTATCTTTGATTTGTCCGATCAAGGGAACCTATTTAGACTCCACGGAGTAGCATTTTCCAAACGTCTTAGTTAAGTTCAATCCCAGGGCATGAGTAGTTTGTGCAAGCATAACGTTGTCAAAGGCACAAGAGTCAATAATGCAGTTATTCAACGTAAACCCATTCACGAACAATGATACATAGAAAGGATTGGGTTTATCCTCAAAGGAGCATGATGAGGGTATTTTACTACTAGATGCTACATTAACAATCGAGTCTTGAGAACTAATCATTTGTTCATCTAAGCCTGTGTGAGACTCAAACTGACCTGGTCTAACATCTTCGATTAGCCTATCCAACTCCTTAGGATTCATCTGTAAATTTTTTTCTCATGAAATTTGCACCTTAGAGTTTTTATAAAATTCAACAATATCAATAGTTCCAAAAGACTTTTCAATAGGTAACACATTTGAGGATTTAGGAGAATCCTCTTTAACTACATGTGACACATTTTCACTTTCTGAAATAGCACTAGCTCTAGTAAGTAAAACTTTTGGAGAGTTTTGAGTACCTTTTTTATTAGTATTTTGATGACCTCTTGTGATAGTGGCATAGGTGGGCTCATCTAGAGTGATGTAGACATCTCCTCCTCTACCATCGTCAGGTTCGTATTCGAGGTACCCGTTTGCCAAGTCATCATACTAATTAGAAGAATTACCTTCTTTAGTAACATCCTCAATGACTTCCTTCATTGTAGTCATTTGCATAAATATGTTCATCTCAGGGCATTCTGATCCATCATGGTCAGATGTAAGGTGAAAAACGTACATATTCTTCTTGTTATCTCCTGAAGGACCTCTATCACCAGCCTTTGTTCAGTTGAAGGGAGTGGAAGAGTCTTATTACTAGGTTGGAAATTCATCTTCCTTGAGATATCCTGATAAGGCTGAGTACCGTTAGGTAACTATATTTTAAGAGAAATAATATCATTCGCCAACCTCTGCATCATGGGGTCTGACAAAGTAGCCCATTGTGACTTATTGAATGCATTTCTCTTTTCCATTTCTTAACTGTGATGAAATCATCTTCTAATTCTGTAGAATTTTTTTGTGTAACCTCCAATGTATTCATAGGTCCCCTTTTTAAAAGTAAATCGATATCAAGGTGATGTGCATTAATAAAGAAACATTTTTGCATCTCCTCGGACGGTCTTTTTGCAGCATCGATTCAACTCACAAACCTATTAAACTTACCCATATTCTCTCATATGCTCACTCACTTCCTTCTTGAACTATGTGACCTGCTCTATCAAGGAAAGGTCATCGTTAACACTTCTAAATTTGCTTTTAAATTTAATTCTCATAGTGGCCCAATTATCAATTGAGCCGTGCAATAACTGGTAGAACCACTATCCTACAACACCCACTAGAGATTCTGCAAATAACCTAACTGCTACATCTTCCTCTTGGACTCCAAGCACACCATAGGTTACAAAGAAAGCATCAATATGTTCCTTTGGTGAAATATTCCCATCACCTCTAAACTTAGTTGAGTTTTTGCAGGAGCCCTTTCATAGGTCATGTAGATTATTCCCTAGTCTCAAAGGACCAATAGATCCTCCACAAGGGACAGGTGCTTGATTAGCCATATTATGACAAAAATTTACAACTATCGGGAGGACAATTTCGTGTAACTAAGGCTTGGGAAGTAGAATAATTTGGGGGTTCCCTAGTTGGAGAAGTGGGTCTAATTTTGACCCCAACTCTTCTTAGATAAGGGATAATGTAGGAAAAATTACTCCCCTATAAAAGATTCAAAAACTGAATCCAAAACACCCCTACTTCTTTCTCCCCTAGTAAATCTTCGAGAATCCAGGATGGGCTTAAAATGTTTGATATGTATAACCTAGATAAGGTAACCCAAATATTACCTTAACTCGCTTCATCCCCAGTAGATTCGCCAAAAATATGTTGGCTAACAGATTGGGAACCTTGAGATAATGTAAATTTCTTGCTCGAAAAGGTGCCTTTGTCCCAACAACTCTGGACAATTGCCCTCTTTAGGAAAGTGATTATCATTTGAATTGAAAGGTACAACTCCCATGTATGATATTCAATGAATTCAACTGAACTTAAAATAAACACATTGTATGCTTTTAACCCAAAAGTAGGAAAGGTAAAACCCAATATAAGAAAGATTTCTTATATTAGATGCAAATGAAAATGATAAAGATACTGGTGCAAAGACAAGTCCACATACGATGAATTGCTAATGAAACACTAACCCAATATTATCTAAAAAATGAAATATATTACGAGAATAAATGCATATACTCTCACACAAGAATAAGCATAAACATAAGAGATATACTTAAACACATAGATTTCCTCAAATTATCCTCATAAACCAAATGCACACAGACAACTAGCGATTTCCATTTAGTAAAAGCAAAATTGTATTCAAGCATATAATATCAGGTCTTTTAAAATGATGTCTAGAGAGTATTCATTCCAAAAATAAACATATATATAATTGGATGAGTAACCGCTTCTTTTTTCCCATAACTAACTAAAACTATAAAGTATTTTCAAGAAATAATAGAGCAATTGAAAAGTCAAGACGGTGGTGCTCCACTTCAGGATTCTACAGATGCAGTGAGTCTTTTTCGCAAGGCTTGGCAACCTTTGTGACAGGTGGAAGCTCCTTATGTTGGGGAATAGTCATGTTCCTGATTCGTAACCTCCATGCCAACTGGCTATCTTGAACAGCTTCAATTCTCTAATCATAAGTCTTCATGAGTCCAGTCGCTTGGGATAGGATAAGGTCCAGCTTGCTAAACTTCCTCAGATGCTCAACATTGAAAGACTAGGAGTTGAAGATCCCATCTACTATCCTCTAGAAGTTGTTCTCTAAGGCTTTAGCATTCTCATCATTTCCATTTCCTCCCCTATTAGGCTGCAATTTTAGGGTGACAAGGTTCTTATGGACCTCTTCTAAGATTGTGTTAAGTTCAGTTAGGATTTCTTGGAGTTTTTGTAAACATTTCCTCGTGACTTGTAGCTTCCATTCTATGCTCTTATTCCAAATCATGCAATGGGCATTAGGGAAATTAGGTATAATTTTTTTTGCGGCTAACTTCTCCATCCCAAAACTTATCATTGCTTTGATTTCATTTGCATACTAACTCCATAATTGTTTCTCTTTCTCAACAATAATGATTTCCTCCTCAATCATAGAATTTGAAGTGTTTTCCCTTTGGAGAAATCCATGAGATTCATAAACAATTTGATTTCCTTTCCTTACAAAGCCACCACTCCACTCCTTGATAGCCTTTCCGAAAGTTTTACAACTCTTCATTTTACTTACTACTTCTTTTCCTATCATTTCCATGGGATCAAAGGATGATTTAGCCTGAGAAATAGGTTGAGGAGGAAGATCAAAGACTAATTTTAGACATTCAGTCAAAAACTTTGACTTGCTTCTTTAACTCATCCTCACTCGACTTATCTTTCTTAGATTGCTCAATCATCCTTGTTGTTGATACCTAGAAGTTGTGTATATCTTTTTCCTTGGTAGGAGGTCCCTGTTGTTTAGTCTCACAACACACCTCATTTTTCTCCTTGGAAAAATGTGAACCCCCCTTTTTTATATTGCCTTTCTTTTCTTTCCTTCGCCTTTCCTTGCTTCGGTGTGTTGCTTCCAGAGGAAATGGTAAAATGCAAGTTTGGTTTCATCCCGCATGGTCATTACTTAAATTCTTATCTTTCCCATATTCAAAGTGTTGTGGTTTTCTCCCTAAGTGTTATCAATTTTTTGGGCCCCAGAGTCCCAAAGTTGATGCAGTTGTGTCAAGGACATTGTATCTTTGGTTGGTCCTAGTTTCTCGCTTGGTGGATAAATCATGTCGGTGTGTGTGAGTCCTTTTTCTCCATCGGTTAGTTTGATGGTTTCTTTTGATTTCTTTAGCTAGAGGTCAAACATCAAAGGTTTTGTTGCAAACGCGTTTAAATCATTTTTGTCTTGCTTGAACCTAGTTCCCGATTCCTCTCTTTGCACCCAGTTCTCATGGACCCAGTGGGTAAATATCTTGATTCCTAGTAATCTTTTCAAGGTCTAGTACTAGATGATTCAAATGTTGTGATCATCAATGGTTACATATCCAAAAGGCCTTCGCCTCGTAAGAATCAAAGTGACATGCAAGAGTGCCATGTATGTTTTCCACGACGTCTTCTTCTCTAGTGGTGGGCCTATGCAGAAACCAAGGTGTTCGTAATTTAAACCCTAATTCGCCATGATTGAACCTTTATTCGAGAAAATTAATGCATTGTAACAGGTAATTAATGAAGGTGGCGAACTACACACGTACTTGGCACCACCTCGAGCATGCAGTTACTTTTACAACACTTTACCTTGCACCATACTACTAATTTGCAAGGACATTGAAAGATCAATACTAATATTGCAACATGCAAAGAAAGGTAAACCTCAAGAAACCAATAACACAACTACTGAGGGTTTCGAAGTTTCATTTTGAAAATGATTTATATCATCAATGAAATCAGGTATGCTTTGAATAACCAAAATTCTCCTAGTCATTTTATGCATGCATGTCTCGAGATAATTGTATTTCCTCTGGTAATTGAAATTGTTGATTGTTTTAAAATAAATTTAACCAAATGGTAGATTGAAAGTTTTATGAATTGTTGAAGATAACTGGTTAAATTTAACCCTAACTCACACAAAAGGCACATTTCTGTAAAAAAAAATGTAGGACACACAGGTGAAAATGAGTACTTCTGAAGCAAGGCCAGAAAATGAATTTCAATATTTTGCTTTGCAAGCTATACCAATTGGTGAGATAATAACTAATAACCATCCAGGATGATTTTAGGATGTTGAATTCATCGCACGAACCCGACAAGAAAATTCCTCTCAGTGTATGAAGAATGTTATAGCAAGTGGGTCACATTTAGGTGGAGGGTTTCGGCTAGCGATGGAGGCCCCTGAATTGGTTATGCAATGTTTAAATTGTTACAACACAGATAAGAGAGTTGTTGACAAGGAGGGAAGAATCTATGCAAATCTCTCCATAAAAGGAATTGTATATACAATTGGGCTCATCACATTTCATCAAATGAACCCGGTAGATGTAAGAACAAAGGCTAAAACCTACCTAAGCATCGAAGAGCGTAATAGGAAAATTATGAGTACATAGTGGTGCCAGAAGGAAATTACAAAGCAAACAAAGCCAATTCTAAAATCTCTGTTCAACCCAAATGTTCAAGATGTTATAACTATGTTAAGCAGGATAGTTGGACTTAGATATGCTAGTAAGTTCGAACCATGGATGTTCGTAATTATAGCCAAATTAATGGAAGGCACTATGTAGATGTATTGGAGAAATTTTATCAATGACGGGCTACATGATCAGATGAAGGCATTTCCACAATCAAGATGGTTTTCTATGTCCTCAAATGTGATTTATTCCTATTCCCTAAGGGAAAATATGCAAGGGTTTAATAGAGTTGGTACCCTAGGTAGAGAAACAGGGAATAGTCTGATATATGCTCATTTACCCCAAATTAATGTTCATGAATACAGGGAGAATTACCAGAGAGCTAATGACGAGTTCTCCATGAAGATGGTAAGGATAATGGGAGGTGGCAAAGCTAAACAGTTGTCTCTGGAAGTACAAAGGATTATTAAGCAGGTTGGAGGCTAGTACATTTAATTTTCCACTTTCACCTACATTAGGGTAGAAGGGTTTGAAGGATTCCCTTTCATGTTGCCCAAGTACCCAACAAAAAAATTGTTACTATTGGAAATTGTAAGATAGATGAAGTCGTCCCATGCTCTTTTCAACATAGAACATAAAAGAAGTTCTATCAAATTTCCCATCATAATGGGTAGTTATAAGTGCAATATGGCTAAAGTGGTTGATTTGTGTGAAGAGGAATTAAAGATGTACAAATTGGAGTTCTTCACACTCCAAATAAATAACTATGATCCAAAGGGGAAAATTTCCAAGTGGATAGCTAGCAAGTATGCCCATGTTCATCATTTAGAAGATTTCTGGCTCAATTGTGATGATGAACATGAAGGAAAAGTTCATATCAAAGGTTGTCATTGCAATCGACACAGATTCTTAAGCTTCATGACATTCCAGATCAATTGGATGAAGATGATGGAGACGTTTTGAATCCATCTTATAATTCAACAAAGGTTTATGATGAACCTATTCCAGATCCAAATTATGAAAGTAGAAAAATAATGACCGTTGAAGAATTTTTTGAACAGTTTTTGGTGCATACTCAATGATGGATTGATGATTATTGTAAAAAATTAAGAAAATTTGGGGTCAGGCCCACATACTTGCTCAATACAAAGAAGAAACAGAGAGAAGAAGGTAAGTTTGGGTATGAGGAACGTACTGCCTCAAGCTAGAGAGTTCCATTGGCATCAGCTGGCCAACATAAAGAAACTAGACCAAGTAAGGTCAAAGTGATAGTAAATCCTAGAGCGGCATCTTCTTCCATGAAAAAGTTGAAGATTCGGCTTATGACTGATGAAGAGGTGAGAATGAAAATGAATACTCATGCTCAGACAAGGTTTGCATCCTAGAGAGTTGCAGCATTATTTACTTCTCCCCCTTCAATCAATATGGTTGTAGTAAAACAAACACTGGGAAAGACTCATGTGGCTCTAGACGAAAGTTTTGAACTAAACGAAGAGAAAATCAGGGAACAGATGGAGAAATGGGCTGCCATGATGGAATGAGTAAAAGAGAAGAAATCTAAGGAGAAACCCATGGTACAGCCAGTGGTGGAAGAAATGTCAGATATAGGTCAATTCCTATAGATGTTGAAGAAGAAGAATTCATAAGAGGAACATTCGCCCTAGAGGTGGGAAACTCCAAAATACTTGTTGAAAAGGAAACAGGGGAAGTTGTAGGTCAAGTTTCCATTGAGGATGTTGTTATCGAAGAGATAATGGATTCCCAGCTTCTGCTATGGAATAGTGAAAATGATGTTGAAAAACCACAGGTTTTTGAAAAGACAGGAGAAGACTGGGTTGAAGTTGGAAATATAGAGCCTTCACAAACTTTGGATGGCGGGGTGAGGAATGAAGATAATCTTGATGTAACAGGACATGAAGAAAGTGATGCCTCAAAAACTGATATTGAGCACATGGCTAGACAGGAAAATATAAGTCTTGGAGATGAAGAGATAGTTTTAAATCTCGGTAATCCAGAATCCATGCCAGTGAATACTAAAAATATTCCATTCCCAGAGGATGTGATAGGTGAGGTTGAAAATGTAAGAGGAGAAGTTCTTGAGCGTACTAAAGACTAGGAACAAAGAAATGTTGCAAAGTTATAATATAATGAAGATACACCTGATTAGTTAATCATGGAATTGGCTTCCCCACTGGAAGTGGAATCAGTACCTCTAGATCTCAAGAGCTTAATGCAAAAAGTGGAAACTCCTAAACCTAGGCGAAGAGCAAAAAAAAAACATGTTATCCAAAAGAATACAAATGGAGGAAGAACACTCCATATAGCTACTCTGGTAGTGGATAAAAGAAAACATGAGATAATGCCTAAGGAGTACAGAGTGATGAGTATCAATGTTGGGCATTCATCTTGGGGACACGAATTAGAAGAAATGGAGAAATTTAGAGACAACTATCATCATGGTCCAGAAAAGTAAGCAAAAGAAAAGAGAGTTGAAAGAATGAATTGTCTATCTAGAAAATTTCATAGTATCATTAGCCCAATCTATTCAAGCACAAGTTGAATTGCCTCAGAATCTAGTACTCATGTCATAGGAGTAGGTGGATGCTATCGCAGCACTTCACCATAAAATGAGTGTGGTTCAAGAATGGATGGAGTACTTGGTAAGGTAAGGGGAAGAACTAATCACATAAGTGATTGGGAAGTACAAAGAGGCATACCACTGGCACGAAAAGTCCAAAAGGTTAGAAGGAAAATGTAGATTTCACCAGGAACAAATTGATGCTAAAAGGAGAAACTTAAAGGCTCTCATGTAGACAAATGTCTAGGAGTTGATAAGTGAAAAGATAATCACGGAACAGGAGGTTCTGATGTGTAGAAAATGGAAGAAAAATATAAATTGGGAAGGTGACACCTTAATGCAATATGTAGAGGGATTTGAGAAAGTCACTGAGAAATGCAATAAATTGATTGACAGAGATCAAGGTTTCATTGAAACGCTAGCATAGTAGGATTGTGATCCCCAGACACTAGAATGGGATGGTAAAGAAGTAATAGCTTTCAAGGAATGGCTTGAAAGAGTTAATAAGGACCCTATTCATTTGCTAAATTGGGGGTCATTGATGAAATTATACAATGCAGGAATGCCATGGTCAAATATGAAACAGAGAAGATGCAGAGGAATGCAAATATCCTCCAGATATCAGAAAATTATGCCAAGCTCAAATACAGTTGGAAGGTAATTCAAGGAATTTCAAAATAACATATGCATCAGGTATTTGTGGCCTTCCGGGAGTAATTGAAGAAAGCTGAAGAAGATTTATCGAACCCAGAGCCTGATGCAAGGAAATGAATAACTCGATATCAAATATCGAAGGTTAGCACAAGGATATGTTGTTGAAAGTAATTTTGCAGGTTGTTCCTAGTCCTAGTGGAGGAGTATTGTCTCAGAATTTGAACAATACCAATACCCTTGTTTTGTGTGAAGTGTTTGTGTACCGGAGCTTGGAGTTGAAGACTAATGTTGATGAAGAAGTCAAAGCTTTGACTTTGTCTAGAAGATTCCAATGACAACTGGCATCTGCCACGTGTTATTTTCTGATTTTCTATTTATGATTACCTTTGATAGACATAAGTTTAAACTTTTGGGTCCTTGTTCCTATAAAAGGCCGTTTGATGCTTTACTTTTATTTTTCAGTTCAGAATTTGTGGGTGTCAGAAGAGCCAAAACTTCTTTAAGTTTTGTTTTTTTTTTCCTATTTTCTAAATCATTCTCGATTAAAAACTTATATACATGTAGAAGCTAATCAATATCAAAGCTAATTTGAAAGCTACTGCTTGGTATGAAATATTTTGTAGTTGGTTGTTTGTTCAGCTAAACAAGACTGTATGTTGTGTCGTTTAAGGGTGCATACAAAACCTACCCAGTGTCCAAATAAACCTCCCTTTCTTTAAAATATTGCATCATTCTATGCCTAGCTGTGAAGCAATTTGGTGAAGTTTAGAGTGGTTTTATTTGATTTGGTTAATTCTTGGGGCATGCATGGATAATACCCGAGAGCAATTTTACTTTTCAAGTATTTTTTATGCTTTATTTTAGTATAGATGTTTAAATTTTAGAAAATGTTCCAAAAAAGAGATGAATGAATGAAAATTTTATTGCAAATATTTTGTTTCAATCATATTGTTGAATGCTTAAAGCTAAATCTACTTAAGTGATAGCAAAGTTGTTTGAAATTCATGAAATATTATTGCATATCTGTTGATTTCATGAAATTTTTGGATGACCGAACCGAGAATATCTTCCACCAATCCTTATCATTCCTTGTAGAACCAAAAATTAATGTTTACCCCTCATGATTAATAGCATTGTCACAATGAACCCTAGTATGGTCAAGACTTGACTTAAACGAGACTTGGGATTAAGCTGAGTCAACCTGAGATTTAGGTTACCCCGGTTCAATCTTTTAAGTAAAGATGGGTTCCTACAGTCTATCTGTGAGGATTTATCTGCACTGTTGGTGTGCGACTAACATCATGATCAATAGGTACTGAAACTAGGAGGGACTTTTGTTGTTCTTTTGGTTTCATTAAGGTTGAAGTTGGAGTCTCTCAAAGCCACTAGGTCTCAGTCTAGTAATCCTAGTGTAACTTTTGTCGAAATTAGTAGTCTAAAGTCATCAAGACCTCAAGGGTTCGAAAGTGCAAGTATGATACTATAAAATCCGACTATTGTTATACCTACCCCGCCTGCAATAATGGATTTCTTTAATGTAGAGTCATTGATCCAATTTGCTATGTACAATGATCTTCTGAAAAAATCAGGACAAATTGTGTCTGAAGTATTACCTTCACAAAGACACATAAGAACATATGAGTATCTTTAAGGATACATGTTTTAGAGCAAGGATATAAAATGAAGACGTTATATGTAGGTTGTTTCCATATACCTTGAGTGATGAAGTTTACCAATGGTACATCAACCTGCCTCAACTCAGCTAGATCATGGAAAGATATGAAAATATTTTTTTAGCCAGGTTTAGAATGTCGGTTGATCCTGCCTTGTTATATCACCAGTTTTCTCAAATCAAAAGGTTCAATGGTGAGCCTATAATTGCTTTTAATGATAGCTTTCAAAAGGCTTATTGTAGGTTACAAGCACCCTATGTAGTGGATAATTTGTCTGTCATCGCAGTTTATTATACAATAGTAGATCCTTTAATTGCTATGTTTGTGAAGTGAAGGGAAAATCCTCCCACTACTTTACCAGAAGCTTGTGTTGAAGCAATAAGTTTAAATTTAGAAATGAAACACCTCGAAAGTGAATCGTTTGCAAATGGCATAAATGGATTGAATAACTATCTTGTTCCAAGTGTGAATGGAGTCCCGGTAAATCATCCAATGACTCCTAATTATTTTTCCTTTAGTGGTCTAGAATGGGGCGTTTCCTCAAAACACTTTCTTCCAATCAGGAAATAGTCAAGCTCTAGTCCTGCATCCTGACCCAACTATCACAAAGCTACATCCTAATGGAAATTATTTGTTCTCGCAGGCTCAAAACATTCAAAAGGTCAAAAATATAGATGATAATGAATAAATTAAGGAAATCACAGCTCAACACAAAAGATTAACCATAGAGGTTACACAGTTAAGAAATCAAATTTCTATTCTTAGAGTAATAATCAAAGTTTGCAAACTCGAGCATATAATGCTCCTAGACCACATAGACCTTGTAACACACGACCGAATAATGGAGGAATATCCACACCTTTAGATAACACTAATTCCTCCAATGATAGACCTACATCAAAGGTGAATTTAGCTGACCTTGTGATGAACAATTGGTGTAGAATCCACAATACAAATGCTCATTTTGAAGTGGATTGTCCACAGTTTAAAACCACCTCAGATATTTTTTTGGCTGCTATGCACTACAATGAACAGTGTGACTCTCATCCTCCTAAAGGGAATGAATTAGTTCCAATAGGATATGCTTCTAATTTGGTTCTTGAAAGTTAAGAATGTGTTGAGTCACTTGTTGTTGTCAGGAGTCATACTTATGAAAATGAAGGAGATAGTTCAGCCATGACTTTAGAGACATACACATTTCCTTATCAAGATGAAAATGAACCTCAGGGTGAAGTTGATGAAATTCATGCTTTTCAACAATATTTGAAAGTACATAGCTGTTACTTGAGAAGTAACGCAAATGGTGGAAGTAAATTCAAAGGGTCATTGACTATGTCAATCCCACCAAATAACTTTAATACTCAACCTGACAATAAGTCGAGTAATACTCCAGGGTTACCCAAAGTAACCTCTAAAAATAACTCATCGAACGTTTCACGAAGTGAAAAGGTAGATTTTGTTGATCAAAACAATTTGACTAATTATTTAGTGGAAGAGATCAAAAAGGTAAAAATTAGCCTCTTTAACAAAATTGCTCAAAATGCCTGTGATCAGGAAAGCTTTCTTGAATACCTTAGAAGATTTTCCAAAAGAAGGCAAATTCAAAGAATCTCAGGCGAAGGATAACTCCATTAAGGAAAAAGACAAAAAAAATTTATTCCTATGGTGGACACGCAAGTAGCCTTTTATCAAGGGAAAATAGAATCCCCGCCATTTTTGCTCACATTGAGAATATTTAGTAAAAATCTCCATAATTGTTTAGTAGATTTTGGAGAACCTACTAATGTGATGCCCTTGTCCATATGTTAAATGCTAGGTTTAAATCCAGAAAATTCTCTGAAGAAATTCACTCAACTTGACAAAACTAAAGTAAATGTAGTTGGAGAATTCACCAATATCCATATGCAGCTAGCATCGGATCCCATGATCCAGTATTATATAGATATTTAGGTCGTTGAGATACCTTATACTTATGGGATACTATTGAGTAGGGATTGGTCAAAGACTTTGAATGAATACATGACACCGATTTCTCACATATGTGGCTACCATGGAAAGGAGTTCCTAATCAAATCAAGATTGAGAGAGATCCATGCATGAAATATATGATCACTGATTCCAATAAAAAAAATGAAGTTCTATACATTGATGTAGAACCAAGGGTTTATAACATTCGAATTTCAGGATTTAAAATAGAATTTTTCATTTGTAATGTTGAAAATCATAATCAGATAACTCCCAAAATGGACATGTTAGTCGGATCAGATTATGATTCTTCAGAAGAAGATGATAGTCATTTAGACAAATTTTGGAAGAATGTTGTTATAGAAGCTCGAAAGAGTAGGAAAATTGAAAATTCGCTAAATTTTTTTTTGATGCAGGGTTGGTGTAGGCTACACAATTCTACACACTTAGAAGACAAAATCATGATGTGCTTGGAAATCATTCATAGAATTGAAAGCCAAAGATGTTTAGAAAACACTACGCTTGACAGGCCTGAACCCGAGATACTTGGAAATAAAATGCAGGTCGAGTAGATTGAAAATGTTAATATATCCACTCTCAAGAACGCTAAGCTCAAAGCTGCCAAGGATCAAACTTGGACACTTAGGTTCAATGGATCTAAATCGAAACAAGGAATTGGATATGGAGTTGAACTCATCAATCCGCAAGGTAATTCTTTACTTGTTGCTTATCAATTACACTTCCAATGTACTAACATTGTGGCAGAATATGAAGCCCTCATTCACAGTTTGTTGCTCACGATCAAGAAGAAAGTCAAGATTCTCAAGGTGTTTGGCGATTCAGAGTTGGTGGTTAGGCAAGTTTGAAAGCAATATATTTGTCATTACAAACACTTGTACAGTTACCGACACAAATGTGGGATTTGATAGAAGATTTTGATGCTTTTAACACTAGTCACATCCCAAGAACGTGTTATAGGGAAGGTTTGTACCATAGAAGAAAGAAGAAATATTGCTCAGGAACTTAGAGATTATTGGAAGGTTATAGCATGGACATACAAAGATTTGAAAACTTATGATACTTCCATTATGACTCATACAATCTCATTAAAGCATGATGTAAAACCTTTCTGACAAAAGCAGTGACCCGTAAACACACTCTTGGAACCTTTGATCCAAAAGGAAGTACAAAAGCTCCTCTCAACCCGAATATTTTTTCCCTATTAGACATTCTACTTAGGTGGAAAATTTAGTGCATGTCAAGAAGAAGAATGGAGATATATGAATGTGTGTGGATTTCTGGAATCATAATAAGGCATCTGAAAAGGATAATTATCCTTTGGCTTCATTGGAAGAAGTGTTACAAATTGGCAATGGTTCAAAAATGATTTCCTTCTTGGACAGATTCTATGGATACAATCAAGTAATGGTTGTGAAGGAAGATAGGATGAATACAATGTTCAGTACAAAGTGGGGAACTTTTTCTTACAAAAGGATGCCATTTGGATTGATAAATGTTGGAGCCAAATTCCAGATAGCTATGGATTATGCCTTTTGAGATTTGATAGGAAAGTGTATCATTCTATACATGGATGACCTCACAGTATTTTCAAAGAGCAGAGGAGATCATGTCCGCGATCTCAGAGCAATATTGCAAAAGTGCGAAACTTATGGAGTTTCATTGAATCCTATGAAATGTATTTTTGGGGTGACTAAAGGAAAAATGTTAAGACACATTATTTTTGAAAAATATATTTCAATAGACCCAGATAGAGTGAGTGCTTTGCTCAAATTACAACCCCCAACAAGTAAAATGGAATTAAAATCATATTTCGATAAGATCAATTTCATCCGGAAATTTATTACCAGATTTTTTGAGATAGTGAAACCACCCAGTGATATGTTAAAGAAAGATGCAAAAATTGAGTGGACAAATGAAGCTAAACTCGCCTTCAAGAATATGAAAGTTGCAATTGCGGAAGCACCAGTTCTAGTAAGTCTGGATTATGTTAAACCATTTTATATTTACTCTTTTGCTTCCAGTCATACGTTTGTAGCGGTGTTGACACAAAGGAGTGAGAATAAAGAAGAAAATTTGATTGCTTTTATGAGCGCTACATTTAAAGAAGCGGAGCTTAGATACATGGATGTTGAAAAACAAGCCTTTTCTTTGGTTAAAGCAGTGCAAAAATTCTGACATTACATTCTCATAAGTATAGTCAAGGCTATTGTCCCTGATCTTGCAATGAAAATGTTGTTAACACAAAGCAAGCTTGGAGAAAAGAGAGCTAAGTGGGTTACAATTTTGCAAGAGTTCGATTTAGAGATTATACCCATGAAGTTGGTATGGGGACAAGCCCTAGTTAAATCTATTGTTGAGATTGATCCACAAGTCTTCAGCCAACAATATACTCTAGATGTAAAAGATCAAGATGATTGGTATTCAAATATATGGCATTATCTAGTTAGCAATAACTGCCCTGATCATATGCAAAGAAATCAGAGAAGATCCCTAAAGATAAAATCTCAGAGTTATATGATTAAAGGATGGGTTTTATTTTAGTTTGTATTTCTTTCTTCAAGCCTAAATCTATCTAAGTTTCAAGCTGCAAAAAACAAGTTTTTATTGTGGGTTTCCGAATATTCTGTATATTCAGTCCATTTTCATTTTTAAACTAGGGGCTAGTAGACAATTTATCATTGTAAAGGTGTTTTTGAGATCATATAAACTATTACCTATTGTAAATTTTATTATTATTAATATATCTATAGGCCTTCCACCTTTTTCCTAAAAAAAAAGATGGGTTTTATTCAAGAAGAATCGTGAAGGAATTTATCTAAGATGCTTGAATAAGACAAAAGCAAATGAAGTGTTGCAGTAATTACATGATAAATTTGGAACAACTCATGGAGTGCCTTTAGCTACTACACACCTCATCCTGAGAGTTGGCTACTACTGGCCAACTATTTTCAAAGATACTTCTAAACATGTAAAGCATTGTTACACATGTCAAATTGTTCCAAACAGAGGATGATTTAATGCTCAGCCATTACAGTTGGTGATGGAGATGCACCCTTTCTCACAATGGGGTCTAGACTTCATTGGCACCATCAATCCTCTATCGTCTATAGGTCATAGGTTTGTGCTAACTACTACCAATTATTGTACTCAATGGACTGAAGTGTGTCATAGAAAATAATGCACCACAGAGGTGGTAATCAAATTCTTAGAGGAAAGAGTTATTACCATGTTTGGAGTATCGTATGCGCTGGTATGTGATAATGGCCCTGATTTTTCCTTGTTAAAGTTTTATAATTGGGCATTTGAGTACGGTATAACATTGAAATTCTCATCTAACTATTATTCGCAGGGAAATGGGTTAGCAGAATCATCAAACAAGAATCTGTTGAATGTAATCAAGAAATTAGTTGAAAAGAATCCTAGAGAATGGAATTCTTTACTGAAATTTGTCCTTTGGGTAGACCGTACTAGGATGAAATCTGCATTAGGGAATTCTCCTTACCACTTAGTCTATGGGGTAGATCCTATATTGCCTATGAACATGAAAATCCTTACTTGGAAATTTGCTCAAGAGTACATTGGATTAAATGATCATACTGAAGCACGATTGTTGCAACTGATGCACTTAGATGAAAAACGTACTCAAGCTATAGATCATTTTTCTAAGCACCAATCTATGGTAAAATGATGGTTTGACAAAAGGGCTAGATTAGAAACTTTTATAGGATATCTGATTTAGTCTTGTATTGGGATAAAGCCCATGAGTGTAAAGGTGAACATGGTAAGTTTGAGAAATTATGGACAGGTCCTTACCAGGTGTCTGAAATTTTAGGTGACAGTACTTATAGACTTAAAACTTTGACTGGAGAATATGTCTCATTTCCTGTCAATGGGCAATTCCTGAAGCATTACTTCCAAGCTTAGTGTTGGTTGCTAGTTCTCCGGCTAGTCTATAAATAGGTTGTAAATAGTTTTTTTTTTTTTAATAGTTTTGTTTTGTAAATAGTTTTTGTTGTTTTTTTTTGTTGGGTGGTCGTTTGTTGCTTTGTTTTCTTTGCTTTCTGAGGTTTTGCGTGATTAGGTTATATGATAATTAGCAACCTTTGAAGGTGGTCAAAATAATAGAACATCAATTCTAGAAATGTGATATATGCTTTGATCGGAAATAGTCCTTTAATAATAGATGATTGGGGAATTGTTTGGTTCCTTTTACTTTAGCTTGCATAAATCATTTAGTTGATGTTGAACTACAAACACCCATATCTTAAATCATTCTACTGAAATGTGGGACAACAGTTGTTTGCATTGAGTGAAAAATCAAAAGGTGACCTTTGCCACCACTGTAATTCCCAACCTAATAGTGGGCTTCATTTCCTGCAAGTTGAAGCAAATGAGCTTACATTGAAATATCAAGAGAAAAAAAAATGAATAACAAATAAATATCAAAAGAAAAAATTCAACTCTTTAGGCTATCCAAATATCTCTACCGGGGCTACAGACACCTAACTGGCAATAGAGCTATGTTTAAGGGAATTACAAAGATAACCTTGTTGGGGCTATGGATGCTTGATTGGCAGCAAGGCTCTATCCAAGGTTGGCTTAAAAGGAATTACCAAATTATGTAGGTCAATGCAAACATTTCCTATGCTCTAAGTTTACTATAATGAAATAAACCAATTGTACACACGTGAGTTCATAATGTTTAATCTTATATGTTGGCTAAAGTGAAGACGAAATGTCAGAATGAGGGTCTAAATATTTATAATTTGAAGACTGAAGAAAGTTGAAAAATGGTTATTAGGTTCAAAATTGGCTTTCTATTGTTTTGTTAGTTTTGTTGGTTGCTAGTTTTGTGTGGTCTCACAACATGCCCCATTTTGCTCCTTGGCAAAATGTGGACCCCATTTTTTTTCTTTTGCCATTCTTTTCTTTCCTTTACCTTTGCTTGCTTCGATGTATTGCTCTCAGATGAAATGGTAAAATGTAAGTTTGGTTTCATCCTACCTGGTCATTGCTTAAATTCTTATCTTTCCTAGATTCAGAGTGTTGTGGTTTTCTCCCTAAGTTTTATCAATTTGTCGAACCCCAAAGTCCCGAAGTTGACGCGGTTGTATCAAGGACATTGTATCTTTGGCTGGTCCTAGTTTCCTGCCCTATTAATAAATCATCCTGGTGCACGCAAGTCATTTTTCTCCATTGGTTAGTCTGATGGTTGCTTTTTATTTCTTTAGCCAAAGGTCAGAAACCAGAGGTTCTGTTGCAAATGCATTAAAATCATTTTGGTGTTGCTCAAACCCGGTTCCCAGTTCCTCTCTTTGCACCTCGTTCTCATGGACCCAGTGGGTAAATATCCTAGTTCCCGGTAATTTTTCAAAGGTCTGGTACTGGATGATTCAAATGTTGTGATCATCAACGGTCACATATCCAAAAGGCCTTTGCCTCATAAGAATCAAAGTGACATGCAAGAGTGTCACGTAATTTTTTTGCGTTGTCTTCTTCTCTAGTGGTGGGTCTATGCAAAAACCAAGGTGTTCGTGATTTGAACTCTAATTTACCATGATTTAACCTTTATTCGAGAAAATTAATGCATTTTAAGAGGTAATTAATGAAGGTGGTGAACTACACATGTTCTTGGCACCACCTTGATCATGCAGTTACTTTTACAACACTTTACCTCGCAACATATTGCTAATTTGCAAGGACATTGAAAGATCAAGACTAATATTGCAGCGTGCAAAGAAAGGTAAACCTCGAGAAACCAAGAACACACCTACTGAGGGTTTCGAAGCTACATTCTAAAAATCATTTTTATCATCAACGAAATCAGGTATGTTTTGGATAACTGAAATTCTGCTAGTCATTTTGCACATGCATATCTTGAGATAATGGTATTTCCTCTGGTAATTGAAATTGTTGATTGTTTTAAAATAAATTTAACCAAATGGTAGATTGAAATTTTTATGAATTGTTGAAGATAACTGGTTAAATTTAACCCTAACTCGCACACAAGGCACATATCTGTAAAAAGATACAGGACACAGGTGAAAATGAGTACTTCTGAAGCAAGGCCAGAAAATGAATTTCAATATTTTGCTTTGCAAGCTATACCAGTTGGTGGGATAATAACTAGTACCCATACAGGATGGTTTTTTGATGTTGAATTCATTTCACAGGCCCGATAAGAAAACTCCTCTTAGTGTTTGAAGAATGTTATAGCAAGTGGGTTACATTTAGCAGCAGGGTTTCCGCTAGCGATGGAGGCCCCTAAATTGGTTATGCAATATTTAAATTGTTACAACCCAGATAAGAGAGTTGTTGAAAAGGAAAGAAGAATCTATGTAAATCTCTTCGTGAAAGGAATTATATATACATTTGGGCTCCTCACATTTCATCAGATCAAACTGGTAGATGTAAGAACAAAGGCTAAAACCTACGTGAGTGTCGAAGAGCATAATAGGAAAATTATAAGTACACAATAGTGCTAGGAGGAAATTACAAAGCAAATGAAGCCAATTATAAGATCTATGTTCAACCCAGATGTTCAAGATGTTATAACTATGTTAAGCAAGATAGTTGGACTTAGAGATGTTAGTAAGTTCGAGCCATGGATGTTCGTAATTATAGCCAAATTAATGGAAGACCCTATGCAGATGCATTGGAGAAGTTTTATTAGCGATGCACTACATGATTAGATGAAGAAATTTTGATAGTCAGGATGGTTTACTATGTCCTCATATGTGATTTATTCCTACGCCTTAAGGGGAAATAAGCAAGTGTTGAATAGAGTTGTTACCCTAGGAAAAGAAACAATGAATAGTCTAATATATGCTCATTTACCAAAATTACAGTTCATGAATAGAGGGAGCATTATCAAAGAGTTAATGATGTGTTTTCCATGAAGTTGGTAAGGATAATGGAAGGTGAAAAAGATAAATAGTTGTCTCTAGAAGCGCAAAGGATTATTAAGTAGGTTGGAGGTTGGTACATTTAGTTTCCCACTATCACCTACATCAGGGTGGAAGGGTTCGAAGGATGCCCTTTCATGTTGCCCAGGTACCCAACAAACAAATTGTTACTATTGGAATTGGTAAGACAGATGAAGCCATCTCATGCTCTTTTCAACGCGGCACAATAAAGAAGTTATGTCAAATTTCCCATCACAATGGGGAATTATAAGTGCAATGTGGCCAAAGTGGCCGATTTGTGTGAAGAGGAATTAAAGATGTACAAATTGGATTTTTTCACACTCCAAATAAATAACTATGATCCAGAGAGGAATATTTCCAAGTGGATAGCCAGAAAGCATGCCCATGTTCATCATTTAGAAGATTTCTAGCTCAATTGTGATGATGAACACGAAGTAAGGAAAAGATCATATCAAAGGTTGTCATTGCAATCGACGTGGATTCTTAAGCTCCATGACATTCCAGATCAATTGGATGAAGATGATAGAGATGTTTTGAATCCGGTTTATAATTCAACTAAGGTTTATGATGAACCTATTATGGATACAAATTATCAAAGCAAAGAAATAACAACTGTTGAAGAAATTTCTAAACAAGTTTTGGTGCATACTTAATGATGGATAATGATTATAGTAAATCTTTAAGAAAAGTTAGGGTTAGGCCCACATACTCACTCAATACAAAGAAGAAACAGAGAGAAGAAGGTGAGTCAGGTATGAGGAGCCTCGTAAGAAGAAAAGAAAAGCTAGCAACGCAGATATAGTTGTGCATATCAAGGAGAGAACTCTCGATACCTCAAGCCAGAGAGTTTCATTGGCACCAACTAGCCAACATAAAGAAATTGGACCAAGGTCAAAGTGATAGTGAAGCCTAGAGCGGCATCTTCTTCCATGGAAAAGCCAACGATTTGGCTTATGACTAATGAACAAGTGAATGAAAACAAATACTCGTGCTTAGACAAGGTCTGCATCCCAAAGATGCAGCATTATTTACTTCTCCCCCTTCAGTCAATACGGCTGTAGTAAAATAGACATAGGCAAAGACTCCTATGGCTCTAGACAGGAGTTCTGAACTAAACGAAGAGAAAATCAGGGAACAAATGGAGAAATGGGCTGCCATGATGGAATGAATAAAAGATAAGAAATCTAAGGAGAAATCCATGGTACAGCCAATGGTGGAAGAAATGCTAGATACAAGGTCAATTTAGATAGATGTTGAAGTAGAAGAATTCATAAGAGGAACACTCACCCCAGAGGTCGAAAACCCAAAAATACTTGTTGAAAAGGAAATAAGGGAAGTTGTAGGTCAGGTTTCCATTGAGTATGTTGTTATTGAAGATACAATGGATTCCTAGCTTCTCTTAGGGAATAGTTAAAATGATATTGAACAATCGTAGGTTTTTGAAAAGACAAGAGAAGACCAGGTTGAAGTTGGAAATATAGAGCCTTCACAAAATTTGGATGGCATGGTGAGGAATGAAGATAATCTTGATGTAGCAAGACATGAAGAAAGTGATGCCCCAAAGGCTGATATTGAGCACATGGATGGACAGGAAAATATAAGTCTTGGAGATGAAGAGACGGTGTTAAATCTCGATAATCCGAAATCCATGCCAGTGAATACTAAAAATGTTCCATTCCTAGAGGATGTGACAGGCAAGGTTGAAAATGTAAGAGGAGAAGTTCCTAAGTGTACTGAAGACCAGGAACAAAGAAATGTTGTAGAGGTAGAATATAATGAAGATACACCTGATTGGTTAATCAGGGAATTGGCTTCCCCATTGGAAGTGGAATTAGTACCTCTAGATCTCAAGAACTTAATGCAAGAAGTGGAAACTCCTAAACCTAGGCGAAGAGAAAAAACAAAACATGTTATGTAGAATAATGCAAATGGAGGAAGAACACTCCATATAGCTACTTCGATAGTGGATAAAAGCAAACATGAGATAACGCCTAAGGAGTACAAAGTGATGACTATCAATGTTGGACATTCATCCTTCGGGCAGGAATTAGAAGAAATGAAGATGAATTAAGAGACAACTATCACCAAGGTACATAAAAGTAAGCAAAAGAAAAGAGGGAAGAAAGAACGGATTTCCTATTTAGAAATTTTTATAGTATCATTAGCCCAATCTAGTCAAGCACATGCCAAATTGCCTTAGAATCTAGTACTCGTGTCATGGGAGTAGGTGGATGCTAACGCAACACTTCGCCATAAAATTAGTGTGTTTGAAGAATAGATGGAGTACTTGGTAAGGCAAGGGGAAGAACTAATCATAGAAGTGATTGGGAAGTACAAAGAGGCATACCATTGGTACGAAAAGTCCAAAAGGTTAGAAGGAGAATGCAGATTTCAACAGGAACAAATTGATGCTTAAAGGCGAAACTTAAAGGATCTCATGCAGACAAATGTCCAGGAATTGATAAGTGAAAAGATAATCACGGAACAAGAGGTTCCGATGTGTAGAAAATGGAAGAAATAGATAAATTGGGAAGGTGATGCCTTAATGCAATGTGTAGAGGGATTTGAGAAAATCACAGAGAAATGCAATAAATTGATTGACAAAGATCAAGGTTTCATTGAAATGCTAGCACGACAGGATTGTGATCCTTGGATGCTAGGACAGTATGGTAAAGAAGTAAGAGCTTTCAAGGAATGGCTTGAAAGAGTGAATAAGGACCCTTCTCATTCGGTAAATTGGGAAGTCATTGATGACATTATACAGTGCAAGAATTCCATGGTCAAATATGAAACATAGAAGATGTCGAGGAATGCTAATATCCTCCAGATATCAGAAAATTATGCCAAGCTCACATATAGCTCAAAGGTAATTCAAAAAATTTCAAAAGAACATATGCATCAAGTATTGGTGGCCTTTCGGGAGTATCAATTGAAGAAAGGTGAAGAAGAGTTATCAAACTCGCAGTTTGATGCAACAAAATGAATAACTGGATATCAGATACTGGAGGATAGCACAAGGATATGTTGTTGAAAGTAATTTTGTAGGTTGTTCCCCGTCCCGGTGGAGGAGTACCGTCTCAGAATTTGAATAATACCAATACCCTTGTTTTGTGTGAAGCATTTGCGTACCGGGGCTTGGAGTTGAAGACTAATGCTGATGAAGAAGTCAAATCTTTGACTTTGTCTAGAAGATTCCAATGACAACTGGCGTCTGCTACATGTTTTCTGATTTTATGTTTATGATTCCCTTTGATAGACATAAGTTTAAACTTTTGGGGCCTTGTTCCTATAAAAGGTCGTTTGATGATTTACTTTTATTTTTAAGTTCAAAATTTGTGGGTGTCGAAAGAGCCAAAACTTCTTTAAGTTTTGTTCTTTTTTCTTGTTTTTTGAATCATTCTAGATTAAAAAAATTTATGCACATAGAAGCTAATCAATATCAAAGCTAATTTGAAAGCTACCGCCTAGTATGAAATCATTTTTAGCTAGTTGTTTGTTCAGCTAGGAAAGACTGTATGTTGCGTCGTTTAAGGGTGCATACAAAACCTACCTGGTGTCAAAATAAACCTCCCTTTCTTTAAAATCTTCGCATCATTCTATGTCTGGCTGTGAAGCAATCTGGTGAAGTATAGAGTGGTTTTCTTTGATTTGGTTGATTCTTGGGGCATGCGTGGATAATACCCGAGAGCAATTTTACTTTTCAAGTATTTTTTATGCTTTATTTTATTATAGATGTTTAAATTTTAGAAAATGTTCCAAAAAAGAGATGAATGAATGGAAATTTTATTGCAAATATTTTGTTTCCATCATATTGTTGAATGCTTAAAGCTAAATCTACTTAAGTGATAGAAAAGTTGTTTAAAATTCATGAAATATTATTGCATATCTATTGATTTCATGAAATGGTCGGATGACCGAAGTAAGAATATCTTCCACCAATCCTTATGATTCCTTTTAGAACCAAAAATTACCATTTACCCCTCTTGATTAATATCATTGTCACAATGAACCCTAACACAAACCTAGTATGGTCAAGAACTGACTTAAACGAACCTTGGGATTAAGCTAAGTCAACCTGAGATTTAGGTTACCCTGGTTCAGTCTTTTAAATAAAGATAGGTTCCCACGGTCTGTCTATGAGGATTTATCTGCACTATTGGTGTACAACTAACATCATGATCAACAGGAACTAGCACTAGAAGGAGGGATTTTTGTTGTTCTTTGCTTTCGTTAAGGTTGAAGTTGGAGTCTCTCAAAACCACTAGGTCTCGGTCTAGTAATCCTCGTGTAACTTTTTTAAAATTAGTAGTCTAAAGTCATCGAGACCTCAAGGGTCCAGAAGTGCAAGTATGATATTGCAAAATCCGACTATTGTTATACCTACCCCACCTGCAATGATGGCTTTCTTTAATGTAGAGTCACTAATCCAGTTTGCTATGTACAGTGATCTAAAAAATCTAGACAAATTGTGTCCTAAGTATTACCTTCACAAAGACGTAGAAGAACGTATTAGTATCTTTAAGGATACACGTTTCAAAGCAAGGATACAACACAAAGATGTTGTATGTAGGATGTTTCCATATACCTTGAGCGATGAAGTTTACCAATGGTACATCAACCTGCCTCGTAACTCAATTAGATCATGGAAAGATATAGAAAATCAATTTTTAGCCAAGTTTAGAACATCGGTTGATCTTGCCTTGTTATATCACCAGTTTGCTCAAATCAAAAGGTTTGATGGTGAACCTATAACTTCTTTTAATGATAGGTTTCAAGAGGCTTATTCTAGGTTACAAGCATCCTACGTAGTGGATAATTTGTTTTCCATCACAGTTTATTATAGAGCAGTAGATCCTTTAACTGTTATGTTTGTGAAATGAAGGGAAAATCCTCTCACTACTTTACCAGAAGCCTAAGCTGAAGTTGTAAGTGTAAATTTAGAAATGAAACACCTCAGAAGGGGATCATCTGCAAATGACAGAAATGGATTGAATAAGTATCATGTTCTGAGTGTGAATGGAGTTTCGGTAAATCATCCAATGACTCCTAATTATTTTCCTTTAGTGGTCCAAAATGGGATGTTTCCTCAAAACACTTTCTTCCAATCAGGAAATAGTCAAGCTCTAGACTCGCATCCTAGGCTAGCTATCATAGATTTGCATCTTAATAGAAATTCTTTCTTCTTGCATGCTCAAGAGAGTCAAAAGGTTAAAACTCCAGATGATAATGAAGAAATTAAGGAAATCACAGTTCAACTCAAAAGATTAACCACAGAGGTTACACAATTAAGAAATTAGAATTTCTATTCTCAGAGTAATAATCAAAGTTTGCAAAGTTGAGCATTTAATGCTCCTAGAGGACCTAGACCTTGGAACACACGGCCAAATAATGGAGGAATATCCACACCTTTAGATAAGGCTAATTCCTCCAATGATAGACCTATGTCAAAGGTGAATTTAGTTGGCCTTGCGATGAACAATTGGTGTAGAATCCACAACAAAAATGCTCATTTTAAAGTGGATTTTCCACAGTCTAAAACTACCTCGGATATTTTTCTAGTTGCTATGAATCACAATGAATAGTGTGACTCTCATCCTCCTAAAGGGAATGAATTAGTTCTAGTAGGATATGATGTTGCTTTGGTTCTTGAAAATTATGAATGTGTCGAGTTACCTGCTGTTGTCAAGAGTCATACTTATGAACATGAAGGAGATAGTTCAACCATGACTTTAGAAACATACATGTTTCCTTATCAAGATGAAAATGAACCTCAGGGAAAAGTTGACGAAATTCATGCTTTTCAACAATATTCGAAAGGACATAGCTATGACCTGAGAAGTAATGCAAATGGTGGAAGTAAATTCAAAGGGTTGTTGACTACGTCAATCCTGCCAAATAACTTTAATACTCCACCCGACGATAAGTCGAGTAATACTCCAAGGTTTAAAGTGAACTCTCAATGTAACTCATCAAACTTTTCATGAAGTGAAAAGGTAGATTTCGTTGATCAAAACAATTTGACTAATTATTTAGTGGAAGAGATCAAAAGGGTAAGAATCAACCTCTTTATCATAATTGCTCAAAACGCTTGTAATCAGGAAATCTTTTTTGAATACCTTAGAATATTTTACAAAAGAAGGAAAATTCAAAGAATCTCAAGTGAAGGATAACTCCATTAAGGAAAAAGAAAAAAACATTATTCCTATGGAGGATACAAAAGTACCTTTTATAAAGGGAAAATAGAGTCCCAGCCATATTTGCTCACATTGAGAATATTTGGTAAAAATCTTCATAATTGTTTAGTAGATTCTGGAGAATCTACTAATGTGATTCCCTTGTCCATATGTCAAATGCTAGGTTTAACTCCAGAAAATTCTCTGAAGAAAGTCATTCAACTTGTCAAAACTGAAGTAAATGTAGTCGAAGAATTAACCAATATTCATATGCAGCTAGCATCAGATCCCAGGATTCAATATTATATAGATATTCATGTCATTTAGATACTTGATACTTACGAGATGCTATTGAGTAGGGATCAGTCAAAGACTTTGAACAGATACATGGCCACCGATTTCTCACATATGTGCCAACCATGGAAAGGAGTTCCTAATCAAATCAAGATTGAGAAAGAGCCACAAATGAAATATATGATCACTGATTACAATAAAAAAAATGTTCTATACATTGATGTAGAACCAAGGGTTTATAAGATTTGAAGTTCACGAGTTAAAATAGAAGTTTTCATGTGTAATGTTGAAAAACATAATCAGATAACTCTCGGAACGAACATGTTATTCAAATTGGATTATGATTCCTCAGAAGAAGATAATAGTCATTTAGACAAATTTTGGAAGAATATTGGTATAGAAGCTCGAAAGAGTAGGAAAATTGAAAATTCAATAAAAATATTTTTGTTGCAGGGTTGGTGTAAGCTACACAATTTTGCACATTCAGAAGACAAATGCATGATGTGCTTAGAAATCATTCATAGAATTGAAAGCTAGCATTGTTCAGAAAACACTACGCTTGATAGGCCTAAACCTGAGATACATGGAAATAAAATGCAAGTCGAGCAAATTGAAAATGTTAATTTATCCACTCTCAAGAACACTACGCTCAAATCTACTAATGATCAAACTTGGACCCTTAGTATCAATGGATCTAAATCGATACCAGGAACTGGAATTGGAGTTTAACTCATCAGTCTGCAAGGTAAGTCTTTTCTTGTTGCTTATCGATTACAGTTCTAATGTACTAACAATGTGGCAAAATACGAAGCCCACATTCACGGTTTGACACTCACGATCAAGAAGAAAGTCAAGATTCTCAAGGTTTTTGGTGATTCAGAGTTGGTGGTCAGGTAAGTTCGAAAGCACTATATTTGTCATTACAAACACTTTTCTAGTTACCGACACAGAGTGTGGGATTTGATAGAAGATTTTGATGCCTTTAACATTACTCACATCCCACAAAGATTCAATCAGAGAGCTGATGCTCTAGCTATTGCCACTAGTTCTCTAGAACCTTTGGATGCTTTTGATTTGAGAATGTTTATAGTTCAGCTAGTGCAATTACCCTCGGTTCCTGATAATGTTACAAATTTTTAGTTGTTTGAAGATGAATGTCACATATTGGAATTTATTACAAACATCGATATCTTTGAGGCATAGATAATTGAAGAAATAGATCGCCTAGATGGTGAAATTCAAGATGAATAATTAGCTCAAGCTAAAGATAATACTATTTCGAAAGGGATAATTGAGTTGGAGAGATTGTTTGATGTAGATCAGGTACTCCGACAGAAAGACCTGCCCAAAAGGGACGGAGGGCAATCTGAATTATATAATTTGAATACTAAAGAAGATCCCAAGAATGTGTTTATAGGGAAGGTTTGTAGCATAGAAGAAAGAAAAAATATTGTGTAGGAACTTAGAGATTATTGGAAGGTTATAGCATGGACATATGAAGATTTGAAAACTTATGATACTTCCATTATCACTCATACAATCCCGTTAAATCCTGATGTAAAACCTTTCTAACAAAAGCAATGGCCTGTAAATGCACTCTTGGAACCTTTGATCTAAAAGGAAGTACAAAAGCTCCTCTTAACCCGAATGATTTTTTCTATTAGACATTCTACTTGGGTGGTGAATTTAGTGCCTTTCAAGAATAAGAATGGAGATATATGACTGTGTGTGGATTTCTAGAATCTTAATAAGGCATCTAAAAAGGATAATTATCCTCTAGCTTCATTGGAAGAAATGTTACAAATTGTTAATGGTTCACAGATGATGTCCTTCTTGCATGGATTCTTTGGATACAATCAGGTAATGGTTGCGAAGGAAGATAGGATGAAGACAACGTTCACTACAAAGTGGGGAACTTTCGCTTCTAGAAGGATGCCATTTGGATTGATAAATGTTGGAGCCACATTCTAGAGACCTATGGATTATGCCTTTCGAGATTTGATAGGCAAGTGTATCATTATATTCATGGATGACATCATGGTATTTTCAAAGAGTAGAGGAGATCATGTCTGCAATCTCAGGGCAATATTGCAAAAGTGCAAAACTTATGGAGTTTCACTAAATCCTAAGAAATGTATTTTTCGGGGTGACTAAAGGAAAATTGTTGGGACATATTATTTCTGAAAGATATATTTCAATAGAACCAGATAGAGTGAGTTCTTTACTCAAATTACAGCCCCCAGGAAGTAAAAAGAATTAAAATTATATTTCGGTAAGATCAATTTCATCCAAAAAAAAATTATCGAATTTTCCGAGATAGTGAAACCACTCAGTGATTTGTTAAAAAAAGATGCAAAAATTGAGTGGACAAATGAAGTTAAACTCGCCTTTGAGAATATGAAAGTTGTGATTGTGGAAGCACCAGTTCTGGTAAGTCCAGATTATGTTAAATCTTTTTATATTTACTCTTTTGCTTTCGGTCATATGTGTGCAGCGGTGTTGACACAAAGGGGCAAGAATAAAGAAGAAAAGTTGATTGCTTTTATGAGCACTCCATTTAAAGAAGTAGAGCTCAAATACATGGATGTTGAAAAACAAGCCTTTTCTTTGCTTAAAGCAGTGCAAAATTCTGACATTAAATTCTTAGAAGTATAGTCAACGCTATCATCCCTAATGTTGGAGTAAAAATGTTGCTAATACAGAGCGAGCTCGGAGAAAAGAGAGCTAAGTGGGTTACGATTTTGCAAGAGTTTGATTTAGAGATTATACCCATGAATTGGTCTGGGGACAAACCTTAGTTAAATCTGTTGCAAGAATGGAAAGATTGGAGGTGTTGTCATTGATGTCAACTGGTCAACTGGTTATCCACTAGTTGTTGTTGGTTGTATATGTCAAGGATATTGAGAAAATTTTAATAAAGATATGTTGCAGGTGTTCAGTGGTTGCTCCGAGTTTTGGTCTGGCTTTACTCCTATGATTGTGCAGTTCAGATATGTTGTTCATGGGTGTTAGAAGATGCTATATCCATATTTTTGGTTGTTGGTTTGTAGTACAGTGCAAGTTGTGTTCACCAGTTGTGAACTGTGGTTTTCTATGTTTCTAATTGAGGTCTAAGAGAAATGTTGTTGGTCTATATGTCTCTTTGATGAAGTCTTATGGCATGTGGTTCTAAATTTAAGTTGCCTTGATTGTATTGAAGTTAATTTTGGCATTTGGAAAGTTCGTGCTTAATGCTATTATGTGTTTTACACTAGTTTGGTCGACCTTGTGTGAAATCCTACTTTCGAGGATGATGAAGCATGTTGGATCTATTTGGGTCCCTATAAAGGGTGTGTTTGGGTCACCCTCATTCTAATTCCACCCTAGGATGTTTTGGCACCGACCTAATTTGAATTTGGATTTGGATGGCTGACTTTGGATATGTTTCAAAGTTGAAGATGGTATAAATGCAAGATGAGTTAAGTGATAGAAAATATACAAGAGCGCAGAAGAAGAGTGATAAGAGAAAAGAGAAAGTACGGTTTGATGCAACATTGATATTATTCAATAAGTGTGTGTGTTGCAAGTGTGGCAGATCAGTGTGAAGCTTAATGTCAATTTTCTGGATGCAGTGAGCAGAAGGTGACCTCTATCATTCATGCAAGTTGATCGAGTGATTGTGGTGGAATCCTTTGTTGCATTGGGATTGTAGTCTCTCTGTAACAAATCTTCTTTTTATTCTTTGTATCTCTGTGGTAGTGAACCCTCTAGGTTGTTAGCCCTATTTGATAGTGAGTCCTTGTTCTGGATAGTGATTCCTTGTTTCAAGCAGTGAGCCTTATTTTAGGCAGTGAACCTCTTGTAATCTATTTTGATATTCTCTATAGTGTGAGTTAATCCTCACCGTGGTTTTTCCCTCATTGGGTTTTCCATGTAAATCTAGTGTTATTGTGTTTACGTGTTGGATTTGAGTTTCTACATTAGCATTTGATGATTAATCATTTAAGTAGTATTAAGTATTAGTTTTGGTGATTGCATTAAAGGTTTAATTCTATGACAACATATTCACCCCCACTTGAGTTTTCCTATTCAACAATTGGTATCAGAGCAAGGTTCCTTGGTGAAGAGCTTAACCGCTAGAGGAAGGTCAGGGATGGCTGGCAAAATGGTTTTTGTTTATCCGAAGTTCGATGGAACTAATTATGGTATATGGAAAGCATCAATGGAAGAATATTTGGAATATTACGGATATGATGTGGAGAAAGCTTACAAAAATCCTTACACTCCTCTTGCTAATGGTTTGAGTACACTTGAAGAGATCAAAGCACATGAAGTGAACACTAAGGCGAAGTTCATCTTGAAGAATAGTTTGGTACATTCCGAGTTGATTAAGGTTCAGAATTTGAAGATGGCTAAGGAAGTCAGGGATGCTTTGGAAAGAGCGCATGATGGTGATGAAAGATTCAAAGAAGCGAAACTACAAAACTTGGACACAGTTTGATCTTCTACATATGCCTAAAGATGATAGTATTAAATCTTATGTACAAAGATTGGATGAGATAGTGGTCAGAATGTGAGGACTTGGTGCTACTATAGATGAAACCAGGATTGTAAAGAATATTTTCAGAACTCTTCCTAATGCTCATAGTGAGAAGGTGAGTGTTATTGAGCAGACAATAGATTATAAAACCTGTACTAAGGATCTGTTGTTAGGATTTTTGACATCTTATGAGATGAGGAAGCCAAGTCTAAGGAATGGGTGCAAATTAGAGACTACTTTTAAACCTACAAAAGCTGAAGATCCAGATGAAGAAAACTTTGATGAAATAGAAGCTAACTTTCTAAGAAGAATGAGGAAAGGCTCTAGTAAGCATGAAGGTAAGTTTCCCTTTAAGTTCTTTAGTTGTGGAGAAATAGGTCATTATGTTGCAATTTTTTTGGAAAGACCTAAAAGAAATAAACAAATATATGAGAAGGAAAAGAAAGGAAAGAAGATTAATAGAGCTTACTATGTGAATGAGAATGCTAGTATATCTGATGAGGATTTAGAATATAAAGATCCTGATGACAATGAATGCTTTTTCTTGGCGATTAAGGATGAACCTACTTCTACTAATTCTTTAAAACAGGTAAAAGAAATCCCTCCGAAGGAGAAAAATAAAGATACGGTTATCTCTTCCCTACATGCTAAACAAGAGAAGAATTTTTGGGTAGTTGACAGTGGTTGTTCACATCACATGACTAGTGATAAAAGTAAGTTTGTTAAGCTTGAAAATATGATGGAGACTTGGTTATGTTTGGAGATGATACTGGTGCTAAAATTTGTGGGATAGGTTCAATGAGTTTTGATGGAAAGCATCATACTGATGATGTCTACTATGTTAAGGTTTTAAAGCATAATCTATTGAGTGTTGGTCAAGATGCGTAGAAAATGATATGATCTTGTGTTTAAGGATGAAAGATGTGAGATCCGGAAAGGATACGGAACATTGATTGCTACATGAAAGAAATCTAAAGGGAATATCTATCAATTTAAGGGTGTTTATGGACGATGTTTTATGACTCAGATTAATGACAGTTGTTTATGGCATAGGAGAATGTGTCATATGAATTTTAATAACTTGGCAAGGATTAGTGTTGTTCAAGCCGTGAGAGATTTACCGAGAATTACGAAGCCTGCTAATGCTATTTGCAGGAATTGTCAGTTTGCAAAGTAAGCAAGAAATCATTAAAGATCAAAGGGACAGTCCACTACCAGACTACTGGATTTAGTTCATACAGATCTTTGTGGTCCTACAAGAGTAAGAAGTATAGTTGGTGAAAGGTACTTTATGCTTTTAATTGATGATTATTCTAGATATACATGGGTTATATTTCTTAGAGAGAAATCAGATGCATTAGATAGTTTTAAGGCATTCAAAACTATGGTTGAAAATGAACTAAACTTGAAGATAAAATGCTTAAGGTCTGACAGAGGTGGAGAATTCACCTCCCATGAGTTTAAAATGTTTTGTGAAGTGCATGGAATAAAAAGACAGTTATTTTCTCTGAGAACTCCTTAGCAGAATGGAGTTCTTGAAAGGAAAAATCGAATAGTTCAAGAAGCTGCTAGATCAATGATTACTGAGGCTAGTTTACTGGAAGTTTACTAGAAAGAAGCTATTCATACTGATGTTTATGTATTCAATTGATTTCAAGCAAGAGAAAACAATACAAATACTCCCTATGAGCTATGGCATGGAAGAACTCCTACTATTAAATATTTCAAGGTATTCGGAAGCAAGTGTTATATCAGAAGGGATGAAGAAAATTTGGGTAAGTTTGATGCAAGAAGTGATGAAGGCATTTTTCTTGGATATTCTACTAATAACAAGGCATACAGATGTTTCAATAAAAGACTGAGAAAGATTGTAGAGAGCTCTAATTTCAAGGTTGATGATACAATAAAGAATTCTATTGACATTGATGGATATGTATCTGATGAGCCTGACTATATAAGAATAGAAGATATTGTGGAAGAACGTGAAAAATATGAGCAAGGGAAGCAAGACGAAAATAATGAAATAGAAGAAGATGCTTCGGTGATGTCCCCTAAGACATTGAAATATGTATAGAAGAATCATTCAGAAAATCAAACTAGTGGAGACAAGACAAAAGGTGTGTTAACCAGAAGTAGAGCTCCTACTGAAGTGAATCTATGTTTACTTTTTGAGATTGAATCGAAGATTCTAAGGGAAGCTTGTAAAGATGAACATTGGAAGGAAGAAATGAAAGAAGAGCTTATGCAGATTGAGAAGAATAAAACTTGGGAACTGGTCCCGAGACTAGCAGATAAAAACATCATTGGATTGAAATGGGTATTTAGAAATAAATTGAATGAGAATGGAGAAGTTGTTAGAAACAAAGCGAGGTTTGTGTGTAAAAGCTACTCACAAGTAGAAGGCATATATTTTCAGGAACAAATTTCTCCAATAGCAAGAATGGAAGCTATAAGGATGTTCTTGGCATTTGCTGCTCATAAAGACTTTAAGGTCTATCAGATGGATGTCAAGTTAGCATTTTTGAATGGTGAACTAGAAGAAGTTTATATGGAGCATCCAGAAGGATTTCAGTTAACAGATCAACCAGATATGGTGTGTAGATTGAAGAAAGCTTTATATGGGTTGAAGCAAGATCCTAGAGCTTGGTATGCAAGGTTAGACATGTATTTGATTTAGCAAGGTTTTAACAAAGGTACTGCAGATAGTAATCTTTACTTTAAAATTGAAAATGACATAATCTTGATTGTAGTAGTGTATGTTGATGACATTATCTTTGGAGGAAATGAAAATATGTGCAAGAGGTTTGCAGAAGAGATACAAAAATAATTTGAAATGTTTATGTTTGGGGAGATAAATTTCTTTCTTGGGCTACAAATTAATCAAACAAAGAAGGGAATTTTCATTTCACAGACTAAGTATGTGAGAGATATGTTGAAGAAGTTTGGGATGGATGGTTCCAAACTGGTAAGTACTCCTATGGTGATTGCCTGCAAATTGGGTAATAATGATGATTCACTTGAGGCTAATCAGAGCAAGTATAGATCTATGATTGGTAGAATATTGTATTTGACTTCTACTACACCGGATATCATGCATGTTGTCTGTCTTATGGCTAGATTTTAAGAAGACCCTAAGGAATCTCATGTTGCTATTGTTTAAAGAATTTCCAGATATTTAAATGGCACTCTAGATTATGGATTGCGGTATCCTAAAGATACTGATTTTAAACTTAGTGCCTATACAGATGCAGATTGGGTTGGATGTGTAGATGACATGAAAAGTACAAGTGGTGGTGCATTCTTTCTTGGATGCAGATTGGTGGCATGGTCGAGTAAAAAGAAAGATTCAAACTCCTTGTCTACTACTGAAGTTGAGTCTATTGCTACTACATCTTGGTGTACACAAGTTCTATGGATGAAACATACATTGAAAGATATCACAATGGTATATGATGATCCCATTTCTATTTTTTGTGATAATACAAGTGCAATTAATAGTTCAAAGAATCATGTGATGCACTCAAGGATAAAGCATATATCTATCAAATGTCATTTCTTGAGAGGTCATAGAGAATGAAGTAAAGCTTGAGTATGTTCCGACAAAGGATCATATTGTTGATATTTTCACGAAGGCTCTTCCTAAAGATACTTTTGAGTATCTCTGGGAGAAGTTAGGGGTCATTTCCCATCCTTTCTTAAACTAGATGCATATGGAGATGCATCAATCCCGTGGATCTATGGATCTATCTTTCTTTTGGGCTGATGTTTTGGTGGCTACCTCTCAAGGGGAGCAAGTAGTATTAGGTGTTGTCATTATGACCATTCTATTTTTCATGTCAAAGGAGAAATCAATGTAAAATATTCTTTTGCATTTGTCATTGATGTCAAAGGGGAAGAAGAAGCATGTGAAAAAGGAAGGGAAGAATGAGAGAAGAAGCGTATAAGAAATTATCTTCTAAGGGGGAGAAAATGAAAAGTGCATTCAGAGCTTGTATGTTGTCTTTGATAGTTTTTCACATCATGTATTTCCATCAATGACAAAGGGGGAGATTGTTGCAAGAATGGAAAGATTGGACGTGTTGTCATTGATGTCAACCGGTCAACTGGTTATCCACTAGTTGTTGTTGGTTGTATATGCCGAGGATATTGAAAAAATTGTAATAAAGATATGTTGCAAGTGTTCAGTGGTTGCTCCAGGTTTTGATCTGAATTTACTCCTATAATTGTGCAGTTTAGATATGTTGTTCATGGGTGTTAGAAGATGCTATATCTAGATTTTTGGTTGTTGGTTTGTTGTACAGTGCAAGTTGTGTTCACTACTTGTGAATTGTGGTTTTCTATGTTTCTGCTTGAGGTCCAAGAGAAATGTTGTTGGTCCAAATTTCTATTTGATGAAGTCTTATGGCATGTGGTTCTAAAGTTAAGTTGCCCTGATTGTATTGAAGTTAATTTTGGCATTTGGAAAGTTTGTGCTTAATGGTTCTATGTGTTTTACACTAGTTTGGTCGACCTTGTGTGAAATACTACTTTCAAGGATGATGAAGCATGTTGGATCTATTTGGGTCCCTATGAAGCGTGTGTTTGGGTCACCCTCATTCTAATACCACCATAGGATGTTTTGGTGCTGACTTAATTTGAATTTGGATTTGGATGGTCAACTTTGGATATGTTTCAAATTTGAAGATGGTATAAATATAAGATGAGTTAAGTGATAGAAAATATACAAGAGTAAAGAAGAGCGACAAGAGAAAAGAGAAAGTATAGTTTGGTGCAACATTGATTCTATTTAGTAAGTGTGTGTGTTGCGAGTGTGGAAGATCAGTGCGAAGCTTAATGCCAAGTTTTCGGATGCAGTGAGCAAAAGGTGAACTCTATCATTCATGGAAATGAGCACTCCAGGTTGTTAGCCCTATTGGAAAGTGAGTACTTGTTCTGGATAGTGAGTCCTTGTTTCAGACAGTGAGCCTTATTTTCAGGCAGTGAGCCTCTTGTAATCGGTTTTGATATTCTCTATAGTGTGAATTAATCCTCACCGTGGTTTTTCCCTCATTGGGTTTTCCACATTAATCTAGTGTTATTGTGTTTCTGTGTTGGATTTGAGTTTCTGCATTGGCATTTGATGATTAATCATTTAAGCAGTATAAAATATTAGTTTTAGTGATTGACTTAAAGGTTTAATTATGTGACAATTGATTCACCCCCCCTCTCAATTGTCCTATTCAATAAAATAAATTGCTAAGATTGATCCACAAATCTCTAGCCAACAATACACAATGGATGTAAAAGATCAAGACGATTGGTATTTGGATATATGGCATTACCTAGTTAGCCATAATTGCCTTGATCATATGCAAAGAAATC
>VDFB02047230.1:492442243-492514101 GCA_007258455.2 Sequoia sempervirens | reverse complement strand
ATAGTAAACATTATTAGTGTTATGCTTGCCATCAAAATTGATTGAACCTATTCCACAAATCTTAGCTCCTAAATCATTTTGAAATTTAACGAGTCACCATCATATTTTTTAAGTTTAACAAACTTACTCTTGTCTCTGGTGATGTGATTAGAGTAGCCACTATCAATAACCTAGTAATTCTTATCCTCTTTAACATGAAAAGTAGATACCAAAGTACCTTCAACCTTATCATTCTTCTCCATAATACATTCCTTCATACAACTTTCAGAATTAGTAGAACTAGATTCTTGTTTTATAGCCAGAAACATGCATTCATTGTAATTGAAGTCTCCATAATCATAATCATAATCATAATCATAAATACCAACATATTCTCTAACATAGTAAGCTTTCTTAATCATCTTTCCTTTATTATCCTTACTCTTATTGTTTACAACTCTCTTTGGACATCTAGAAGCATAATGGCCTATATCACCATAGCTAAAACATTTGAAAGGTAATTTACCTTTGTACTTACCGATTCCCTTCTTCATTCTTCTCACAAAATTAGCTTCCACAACATCAAGATCTTCTTCATCTGAATCTTCAACCTTTTTTGATACTCCAGCTTTGAAATCAGTCTCCACAGCTATACCATTTTTCAAACTTTTTTCCCTCATTTCAAAAGAAGTTAGTGTACCAATCATCTTATCTCTAGAATAAGTATCAAGATTTACAATTTCCACAATATAAGATACCTTTTCACTATAAGAATCAAGAAGAGATATGAGAACTTTATTTACCACTTTAGATTCTTTGACTTGTGCACCAAGACCTCTCATTGCGCTCACCAACTCATCAACTCTTTGCATGTAGATTTTCATTGTTTCATCTTCGGATATATGTAGGGTCTCAACTTGTGCCATCAAATTCTACAACTTTGATTATTTGAATTTTTCATCTCCTTCGTAAATGCTTTCTATCTTATCCCAAACCTATTTAGCAGTCTTCAAACTCATAACTTTTACTAATTCAGTATTTGAAAGACTGTTCACAATAATAAATCTTGCCTTAGCATTGATCTCATGCACCTTGATCTCTGCTCTTGTACTTGGACCATTTGCAGGTGGAGTATATGCATTATGATAATCCTTTTCAACCTAAAATCCCTAAGCTACCAGATATCCTTCCATCTTTCTCTTCCAGAATGCATAATCTATGCCATCGAATCTAGGGCATTCTAAAGAAACCTTGTTCACCATCCTGGATCTACCTCAAGCATCTAAGCTCTTCTCCAAGGAAACTCAATCTCATACCAATTGTTGAATGAACAAGACAACTAAGAGGGGGTTGAATCAGTTGTATCTAGTCAAAACATCAAAACCCTCAACAGTAATCAGGTCTACATGCATTCAATAAACCCTTATTTTGTTAATGTGATTAATCATGAAATATAGATAACAAAAATTGAAATAGCAACACCATACACAAGAGAATACTAAATTTACATGGGTAACATAGTGAGGGAAAAACTACGGTGAGGATTAGCTCACAATATAAGTAATTACAAAACCAGTACAAAGGGGCTCACTGCTAGAATAGGACACACTCTCCAAAAAGGCTCACAACCAGGGCTCACTTCTACAAAAAGAACAAGAATATAGAAGAGAAATGTTACACAAAGAACACTTTCTCAATGCAACAAGGAATCCACCATAATGCACCAACACTTTCACAGTCTTGTTTGAAATATTTCAGACACCTTCGACTCACTGCATTCAAGAATATAATACTTTGAAGTTCACACTGCTCTGCTCAAATTCACATCACAAACATCACTTGCATTGACCTCACATCTATCTTTCTTCGCTGTTCATTCTCTCAACTCACAATAACTCCACTCTTATTTATCTCATCCTCAACCTTAAACATTTTCTCCAAGGTCAACATTCTATCCATTGTATTTACAAATTTAAATTAGGTCGGCACCTAAACATTCCCGCAATGGATAGGAATGAATGGGGACTAGAACAACACTTAATTGAGACCCAAAATTAAGTCTCACATGCCACACTACACATCCATTAATACTTGGACATTTCTGAATGTAGTGTAGACACTAGGTCAGTCGTTACCTGTGAAAACACACTAAACATTAAGTAAATGCTTTTGAAACTTCCAATACACCTAACTGAATTATCTTGACACAAACAAGAGAATGAAACCATTAAATCTCCTTCAAAACCACAAGTCTCAAAAAGAAACTGAGGAGAAATGCGGAGCAAATACATTTCTCCTTGACACCTCTATACAACACTGCAAAACCATTTCTTATATTGGTAAACACAACTTCCTCTCACCAACGATCTAGAACCCATAATTCTAAATATAACAAACTTTTGAAAACCTTGAACAACATACCAAATCCACACAGGCATAACATCAATGCAAAAGAAACGTGGAGCATGATCTAGGGCACATTCTAAACACTTGCACAATACTATTTTCTTTGTTTATCAAATTTTCTCAAAAGAACTTGGAAATCAAGTACCAAAGAATTCATCACAACTCATTACTTCATCCCAACTCATCTCCAGACATTACAACAAAAGATAGCTCCCTGTACTCACAACACTTCCTCAATATCTCAACTATGCACAACCTGCAACAACCTGTTTTCCTCTTTACCACAATTTTCTCAATATTCTCAACATTTTCATCACGCACCAACTTCCTTGACACACAAATGACATAAATGAAAACACCAATCAGTAGACATCCTATTGACATCAATGAAAACACCTTCATACTTGCAACATTATCATCATGCCCAAGCTTCTTGAGATATGAACAAGAACGTTTCTCCTTCTTAGATGAGTTCTTTGTGGAAGAGGATTTATTCTTTGGTTGATTTGAATGTGGATTATTTTTTGATTTTTTGATTTCTTATTAGTATGTTTTAACTCTTTCACTTGACTAGCCAATAATTTCTAAGATTTAGGTGACTTGATGAGACCCATAGAAAGAATCTTTTGTTGCTCATGAATTAACATCTCAAAAAAAGATGTAAATGAAAGTATAGTATATGCAGACCCCATAGTCAACCTATGAGTATGAAAGATAGAAATAAAAACAACACAATCAGGACCAAGTTTTTCAATGTATTATAGCCCAATTGAATGCCATTTTTATCAATTCCACATTATTTACATCGCTACCTTAGATCATTAACCTTAGTGATGCAGTCTTGGATATTGTTAAAGTTCTTAGGATCAAGGATCATTAGTTCATTATCAATTTGATAGCCTTTTACTTCATTTGTAGTACCATACAAAGTTTTCAATTTGTCCCAAGCCTCATGAGAATTTTTACATGATTAAATTTGAAACAACAAATCTTGAGAAACTAGGCTATGAAGACATCCAAGAGCTTTAGTATGTTCAATCATCCATTTTATATTTTTATCATCATTTGTAGGTTCAAGTACCTTATTTTCAACATATAGAGAGTGAATTTGATTCATTAGAGGACTCTATGCATGTTGATACCAAGTTGAATAGCTATATGATGTTAGCAAAGGAACCTTAGAATGATCCATGGAAAAAAGAAGAGCCCAAGAAAAATAGATAAAAAAATGCACCAAGAGAGCCCCCTAAATCCCTCAATCAAGAACCCCCTAATATATGATTTGACACTTTATATGTAGTGTGATTAAAATGCCAAAATTATGTTCTATAGTTTACAATGCCAAGATGGAATTTTACAACAATATCATAATGAGATCCTTAAACTAAAAGTACACTTTTCCACTATAACCTAAACTAAAAATGAAGCCTTCCCAAGAGGAAAAATATTCTCCAAGTGTCAGTATGTCCAGTTAATCAACCAAAATGTAAATATGCAGAAATCTAAGTAAAAGATACCTAGTTTAGAATCTATAAAAATGTGTGGATACAAATGTAGAGTTCCTCAATACCTTCCAACGTTGCAAAATAAAAAAATGGGATAATTTGGCAAAAACTTATGAGATTAGAGGTCCAAAAAGGAAAATTTCATCTCAACCAACAATAAAATTCACCCAAGAAAAAATCTATAAAAATGTCTTACATTGCTATGAAGTGCTCATAACCAACTTTTCATTGATATATCGTTTGCAAAATTTTGACACCATGGTGGAAAGTTATGGAATTTTGAAAAAATGCCCTATTAGGGCTTGGGGGGCAAACAATTTGGCCCTAGGCACTTAGCACTGGTTCCCCATGTAATTGCAGGTACTATTGGGATTTTTAAAAAATGTATTAAGCACCATCATTGGAAATGGTGGCACCACTCAACGAGCAGTGTTGGCACTCTCAAATTTTGCAAATTTGAGATGCCTATTTCAAAATTTTGCCTCTACACTTATGGAAGTGCACTTGAGAAATCTGCCTAAGTGACCCACTTTGGAGGATTGTATTTTGATTCCATTTGATTTTCATGCAAAATCCCTTTGCAAACACACTCATGTGTCCTATGTGAGTGGGCATGTCAATTTTTAGCTTCCTATGATAATTTTTGTTAAGGTTTCAAAAAGTGAAGCTGGAGGGTTTTGGCACTTTTCTGCTGTTTGCAAATGTTAAGTTTTGCAAAGTAGCTTCTCGTTTGAGCTTTCATTTTGCAACCAGATGTCTGTAAGGTCAAAATGAATGTTGTTTTGCATTCTCCATACCAGAATGAGCTCACATGTCAGTTTTCAGAGCCTCATGAGTTGATTTGCTATTTTTAGCAGATCAAAACCAAATGCAATTTCTCCTGTTTTGCACTTGCATTTCTAGAAATCTTTCTCAAAGGCCGACTTTGACCTTGAATAACTTTTGATGAATGATTATTGAAGCTAATTTCTCTTGTGCATATGCTTGTTGCACCTAAATGATCTACTATGTCTAGTGGCAGCTCACCAGGAGTTGATTTGGTATTTTTCCGACGAGATGATTTCATCAGTTTCAATTGGTTCATAACAGTTGTTTGTTGTAGAAAGTTCAACTGAGCAACTTTGACATCGAATATCTTTCACCTCGTGACTCCTTTCTCTGAGTCGTCTTTTGCATTCAATTCTCTGGATTGAAGTTTGCATGCCCACAAGTTTTTATGTCTTCAGGAGGTTGTTTGACCAGTTTTCAAAGCCGATTATGAAGCCTACTGGACTAGTTTTCACCATTTTGCAAAAGGTCAGAAAGTGAGTTTTGATGGCAACCCATTTCGTGTTTTTACTCAAAAAACACTCTTAAGCTGCCTAAGGTCAATTTGAGCCTACAACTTGTTTGAAAATGAATTTATTTTTAGTTAGGCCCACAAGGGGCCCAACATTCTTTGCACTATTGTGGAGTGCTTTGGAGGAAAATTTTTAGTTATGGCTATGAGAGTAGAATATAATGGTGAATTGACGAGTTGGAAATTGTTAGTAGTTGTTCACATCAACGCTTGTCAATTTATGTTCTTATTGCAGATTATTTGCATGAAGAGGATGTTCAGTTGGAGTGCTTTCAACCCTACAACCATTGGGAAGCTTAAACCAAAGTTTGAAATGCTCTTGTCTAAAGATTAAAAATGGTGCTTCACCTGGGTCACCATGGGATAAAATCACCACATTATTTAATGTTGCTCTGTTCTTTGAAACCTTATGAAGGAAAATCACTTTACAGGTCAATATAGTGGAATATCAATTACAATGTGTAAGGGGCCTATGTTTTGAGCCCGTAAACTTCAGCTGAAGGTGATACTAAGTGAGTTTTATCAAACTCCTCTTGCACCGGATAAACATCTCAATATTAAGGTTCTATTGTTTATGCTGAACATGGCGCCATTGTTTCAAAGAGATTATGCTTCAACCAAATGTAATGAATGGAACACCACTGCCAAATGTAGAAAATACGAAATGTAATTGAAAAGGGAACTCAACAAAGCTTATGGAGTAGCCATGGAAGCAGCCATCGCACCCAGGAAAAACTAAAGTGGTTTGTTGAAGAGTTTTAGAAACTTTGAAACAAATGCAGATGAAGGATTGCTGAATATTCATAAAGTAGATGCGTGGAAAAGGACCTCAAAAACTTTGCAAAGGCTACGCAATATCAAAGAGGGCGCCACAGTGATTACTGCACAAGTACATGAAGAATGTGGAAATTATTTAGAAACCCTCCAGCAAGCCAGCGTACGCACGAGGGATATGGAACAACCACCAAAGCATAAAGGAACTATTGATGAAGCCCGCGCGCCAAATCCCAAAGACTTTGAAAATTTTAGGCAAATGTAAATAAAGAATAGAGAATGGGCACCATGATATGCTAAAGGGGCTCAATGGAAAGGAGGCCGAGGCTGTCTAAAGAAGAAAGGGACACACTGGAGAAAGGAATAGGCACCCATAAAAGAAAATAGAAAACCCCGAATGAATGGGAGCAGCCCGTCGGCTCAATGAAGAGGTAGCCATGAGGGAGTGGTGCAAATCATGGAAAGGAATTATATTGTACTGCCATCATGCAGGGTGAGAGGAAGAAATGCCATGGTGGCTGCTCATATGAACAAGATGAATTTGTTTGAGAAAATAAAAGTGAAATTGCTGGTATACGTACAAAATGGATTTGTTGAAGAGGCTCGACCAAGCTGAACAAGTCGTCATGATTGTGAGCTGCTAGGGTCAAGCATTTGAACGAGCAACTAAGGAGGCTCAATATTTATGTTGCAGATGGGGTGCCACCATGAATGTCAAGCATTTGCAGAGCTGAATGCGATGAGAGATTAGGGAAAAATTGTGAAGGAAAATGAGCAGATTAAGATCAACGGTCAGGAAATGAAGATAAAATCCAACCAAATCTAAGCCACACCGCCAGTTCACCCAATAAAGATGCTCACCTTTTAAAACCTGCGTGATCAACGAGGTGTTGACATGTGGCAAGTGGTCCCAGAGGAATTGAATGCATGGGTAATAGTTTTCAAGCAGCCCGATAAAACATTGGAAGGTTTTTATTTTAAATGAAGCAAAATGTTGCCCGTGAAAAGTTTAAAAATCAAATGTTGCCCAATAATTTAAAACAAAACGTGAGAATAAAAGGTGGGCCCGTATGGAAAGTAAAATGCAAAAAACCTGAAGTGGCCCGATTAAATTTTGTTAATTACAACAGGGGTGAAGTGAATAATATATTCACTTAGACGTTGCTGGAAAATGAAAATAATGTGCACGGAGGGATATTTAATATAGTGAATAAAATGTTCACTATGTAGAGTGTTTTATTCACTGGAAGTGAATAAAGTAAAATATGGGTGTAGTAAATAAAGTGGATTTATTCACTTTATAAAAATAGAATATTTTATTCACTGAAAGTGGAATAAAATAATGTGCAGCAATGTAAAGAGCAGAAGCAAGAGTTCTCACAGTAAATATTTCACAACTAGGTAAAATGGAGAAATTTCTCCACATGGTCTAATTTTCAGTTACAAAACAACTTGGACAAATGCAGAGCTGGATGAAAATTTAGTTTGTTGTAGAGAGAGGAGAGAGGCTTTACAATTTGGTGAATCAACGGTGAAAGATGCTTCCAGATGTCTTCTTCAGATATTCTTCTGGAATCTTCCAATTCTCTATATCTTCTCTTTTCTTCTCATTTGTAAAGGGTTCTATGAGGATTCTGAAACTTTGTATTGGGCTGGGTAGATAGAGAAATGTTGAAATTTTGAGTCATTGTGTGTCTGTAAGCTGTAAATGTAGATTTCATGAGAAAATACAACCAGTTTATGCAAATAAACCATGAAAGTGTTTGCACATTCATGAGTATCTTCAAATTGTCCCCATACTTGTACAGTTAAATCATATGAATTCAATAATACCAAGTATTTTGGGTTTTTCATCTCAAATTTCATGAGATTGTGTTATTTGTTTATGGGTCTATTTCAAAGAAATGGTTAAATACTTTGAGCAGATAACAGTGATTTCAAGTGTGCAGGTTGGATTCGGTAAGGAGAATTTGATTGATAACAGGAGTGGGATTGTTGGTGTAAGACATTAACAGTTGAGGCAAGGCATTAACATTTTAAATCCACTAGTTGAAGTTTGTTTGCTGATGAATTCATTTTTTGTGTTTGACTCCATGGCCCAAAATTAGGCACTGATTTATCTTGTAGCTTAGTGCATCTCAAAAACATTCTTTAACTTCAAATTCATTCTTAATCCTTGTTGTATGGTTATGGTTTGGTGTTTTTATGCCTTCCCAACTGCTGAGTTAGTGTTGATTATACCAAGAATGTAGCCAAATTTGAGGTTGTCAATGCTTCCTTAGTTTATTTTCAATGGTAGTTATCTGCTATAAAAAGCAATGTCAGTGTGTATGGTTGAATTAAGTTTTTTGGGCATTGTATAGGTTGACCCACCTTGGTCTTGCAGAGCTAGAAGTGTAGAAGATCTTAGTCTTTGACTGAATCTTGTTAGTTGGCCAAATCCCCCTTGAGTCTAAGCATAAGACATTGGCTAAGTCTTTAGGATTCAATTGGTCTGGTTCAATTTGGAACACCAACAAATAGTGGCCCCTAGTGGTGGGATGGTGAATCCTTCACACCTCCCTTATAGGCTTTGAGCCCCGAGAGCCCCCATGAGACCTCCTACTATGCTAACTACTGACGAAGTGAGAAAAAAATTTTGAGCAACAAAAACTCTGTGGGTATCAAATTTTTTTGCAAGCACCCAAAAAACTTAGAGGTAAAAATTCAAAAAAAAAATTATTAAAAAGCTATCATTTGTACCTGACATGACCCGTACCTATGAATTTATACTAGGATATTATGCTAAACTGATGTGACAATTGTATGACTCATAAAATATACCCACCAAGATATCGATGTACAATACGTTGATTGATGATGCATGAAGACCCTACCAACCATATAGATTGTACAAATTTGTAAACTGTACGGATTGTACAAATGAGTGTAGGTTTTATCAAAAACCTTGAAAAATGGCTCTAGTTTTTTTCTCTAAAATACCTAGTATTTAATATGAAAATGGGGGTTTTGGGCCTTCCAGACTCAATCATGAGGTCCATTTCACCCCAATATGCACCCAACCTCAAATCTTAGAAGGGGTTTTGTAAATCTAAAGCTTTGATACTATGCTAGCATCACTCAAGGACTCAAGCTTCTAGGATCACCTGCAAAACCAAAAACAACCTTCTATAAGGGAAAAATAAGAACATGAATTTGCAACAATGGATGGAAGATAATGAACAATATGCAATACTTAAAATTGTAATGATATTGGATGATTCTATAGAATAGGATGTACATATGATGACTTTCTTATAAAGGCAAGAATGTGAGATAGGATTAGACAAGATCTTGACTTGTGTCTTAATCATGTTTAATGAGACAACTACCTTGACATTATTAAATGACCCAGGACACAAGCATTAAATAAAATCCAAATAGATAAGATATGATAAGATCTTATCTAGACAACTAAGACTTCTAGAAACCACACTTAGGACCTAAGTGGACTTACCATGTAAATAGGACTATTAGTGAGCTAGATAGGTAAAAAACCTATTTACACTGATAGTTATGCTAACCTTCTTTCCACCATAGCTTTCTTATTTATTTTCTTCGACCCTTCCTCCCCATAACCTTTTTCCCCCTCATCAAAAATCTAAATAGCCCTTTTACCTGAAGGGATTTTAGGGGAAAATATTTTTTTCTTTTTTTGTTTACCCCTATTCTCCTCTTCACAAGAAACTAGTGCTTTTCTTTTTTGGGAACCAATAGGCTGACACAACAAAGAGGGGTCACTCCCACTAGGGTTTTTAGAGACAGGGTTGTTTTGGGTACTAGGCTACATTTTAGCATTTTTATAGGATTTTAGGTAGACTTCCTATCTTTCAATATTTTTAGTTTCACATTAGATGGCTTAGCAATGGGATTAGTCCTCGAGGTGTCATATAGGCTATACTTGTAAAGACCCATAATTAACCTTTGAAGGGGTGGATAAGCCCCATCAACAATGTATTTTGCTAAAGATGAAAGAAGATAAAAAGATAGATTGATAGTTTTTCCATGCCTTAAATGGTCTAAGATGGAAAAATGATACCTGTGAATAGTTTGGAATCTACCTTCAGTAGTGAAGTACTTCATAACATGAAAAATCACCATAGCCCATGGTGTGAGAAGATGCACCCTACTGTAGCCACTTTTATGCTTCTTCACCCTTTCCCCTCTTTCCAAAAAATATCAATGAACTGTTGATAATTTCCTTTCCTTCTCTTCTCCACTTTAACCCCTTCACACTTAAGAGCTGTAGCATTCACAATTAACTCCTTTATAATTTTCAATCTGATCCTATTTATAGTGACTTGAATTTGGGTCAATGAGTTGGAAAACTTTGAATTTTATCATTATAACCCTTCATAGCAAGGAAGAGGGGGGTGCAACCACCATTTTCAAAAATCTCCCACAATTCCACATTATATTTTAGAGCTTGGAAAGAGATCAACTCTTTTTTAAGCCTCGCACCTCCCAACCTTATAATGTCAACCAAATTCACACTAGAGAGCCGATAATTACAAAAAAACCCTTGATAACAATGCTATTCTGACACCAACCCCAATTATGAACACCTAAATATGAGACTTACACACATGATTCATAATAACAAGACACTTTCATTTGTTTGCATCATCTAGTTGATAGTGTTATAGTAATCCATACTTACCTTGTCATTATTATCATGATAATCTCTCAAAATTGAAAGAAGATGCCAAATATTATATTTAAAATTCCTATAATTAATGTAGTATTTCTCACACATGAGCATAAAATCTCGCATGAATGATGTATTTAACATTATAATACCTCTTTTTTCCCGTTGGGAAATATAATCATTATTATTATCTTTGAAAACCACAACAAGGGAAGTCTCCACAACAAGGGAAGTCTCCACATCAACCATATCAAAATGATGGCATCAACAATAAAACTCCACACATATCACCTTTCTTAATGATTAAAGGATTCCAAAATAAAAATAACATTTGAATAATTATTTTTGATATATAAATCATGTTGCAAGAATGAAGGTGTTGTCATTGATGTCAACTGGTCAATTGGTTATCAACTGGTTGCTGTTGTCATTGATGTCATGGATAAAGGTTATTTGTTGTATATGTCGAGGATATTGAGAAAATTGTAATGAAAAAAGGTTGCAAGTGTTCAGTGGTTGCTTTGGGTTTTTCTCTAGTATTTGCTTCTTCTTTTTTGTGGTTTAGATATGTTGATCATGCTTGTTGGAAGCTACTATCTCCAAATTTTTGGCTTTTGATTTATTGTTGAGTGCGAGTTATGTCCACTAGTTGTGAATTGTGGTTTTTTGTGCTTTTGACTGAGGTTTGAGAGAAATGTTGTTGGTCTGTATTTATTTTTGGTTAAGTCTTATGACTTTCAGTTCTAGAGTTAAGATGTTATGATCGTGTTGGAGATAACTTTGATATCTAGAAGGATTTGATCCTGCTAATGGTTGTGTGTGCTTAATTGTTCTATGTGTTTTTACATTGGTTTGGCTGACCTTGTGTTAAACACTACCTTTGAAGTTGATGAAGCGTGTTGGGACCTATTTGGGTCCTCATCAAGTGTTTGTTTAGGTCGCCCTCATTCTAATTCCACCCTAGGATGTCTTGGTGCTGACCTAATTTGAACTTAATGATGGATGGCCGACTTTGGATATATTTCAAATTTGAAGATGGTATAAATATAGGATGAGTTAGTGGTGAAAGAAGGAAAAGAGATAAGTGTAAAGAAATAGAGCAGATAGATGTGGAGCAGATGTGAATCAATGGGTGTATGTGATGCGAGTGTGGTAGGTCAATGTGAAGTCTAAATATTGAGTTTTCAGATGCAGTGAGTTGAAGGTGTACTCTATCATTCATACATGTCTACAAGTGGTTGAGTGAACTATGGTGGAAATATTTGTTGCATTGAGATTTTATTCTCTCTGTAACATATCTCTTCTATCTTATTTGTATCTCTATAGGCAGTGAGACCTCTGGGTGGTTAACCCTGTTGGACAATGAGCCTTTTTCTCAGGTAGTGAGCCTTTTGTAATCAATTTTGATATTCTCTATAGTGTGAGTTAATCCTCACCGTTGTTTTTCCCTCATTGGGTTTTCCACATAAATCTGGTGTTACTGTGTTTGTGTGATGGTTTTTAGTTTTTGCATTTGCACTTAATGTTTAATCATTTTAGCAGAGTTAAATATTTGTGATTGATCTAAGTTTTGGTGAATGTTTTAAAAGGTTAAATTTTCTACAATTGATTCACCCCCCTCTCATTTGTCTTGTTCAAAAATTGGTATTAGATCTTGGTTCCTTGGAAAAGAAGTTAACCACTTAAGGAAGGTCTGGGATGGCTGGAAAAGTTACTCATGATTATCCGAGGTTCAATGGATCTAATTATGCTATCTAAAAAATACTGATGGAATAATATATGGAGTATTTTGGATATGATGTGGAGAAATATTACAAAAATACTTACACTCCTCTTGCCAATGGTCTGAGTACGGCTGATGAGATCAAGGCACATGAAGTGAATAATAAGGCGAAGTACATTTTGAAGAATAGTCTTGTACATTCTGAGTTGATTAAAGTTCAAAATCTGAAGACTGCTAAGGAAGTCTGGGATGCTTTGCAAAAGGCGCCTAAAGGAGATGAAAGGGTCAAAGAGGAAAAGTTGCAGAACTTGGAGACACAGTTTGAGCTTCTACATATGTTTGAAGATGAGAATGTTAAAGCCTATGTACAAAGATTGGATGAGGTAGTAGCTGGAATGTGAGGACGAAGCTACAATAGATGAATCCAGGATTGTAAAGAAGATTCTTAGAAATCTCCCTAATGATTATAGCAAAAAGGTATGTGATATTGAAGAACATATAGATTACAAGACCTACACCAAAGATCAGTTGTTGGGAACTCTAACATCTTATGAGATGAGAAATCCAAATTTGAGAAATGAATCCAAATCAGAAACTATTTTTAAGGCTACAAAAGGTGAAGATCCAGATGAAGAAATTTTTGATGAAATATAAGCTAACTTTGTGAGAAGGATGAAGAAAGGATTTGACAAGTATGAAGGTAAGTTACCCTTTAAATGCTTTAGTTGTGGATGAATATGACATTATGCTTCGAGGTGTCCGGAAAGAGCTAAGAGGAATAAACAAAGATATGAGAAAGAAAAGAAAGGAAAGAAGATAAAAAAAAGTGTATTATGTGAATGAGGATGCTAGTATATCTAATGAGGAATATGATTATGGAGAACCTAATGAAAATGAATGCTTGTTCTTGGCTATAAAAGATGAACCTACTCCTGCTAATTCTGAAAAACAGGTGAAGGAATGCCCTTTGGAGAAGGAGAAAAATGAAGGTACTGTAATCTCTTCCCTACATGCTAAACAAGAAAATAACTATTGGGTTGTTGATAGTGGTTGTTCACATCACAAGACTGGTGATATGAGTAAGTTCATTAAACTTGAAAAATTTGATGGAGGCTTAGTTATGTTTGGAGATGATATTGGTGATAATATTTGTGAGATAGGATCAATAAGTTTTGATGGCAAGCACAATATTGATGATGTCTACTATGTTAAGGGTTTAAGGCATAATATTTTGAGTGTTGGAGAAATGTGCAGTAAAGGATATAATCTTGTATTTGAGGATGAAATATGTGAGATCAAGAAAAATTCTGGAACGGTGATTGTTACAAGAAAGAAATCTAAAGGAAATGTCTATCAACTTAAGGGTGTTGATGGACGATGCTTTATGACTCAGGTTAATGATAGTTAGTTATGGCATTGGAGAATGTGTCATATTAATTTTGATAACTTGGAAAGAATTAGTGTAGTTTAGGTCGTGAGAGATTTACCAAGGATTACAAAACCTATTAATGCTATTTGCAGGAATTGTCAGTTTGGAAAGCAAGCAAGAAACCATTATAGATCAAAGGAATAATCTACTACTGGACTATTGGATTTAATTCATATAGATCTCTATGGTCCTACAAGAGTGAGAATTCTACAAGGTGAAAGGTACTTTATGCTTTTTATTGATGATTATTCTAGGTATACATGGGTTACATTTCTTAGAGAGAAATCAAATGCATTAGAAAGATTCAAGACATTCAAAGCTATCGTTGAAAATGAAGTAAACTTGAGGATAAAATGCTTAAGGTCTGACAGAGGTGGTGAATTTAATTCCCATGAGTTTAGTATGTTTTTTGAAGTGCATGGAATAAAAAGATAGTTATCTACTCTGAGAACTCAACAGAATGGAGTTGTTGAAAAAATAACAAAACAGTTCAAGAAGTAGCTAGATCAATGATTATTGAGGATGGTCTAATGAAAGTTTACTGGAGAGAAGCTATTCATACAACTTCTTATATATTCAATCGAGTTCAAGCAAGAGAAAAAAGTACAAAGACCCCCTATGAGCTATGGTGTGGAAAAATTCCTACTGTTAAGTATTTCAAGGTATTTGGAAGCAAATGTTATATCATACGGGATGAAGAAAATTTAGGAAAGTTTGATGCAAGAGGTGATGAAGGAATTTTTATTGGATACTCTACTAAAATCAAATCTTACAAATGTTTCAATAAAAGACTAAGGAAGATTGTAGAAAGTACAAATGTCAAGGTTGATGAAACAATGCAAAATTCAATTGATGTTGATGGATATGTATCTGATGAACCTAATTGTGTAAGGATTGAAGAAGTTATGGAAGAACAAGAAAAGGATGAGAAAGAGAAATAGAATGAATAAAAAGAAGAAGAAGCTTTGGTGGTGTCCCCTAAGATACCTAGATATGTATAGAAGAATCATTCAGAAAGTCAAATCATTGGAGACAAGACAAAAGGAGTATTGACAAGAAGCAGAGCTGCTGCTTGTGAGGTAAATTTGTGTTTACTTTCTGAGATTGAACTAAAGACTACAAGTGAAGCATGTAAAGATGAACATTGGATGTAATCTATGAAAGAGGAACTTATGCAGATTGAGAAGAATCAAACTTGGGAATTGGTCCCAAGACCGGTAGACAAAAACATTATTGGATTAAAGTGGGTATTCAAAAATAAGTTGAATGAGAATGGAAAAGTGGTCAGAAACAAAGCAAGGCTTGTGTGTAAGGGTTACTCACAAGTAGAAGCATAAATTTTCAGGAGAATTTTTCTCCGATGGAAAGAATGGAAGCTATCAGGATGTTCTTAGCATTTGTTGCTCATAAAGATTTCAAAGTCAGACAGATGGATGTCAAGTCTGCATTTTTGAATGGTGAGCTAGAAGAAGAGGTCTACATGGAACAACCAGAAGGATTTCAATTGTTAGATCAACCAAATAGGGTTTGAAGATTGAAGAAATATTTATATGGATTGAAGCAAGCTCCTAGAACTTGGTATGCAAGGCTAGAAAGGTACTTGATTCAACAAGGTTTCAACAAAGGTATGACAGATAGCAATCTGTATTTTAAAATTGAAAATGACAAAATCTTGATTAACGTTGTATATATTGATGACATTATTTTTGGAGGAAATGAAACCATGTGTAAGATGTTTGCGGAAGAAATGCAAAAATAATTTGATATGTCTATGTTTGAAGAAATGAATTTCTTTCTTGGGCTACAAATTAATCAAATAGAGAAAGGAATTTTTATTTCATATTCTGAGTATGTGAAAGAGATGTTGAAGAAGTTTGGGATGGATGGTTACAAACTGGTATGAACTCCTATGGTGACTGGTTGCAAATTAGGTAAATATGATGATTCACCTAAGGCTGATCAGAAAAAATATAGATCTATGATTGGTGGACTGTTGTATTTGACTGCTACTAGACTGGATATTATGCATGATGTTTGTCTTGTGGCTAGATTTCAAGAAGATCCTAAGGAAACAGATGTTGCTACTATTAAAAGAATGTTCATATATTTGAATGGAACTTTGTATTATAGCTTATGGTATCCTAGGGATACTGATTTTACAATAAGTGCTTATACAGATGCAGATTGGGCTAGATGTGTAGATGATAGAAAAAGTACAAGTGATGGTGCATTCTTTCTTGGTTGTAGATTGGTGGCATGGTTGAGTAAAAAGAAAGATTTAGTTTCCTTATCAACTGTTAAAGCTGAGTATATTACTATTGCATCTTTTTGTACACAAGTTCCATGGATGAAACAAAGATTGAAAGATATCACATTTGTGCATGATGATCCCATTTCTATCTTCTGTGATAACACAAGTGTAATTAACATTTCAAAGAATCCGATGATGCACTCGAGGAAAAATATTATATCTATCAAATATCATTTCTTGAGAGAGAAGGTTATGGAGAATGAGGTAAATCTTGAGTATGTCTCTATGAAGGATCAAATTGTTGATATATTTATGAAGACTCTTCGTAAAGATACTTTTGAGTATCTCTGGGAGAAGTTAGGGGTCATTTCCCCTCCTTTATTGAACTAGATGCAAATGGAGATGCATCATTCCAGTGGGTCTATGGATCTATCTTTCTTTTGGATTGATGTTTTGGTGGCTACCTCTTAGGGGAAGCAGGTAGCGTCATGTGTTGTCATTCTATGAGTATTCTATTTTTAATGTCAAAGGGGAAATCAATGTAAAAAATCCTTTCCTTTTTCATTGATGTCAAAGGGGGAGAGGAAGAAAGAGGAAGAAGATGAAAAGAGAAAAGTATCATGTGAAAAATACTATCTACTAAGGGGGATAAATAGAAAGCAAAATCATGGGAAGTGTGTTTAGAGCTAGTATGCTATCTTTGATGTTTTTTCACATCATGTGTTGCCATCAATGAAAAAGGGGGAGATTGTTGCAAGAATGAAGTTGTTGTCATTGATTTCAATGGGTTAGTTGGTTATCAATTGGTTGCTATTGTCATTGATGTCATGGATGTAGGTTATTAGTTGTATATGCCGAGGATATTGAAAAATTGTAATGAAGAAAGGTTGTAGGTGTTCAGTGGTTGCTCTGGGTTTTGCTCCAGGATTTAATTCTATGTTTGCATGGTTCATATATGTTGATCATGGTTGTTGGAAGCTGCTATATGCAAATTTTTGGCTTCTGATTCATTGTTCAGTGCGAGTTATGTTCACCAGTTGTGAACTATGGCTTTCTGTGCTTCTGACTGAGGTCTGAGAGAAATGTTGTTGGTCTAGATTTCTTTTTTGTTATTAAGTATTATGAATTGTGGTTATAGAGTTAAGATGTTATGATCATGTTGGAGATAACTTTGGTATCTTGAAGGATTTGATTGTGCTAAGGGTTACGTGTGCTTAATTGTTCTATGTGTTTTACACTAGTTTGGCCGAACTTGTGTTGAACACTACCTTTGAAGTTAATGAAGCATGATGGGACCAATTTGGGTCCTCATCAAGCATGTGTTTAGGTCACCCTCATTCTAATTCCACCCTAGGATGTCTTGGCACTAACCTAATTTGAATTTAATGATGGATGGCTGACTTTGGATATGTTTCAAAGTTGAAGATGGTATAAATACAAGATGAGTTAGTGGTGAAAGAAGGACAAGAGATAAGTGCAAAGAAATAGAGGAGATAGATGCGAAGAAGATGTGAATCAGTGGGTGTATGTGATGCAAGTGTGGTAGATCAATGCAAAGTATAGATGCTAAGTTTTCAGATGTAGTGAGCTGAAGATGTACTCTATCGTTCATGCATGTCTACAAGTGGTTGAGTGAATCATGGTGAAAATATTTGTTGCATTGAGATTGTCTTCTCTCTGTAACATATCTCTTCTATCTTCTTTGTATCTCTGTGGCAGTGAGCCCTCCAGGTGGTTAACCCTATTGGATAGTGAGTCTTGATCCGGATAGTGAGTCCTTGTTTTGGTAGTGAGCCTTTTTCTCAGGCAGTGAGCCTTTTATATTCAGTTTCGATATTCTCCATAGTGTGAGTTAATACTCACCGTGGTTTTTTCCTCATTGGGTTTTCCATGTAAATATGGTGTTATTGTGTTTGTGTGATGGTTTTCAGTTTCTGCACTTGCACTTAATGTTTAATCATTTTAGCAGAGTTGAAGATTTGTGATTGATCTAAGTTCTAGTGAATATTTTAAAAGGTTAAATTTTCTACAACTAATCCATCCCCTCTCAATTGTATTTTTCAATAAATTCATCCTTAGCAATTACCTCCTTTATTTTTAAAGGGATATTAAAGAACATCTAGTGTTGTCATTTAGTAAATTCAACCCTATATTAGAAATAACATTTGTAACTCCATTACCCTCTCTGTATATGTATCTAATCTACAAACAAGAAAATCTTTGCAAGATAGACCTACACTCACCAACCATATTTCTAATCTTCCGAGGGGGAGAAAGATTATTCAAAAGAAAATCAATAATATTTTTTTAATCCCCTTCAAAGTCCACTTTCTTAAACTCTAACCTCTTCAATATTTTAACCCCCCACAAAAATTTCATAGCTTCAACTTTATTATTATATTTCCATCCTATATTTTTCGCATATCCTTTAATCAACCAACCTTTTTCATCTCTTATCACCCCCCAATAGTAGCAACACTAGGGTTACCCTTGGAGCAATCATCAAAATTAAGATTAACCTAACCAATCCCAAGGGATTCACACTATTTATTAGAAGTATCTTAGCCCAATTAACCTTAGTAAGATCCTAATTAACTCCAAAATTTTGCTTCACCCTTAATTCAATATAGGAAGGCATTATTTTAGCATTTCCAAAGGTCAAGACATTAATATTCTCTTGTAAACTATTTTTTATGCTTATGAAAACCTCTCCATTATTTCTAATTTGATCTCTAAAGACCCTATTATTTCTCTCTTTCCATAAACACCAAGTTACAAAAAGAGGGAATTGTTTCTAAACCTCCAAAATAATTAGATGTAAAAAAGGAGCACTTTTATTCAAACTATTCACAAAGTCCTTAAGACCTAAAGGAAAGATCCAATTGAACTTAAGGTTAATTAACACCACCTCCCAAACAACTCTATCGTTTCCACAAGGAAAAGAAAGCGATTCATTATTTATTCATCTTTGCAACACAAAATTCACCTATTAACAAATTGAAATCCTCTTTTATTCAAATTATCAATAGTAAAAAAAATATTATAGAGAGCAACCCACAAAAAGTAGTTAATTTTAGGGATCATATTGTTATTCCAAATCTGGTTCCAACCAAAAGAAGTACCGCCATTATCAACATCAATAAGGCTATAGGAATAAGTGACATAAAAGTCTCTAGAAGGATTTAAAGACTAAATACATTCATCTCTCCTATCCAAACAATAAAAAGAATAGTCACCAATATATTGATGTAATTACTTAATCTCATGTTGCAAAACTTGTTGTCTTCTTCCCTCAATTGTCTTCCTCCCATAAGTTACCCACCAAAGTATTTCCACTTAGGCTAATCACCATTCCAATCAATATATCCATGCAATTTTCCCCATTAATTCTTACTTAAAGGTCTCCTAGTTGAGAGAGACCTTGAACCGAGGACAATAGAGGTCCTTATCTCCAGGGTTACTCCAAAAATTAAAAATTTTACCATCCCCCACCTCCATAGGATACATTTTTTAACATATTTTTTTATTTTTAGCAAGTTGTTTCATATGACAGAGCCCTGTGATAAGTAGAGGAGGATAAAAACTAACATTGTTCTCTATTATCCAAGTATTTAGTTTTAAACACATGATTTCAATCCTTATTACCTTTAAGAATATTCTAGCCAATTTTGGCCATCAAATCTTTATTGAACTATTGTAGTCTTCTTATTCAAAGACCTCCCTACCTTTTTAAGGTTTGTAAACCTTTTCCCATTTAACCAAATAAATTCATATTTTTCCTCAATACTAGTCTAGAGGATTTTTTTTTCTGTATTTGCTCTATCCTTTCAACCATAAAAGAAAGAATCTTAAACAAATTAAAAAAGTAAATCGAGATATTTTCTATTTTTTTGTTGTGTTTGTTTTGTGTCTTTTTTAAATCATAAATTTGAGGGATTAAAATATTATTACACATTTTAATTTGAGTTATGTCTGCAATGTGGACAGAACTCAGCCAAGATTGCTTCAGCTTCCTCATGTTTCTTCCGAGCTTCATAGTATCCAACTATGTAGCCATGTTGTTTATGACATCCTGCTTGAAATCAAACAACAAATGTGTGATCTCCATCCGTGAAACTCCATTAGTAGAAGACTTTCCCACTGTGGCTTGATGACCTCTACCCTTCTTAACAATTGCTCGAGAGTAGTTGCGACATATGTTCTTGATATCATCCCAAGGCACTTGGGTTATATCTCCTCCTCCCATCAGATCTAGGGCATCTATACAGGTGTCATTGATTCCCCTTAGAAAAAGTAGTTTTTGAGATTCTTCATTGAGAGTATGGTCTGAATTCTTTTTCAAGGAAAACAAGAATCTTGAGATATAGTCTTCCAGGCTTTCATCCTCCTTTTGTTGAATTCTGAATATATCATCACCCTTACTACCACTCTTACAATATTCCTTGTATTTCTCAAGAAATTTTGTTTGCATAGCTGCCCAACTATCAACAACATCCCTTCCCAAACTCATAAACCATCTAAGAGCTCCCTCCTTCAAAGTAGCAGGAAACAACTTCAGCCTGTGAGCATCTAAAGTGTAATCATAGCTATGGCAGAGGATGTCAAACTCAAACAAGAAAGTGTCTGGGTCCTCTATAACTAGTCCATAGAACTTGGGAAGTAATGAAGAAGGAATATTTTTAAGGTTATCATTATCTTGCTGAGCAATGATGGGGAATTCAAAAGCAGGAGGTTGATTAGGTGGATTACGTACCATATTTGCTTGATGGAGTATCAAAGCAAATGGATTTTCTTGAGGTTCTTCGTCAGTTGGGGCAAATGGCAATTCAACAAGCAGGTTTTCAGCAAATGGATTGATATCTTGGTTTCCTCCTTCCTCAAATAGATTATAAGCTGGTTCAGAATTGTTATCAATGAATGGAAGGTTAGGGAGGAATCTTCCCAGAGCGTCTCTTCTTCTATGCATGCAATAGAATTAACCGTAAATTGAAGGAATTTGAAAATGCTTGAATAAACACACTAAACTACTGCTAACAATGACTATGACAGGTTCTTAGCTTGACACCATCCCCGACAACGACGCCAAAAAATGGTCGATTCCACAAAAGGATATAAAAGTCATGGAAAATCCTAACCTGGGAATTGGACATTCCAGCAGGTGACTAACATCTTCTTATGGCCATTCATTTACATTGTCAAACCAGGGAACATATACTTGAAATGGAGCGGCACTGTATGTGCACTAAGAACTAGTTTCAGTCACAATTTACTAGAAATACATGCTTGGAAGGAATTCTACTTATGCTGCAAGAATGTAATGTAAAGTCTTCTTAACTTAAGCATAACTTAATCAAAGCAGAAATCATGACAACTATTACTAAGAAACAAACTATGAACTGGCCTTATGCTGCAGGAACAAACATAGGGACCGAGCCAATACAACCATCAACAATAAGAGTAAGGGTATTAAAAATACATCAGTGGGTTATCGAGATTGGGGGTGAATTAAAAGAAATGCCTCTTGGAAATTATTATTTTGTCATTCAGGCCAAGCCCCTAAAACTTTATACCATGGGGAAGTGAAGGAGAAGGGTGGGTTACCATCTTATCCTATTTGTTTGAAATGATTACACTTTCAAATTAATGGATTAAGCCTCATGTACCCTTCTAGTATATCAAGGAGTCCCCTTGTCACCCATATAGCCTAGTCTAAGACCTTTTTCCATATTTTATTGTGGTGCATTAGATAAATAGTAGTCCATGAAGTTACTCATAACATGGCTTCATAGTGGGGAGATAGAGATAACTTTTGGAAAGAGATAACTTTTGGAAATGGTTTTACCATTGAGGTAAGGGTTATATAGGTGGTGCATGGCCTTGCATTCTCTAGCTATCCATCAATTGATATACAACATATCTATGTGCACATAAGGATTCAAACTCAAATTTGATTAATTTTAGGATTATTTATGTATCTTTTGTGATTGTAATTGTTAGATTAGAGCTTCCCCACTTAAAGAAAAAAAATACTTTATCCTTTTGAGCTATAATGTTTTTAATATTTCAGTCTTTTTCTTAGCTTAAGTTTTCAAAAACCAAAAAACTAAAAAAAACAATTATTAGTTTATTGTTTGTATTTACCTCTCGTTAATATTTAGATACTAACCATTACCCATAAAGCCAAAAAAATCCACTCCATAAACTTTAGGAACAATCATAATTTGCATCCAAAGATCAACCAACTTATCTAATCAAATCTTACATCCACATCATCCCATTGTCCATCCTAATTCTAATTTGTAATCATGCTTCCATCTTACTTTGATAATTTCCCTATTCAAACCAAAATATCTTCTTTGATGATGATGATGCTATAATTTTTGATCAATATGAATATTACCCTTATGATGATTATGAGAGTATGGTGGATCAAAACAAATACTATCAAACCTTAGACTATATTTCCTTAAGCAAGTTTGCCACAAGCTATAATCACTAATCCATAAATCCTCAATATTAGAATCCTAAGCCCTTAATCACCCATCCATCAATCCTAAATACCAAGAACCAATTAGGAAAAGATATACCCTAATCCTTAACAAATATCCATTTTTTTATCCTTCCTCTACCTTTGATAAGGGAAACCCATGTTTCATCCAACACTTTCTTCATTACCAATCCATCACCCTAGTCCCCATATCCCATCTATATCAAAAATCTTCATCCCCATAACCAAATGAAGAAATCCTTGTAGCCTCCACCTCCTATCCCAATCCTTAAATATCTAAACCATTGCAATCCAATTTTATCCCAATAAAAAAACCAAACCAATAAAGACACCTTTAGGTATTTTGTCCAAGGAATATTAGAAAAGGATATTAAGATCTGATGCACAATAAAATTTATACCATCTTATCACATCGGTAGTCTTATTTTATCCAAACATCCCTCAACATCACACACTTTATAACCTATCAAGCTCACTCAAGAGATTTCTATCCAAAATCCATAATTTCAATGCCAAAAACATGAAACCATTCAATAATATCCTATCCTTATCAAAAATCACATTCTATTATCCAAACCATTGGATACATGTCAAGAGAAAAGTCAAAAGCACGAGAAAACAAGCTCCAACATGAATCAAGATCAAGTTACTAAGAAAATCTCCATAGATGTTCACAAAATTTAATTCAATCCAATCTTTGATGAAGATCATATTTATGACATTAGATTAAATCCAATATTTGATCAATATCCTATATTTGATCATGACATCCAAAATGATCCGATATTTGATCAAACTCCTACCATTGATCAATAAATCCAATAAGATCCCCTCATCCACCTCTATCCCATCCATGATCACAAAATTGAACTTGATCTTCATCCACACTCCAACAACCTTTATTTACCAAGATGAGACACTTGTCTCTCTTGGACACATTGAAAATAAAAAATGACATAGATCACATTGACATCCCAAATAATCAAGAGACACCAAGCATGAAAAAGGAGTAATAACTAATTTCATATCAACTAGAATCACCCACTTTTATCAAAACAAGCTTTCTTGTAGAAGAGAAAATACAAAACATTAATAGTTTTCAACTACACAAAGATGGGTTAACATATTTCTTTCAAAATTAAAAAATATCTCATCACAAATAACTTGTTAAAGAATGTAGTATCTGTTAGAGTAATAAGTATTTCTTAATTAATTAATTAATTATTTATTTAATTATTAGGTTCCTTTTCCTCTAATTAATTAAGCTTACTTAGGTTATGTTCTTTTTATGTCTCATGTCATAGGATGAGGACACATGTCATGATCTTGTTTTATCCTCACCTGGGGTTTCTAGGTTAATTAACCTTTTATAAGAATTCTCTTTTGTATAGTCATTAGAAGATGCACATTGATCAATGATTCATGATTTTTTAATAAAACATTTTTTTTTTCAAAAAAAGTATAATAGTTTTTTCTATGGGATTTTTTTAACTTTAAAATAAAAATGTCAAATTTTACAATAATTTTTTTTGCAATAAATGCAAACTACTATTGTACCTGAAGGAATTTTTTCAATCTTCTAAATTTGGCAGGCCTCCACATTTGGAGTTGTTTTTGAAAAATTTGACAGAGTTCCTTTTTTTCCCTGCTTAGCCCCTCTTTGTTGGACTTTTCATTTTTGCACCTCATATTCCAGAGGCTATATGTTGGCCATACGATGGTCTTTTCTAGTGATTTTTTTTTTTGAAATGGGGTAGAATTCCATGCTCTTTGTAGTGGTGCAAGTGGTTTTTAGCTTGGAATTCTGATTTTTTTTTTTTCTAGAATTCAATTTTCTCAGTGTTGTTGTGCAGTTCTCATTTTGGAGACTTTGATGGGCCATATCTTTTGTATCTAGAATATTTTTTGGGTACCATTTTTTTTTAAAGTGCATGTTTTTCATGTACTTCATTATGGTGCAACTAGTTTCCTCTTTTTTTGTTAGATAATTGTATTTTCAGCATGTTGTCCTTTTTTGGACATTATGGGCTTCCATTGTAAGAAATTTTTATTATGTAAATGCATTGAAATAAAGTGCCTCAATAGTTTTACATGTATTATTGGGATATTGAACATCACTTTGTGCCTTATTGTACTCACACTATGATATAAAGTACCACGAGGGTTTGATGTTTGCCTTTGTTTTCCATCACACCTTTGTCAAGTGAGTGTCCCTTTGAAGACAATTGCCTCATGCGTGTATGCCTTTTATTTGCACACCCTTTATATTTGTTGGTACTTTCATGTTTTCACATTTATATGGCCTTGTTTCTTCTTCATGCACTTCCTTTTGGCATTCAATTTCAATGGATCTATCTTGCCTCTCCCTTTTCAACATTATTGGGGGGGAGGTTTATGTTGGAAATATGGAGCCTTGCAACATGAGCATGAAGTATGGATAGTTTGTGTTGGTTGTTTCTATGTTGTTAGTGATGTCAAAATGGTGATAACTATATGGGAAGATTACTTAGTTTATCAGAAGTTGTTCTCTACCGGTAATGTTCTTTTGTGATGAGCCAGTGCGTTGGTATTTGAGTCCAGAACTCACCGCAAGAATAGATATGACTCCAATCTCTTAACCATGTTATCATGTCTCATTCATACAACTATATCTTAGATCTTGAGAATTTTTGGGTTGTGAGCAGAAAGTTATTTTGACAAAGTTCAACTCTGTATTCTACTATTCTGCTTAGCATCATATCAGTGTGGGAGACTTTGCATTTTCTTAAGGAGAACATTTTAATGTTGTGGTTTTTATGGTAGTCTCTTTGATGATAGTATGATGAGAATTTGATGTGGTCTCAGATCTGAAAGGTGTTTGCTTTGAGGATTATATGTTGGTTTGAAGATTATGTGAATTATGTTCTAGTCTTGGCTAACCTAACGTATGCAATTCACTATGAAGACTAATTATGCTTTATGGATGTCAATTGACTTGGTATAATGCACTACATGGATAAAATGTTTTAAATCATATATGGTGCCAACAAGAGTGTTTTGATTATTTTTTCTTCATCTAATTAGGCTAACCTAATTGATGATTAAGACATACTTGTATATATATAAGATTCCTTGAAGAGAGAAATGGGTGTGAAGTGAGTGGGAGTGCTAGTGTGGAAGAAAGATGAATGAGGATCCGAGCCTAAATGTTTTATCAGTTGGGGATCAGAGAAAATTTGTTGAGCGACTGCTGTGTGAGGCAGTACTTCATATTTTGAGCTTCATTAGAGTTGAATCCTGCACATTGAAGGTGTATTCCATCAATTCAAACCTTTTTCCAGTAAGCCTCAATCTTTGTATCTTGGTGGTTATCCATCTTTTGTATTCAGGTAGTGATCCTTTTTCAAGGACAGTACGTCCTGACAGTGAGCCCTATAATATCTTGTATCTGAATATAATATATTGTGAGTTAACCCTCACTGTGGTTTTTCCCTTATTGGGTTTTCCACGTAAAAATATTGGTGTTCATGTGTGTGGTTGCATTGATTTGTTTCTATGTTCTCTCTTGTTGATTCAATTAGAATAATGATAATGGTTAGATGGATTTCATATGAATGGTTTTATGGAATACTGATTCACCCTCCCTCTCAGTATTTCGTATATTCAATAGTTTCTATTGTCGGTGTTAATACTTCCTTGGTTTCACGTTGGAGTGAGCTACATATACATTATTTGTTCCTATGTACTAAGTGGATGCATCGATTGCATTTTGGTGAGATGGAGCATTTACCATATGGAAAATCTTGCGTTCATGTTTCTGGAGTTGAACTTCCATTTTAACTTGATTAGTTCTTCATACTTTTGGTACTTGTGCCATCTGTATCTTTGAATTCCATATGTTTTCCTTTGTTTCCATCTGATTCGAGTAGTGTCATTGGGGGAACTCAAGCAGATTCTTGTCTTCTTGATCCAGGTCATCCTTTGTTTCAACGAAGGTTCTTCTTTCAACACTATAGTAGTCATTCTTTGATAGCGTTTACAACTTCTTCATGCTTCAGTGGTGTTCTTCATGTTCATCCTTTGTTCGTATATTTTGGGACACTCTTGTTTGGAGGCTTCTTCAATCCTTCACTTGTATTTCTCTCTTTTGGAGAAGAGTTTTCTCACACTGGGTTTTTCTCCTTTTTCTTTGGTTTTGAGAGATCTTTTATTTATACATGGGTCACTAGGCCTTGTTTGTCGATACCCATCATGCATTCATCTTTAAAGGTTTGAGCTTCTTCATAAGTTTCAATTAAGGGGGTGTTAGCTCGTAAAAGATATTTCCTAATTAATTATTTATTTAATTATTAGGCTCCTTTTCCTCTAATTAATTAAGCTTACTTAGGTCATGTTCCTTTTATGTCTCATGTCATAGGATGAGGACATATGTCATGATCTTGTTTTATCCTCACCTAGGGTTTCTAGGTTAATTACCCCTTTATAAGGATTATCTTTTGTATAGTCATTAGAAGATGCACATTAATCAATGATTCATGATTTTTTAATATAAAATTTTAATAAAACATTTTTTTTTCAAAAAAAATATAAGTTTTTTCTATGGTATTTTTTAAACTTTAAAATAAAAATAGCCAAATTTTACAATATTTTTTTTGCAATAAATGCAAACTACTACTGTACCTAGAGGAAATTTTCCAGTCTTCTAAATTTTGCAGGCCTCCACATTTTGAGGTGTTTTTGAAAAATTTGGCAGAGTTCATTTTCTGCCTTGCTTAGCCCTTCTTCGTTGGGCTTTTCATTTTTGCACTTCATATTTCAGAGGCTATATCTCGACCATACAGTGGTCTTGTCTAGTAATTTTTTTTTTGAAATGAGGTAGAATTTCATGCTCTTCGTAGTGGTGCAGGTGGTTTTTAGCTTGGACTTCTAGTTTTTTCTAGAGTTCAATTTTCTTAGTGTTGTTGTTGTGCAATTCTCATTTTGGAGGCTTTGATGGGCTATATCTTTTGCATCCGAACTCTTTTTTAGGTACCATTTTTTTTTGGAAGTGCATGTTTTCATGTACTTCATCATGGTGCTACCAATTTGCTCTTTTTCTGTTAGAGAATTGTATTTTCAGCATGTTTTCCTTTTTTGGACATTATGGGCTTCCATTGTAAGCATTTTTTATTATGTAAATGCACTGAAATAAACTGCCTCAATAGTTGTACATGTATTATTGGGATATTGCACATCACTTTGTGCCTTATTATAATCACACTATGATATAAAGTACTGTGGGGGGTTCGATGTTTTCCTTTGTTTGCCATCACACATTTGTAAGTGAGTGTCCATTCCAAGACATTTTCCTCATGCGTGTGAATTTTATTTGTGCACCCTTTATATTTGCTGGTACTTTCATGTTTGCACATTCATATGTTCTTGATTCTTCTCCATGCACTTCTTTCTAGCATTCAATTTCAATGGATTTATCTTGCCTCTCCCTTTTCAACATTATTGGGGGGGGGGGTTTCTATTGTTAGTGTTAATACTTCCTTGGTTTCACATTGGAGTGAGCTACGTATACACTATTTGTTCCTATGTACTAGGTGGATTCATTGGCTGCATTTCGGTGAGATGGAACATTTACCATATGGATAGTCTTGCATTCTTATTTCTAGAGGTGACCTTCCATTTTAATTTGATTAGTTATTCAGACTTTTGGTACTTGTGCCATTTGTATCTTTGATTTCTAGATGTTTTCCTCTTTTTTTCATCTGATTCGAGTAGTGTCATTGGGGGCACTCATGCAAATTCTTGTCTTCTTGATCCTGGTCATCATATGTTTTAGCAGAGGTTCTTCTTTCAACACTATAGCAATCATTTTTTGACAATGTTTACATCTTCTTCATGCTTCAGTGGTTTTCTTCATGTTCATTCTTTGTTCCTATATTTTGGGACACTCCCGTTTGGAGGCTTCTTTAGTCCTTCACTTGTATTTCTCTCTTTTGGAGAGGAGTTTTCTCCCACTGTATTTTTCTCCTTTTTCTCTAGTTTTGAGAGATCTTTTGTTTACATGGGTAACTTAACAAGCCTTATTTGTTGGGACCCATCATGCATTCATCTTTAGAGGTTTGTGATTCTCCCTAAGTTTCACTTAAGGGGGTGTTAGAGTAAAAGGTATTTTCCTAATTAATTATTTATTTAATTATTAGGTTCCTTTTCCTCTAATCACTTAAGCTTACTTAGGTCATGTTCTTTTTATGTCTCATATCAAAGGATGAGGACACGTGTCATGATCTTGTTTTATCCTCACCTACGGTTTCTAGGTTAATTATCCTTTTATAAGGATTCTCTTTTGTATAATCATTAGAAGATGCATATTAATCAATGATTCATGCTTTTTTGGATCAATAGCTCTTGGCCTCCATAACTTTTCTATTCTCTCTTTTTGTAATAGGTGTTTGATTGTAGGTGATCCTAGGGAGCTATGGAGTTGATTTTCCCAACTTCAACAATATCAAGGAAGAGGATTAGGCCTACATAAGAGATAAATTTTAGAACTAGTATATTTTTGCACAAATCACAAATATCAAGGTCTTGGCTTGTCATCAATCAAGAAATCTAATGATTTTATTAGTACCTCATCAATATTAGGGGTAACTTCATCTAATGCAAGTATAAAATAGGGGCCATGTTTAATCATTTCCATAATTTTATTGTTATAACTCCTCTCATCCAAACCATAAATCATCATTATGAAACTATTAAACCCACCAATTAGAACCAAAAAAAAAATTCTTACATAGAAAAAGATCAAAATGAAATGCCAAAAGCTATTGAATCTATAAATATAAGTAGAGACATGATGTAAAAATAGATACTAAAGAAAATTAGATCAAGAAAAGCAAAGAATCCAAATCCAATAGTGAATCAAAATGTGGATCCACAAGAAAAAAGGCCTCTTGCACATAATAGATGTCCATCTCCTTCAAAATGGTCATCAATCCCACCATGGAAGTCATATAAAATCATTGGTTTCAAAAATAATCACAATCTAAAATCTAAACTCTATCATCCATCATCCCATTCTTGGTAAATAAAAATCTTACATCCAAAATTCCAAATATTCTATGCACATCTACCATCCCCTATCACAATCCAACATCTCACTTAAAATCCAAAAATCCTAACTCACATATCCACCACGTCCTAGTAGCAACAATTTTTATCATAAGGTCTCTCATGGTACTCTATCACAATGTGTATATTTGAGTAAGGCTAATAACAATATCAACACAGATCACAATAACATTCATGGGTTGTATATGAGCATCATGATCTTGACAAAGCAAATCCTTCATGTATGTCACTATTGACATATCATAACACTAGCATCTACATTGGCTCTATAAAAAGGACTAGAATAATTATTAATTTTTAGAAGATCAATTACATTCAAAAAATAATAAAATCATTAAAAATCTAAAAAAAATTAGTAAATATATATTTCTCTTTAGTGAAAACCATTTATATGGTGCCTTGGGGTAGTCAACATGCTAAAAAATTGATAAACAAGCTTCATTTTGTATAATTAAAAAGAAAAGAAAAGAAAAATTAAAGAAATAATTTATACACTAGTGAAAACCTTTCTTATGCCACTTTGGATAAATACGATGATGGAAACTTGACAAACATGTGTCATGTGTAAAATAAATGATCTCTATGCACCATTACAGTTAGGGGCAAGTTGTCTCATCCATCACACCCTTTTTTCAGAATATTTTCATTTATTTATTCCATATTGTTTTCATCCATCTTGCCTACCTACCTTAATCTTAGTAAGGACTAGGGCACAAACCTAAAACATTCTTCAACAAACTCTTTCCATCTCCATATTTTTGTCACACAATATCTACAAAATTCCATCACCTATATAACACTATCCAAATCTTATATTGGAGAAAATATGTTATTCCTATGTGACATAGTCCTTGGAGATTACATCCTAATCATCCTCCCATACTCTACCTAAGAAATCTCTTATCCTTTCATCCTTATTGTTAGACTTAGTTGTCCCTTGCCATTTTTTTAGAGCCTCCAATTCAATCCACCTGTCATCTCTCCATAATCCAACCAATACTAAAATTAGTCCATAAAATTTCAAAAACCCTAATCCATGCAATCTTGTTATGAAATATAGTGCATCATCCAAATCATACCTCAATTTTTCCCCAACCTTTTTGCAAACCTTGACCCATTTTAGTCACATTATAATCATCAAGATATTTTTTCCCAATCCACACATTGCTTTTGGGATGTGTCCTTCCCACATCAACAATGAAATCATCACCATCAATTAGTTTTCAACCTGATTAGGGATAAGATCATGCTTGTATTTGTATCATTATGCATGCTTCCTTCCTTGTGTGTGTATATTTTTTATTTTAATTTGTCATGGTCCTTGCAATACATACCACCCCAACCTAAGTTGACAATTTATAATACATGAAATATTTTACAAGTTTTCATAAATATAAAATTTATCAAGTTTTAAAAATTATATTAAAAAATAATAAAATATTTACTTAGAGGCTAGAAAAATATTTAAAATACAACATAGATGCAAAGTTACAACATGGTTTAGAAGTATAGGGTTTTACATAAGTGCTTTATATTTTTAAATACTAAAATAGGTAAAGAACTATAAACTTGTAGTAAAGTTTGGAGGTCCATGGTAGGAAAGTCTTACAAAGTTGTATTAGAGTTCAAAACTCTACTATGATGGGATTAGTGCAAAGTTACATGGGAGTTCAAAATTCTATAGTATTAGGTTGTGTTGGAGTTTGGAAGTTTGCAATAGTTCAAAATTTGGAGAATACCGGAAGTTTGAACTTTACTTGACCCACTTGTAGGTTAGACTTCACAGTTTGGATGCAAGTTAGAATTTAGAGTCTAAATCTAGATCAAATTTCAAAGTCGGGATGCAAGTAAAACATTAGCTTTGGTTTGCAAGTTATACTTTGGAGTTGTTTTATAAGATAAAATTTATTTATAGATTTATGTAAGGCCCCACCCTTTTATTCATTAGTAACAAATATTTAATTGTATCATGGATATATTCCTTAAATGATAATAGGTTGAGTTAAAGTGCTATTTTAGAATTTGTCAAAATTATAGTAAAACACATTATATATTTTGTTATATGAGCTAGTTGTATGTGTTGCCATTGGGTATACATTAGAATTAATTAGAAATCATGATAGCAGTGTTGAGGTATAATCCATGGATTTAATTGGTGCTAATTAATGTTTGTTTGGTTAACAATTTGATTTACCTAGTTTTTAATATTGCATACAAAAGTACCAAATTGTTATTCTTGTTGAACTAATTAGTACTATGTGTAAAAATTAACAATTATTAATCTTTAAGACTTATTATTTGATTTGATATTCGTTGGAGTTAAATAAATTATTTACTCAATATCCCTTAATTATGTGTAGTTCATTTCACTTTTTGATTAGAAATTATTTATACATATTATATAATTTACTATTTTAGTTGGTTTAATTTAAATTTTAGTTGGAGATCACATTCGTAGAGATGACCTCAACAATCATAGAAGTGAACCATCATAATACAAGTCAATTTCTCAAATCCATAGCAATTATTTGATAAGTAGATAAATTTTGATATTATACGACCAATAGATTTTGACATCAACATAATAAAATCTTTATCAAATCTAAAACTAAATACTGAACATTCTATTTATTTAAATATTTACATTAATAATAACATTTGTTTTAATCATCTAATATCAAATCCAACTCTTGATTTTAGATTAAATTTATTTATTGTCATCCTTAGATATTTTACATATCTGAAAGGCATCTTTACAACACTTGGAAAGCTCCAAACCTTTCTACAATCTTATAATTTTCCAAGGAGATAAATTTTCTACATGTAAAGATGGAATAGGGTAATAAAATATAAGGGGCATAATTGTTTAGAAAGTGGGACATAAATGTAGGTGTTGAATCTAAGATGTTATCATATCTCATAATTTATATTTTTCAAAGTTTGTTGATTTCCTTTCTCTATCACCACAATATGACAAAAGATGTGCAGTGTAGAAAAACATAAAGCCAAAAAAAAGCAGCAAAACAAGAGCGTATCTTGTGTGTGGTGTCTTTTAGGGCCCCTCCCTCACCACCACTAACCATCATTCAACTGCACTAAATGAGTCTCGTTATTTTTATTATTATTGTAGGTTCTAGCTAAAAGTAATTGTTGAAAGGATGGCCAATATTCATCTCAAAGTATTTGAAATGAATTTAGGCTATTGACTCCCTCGCTACCACTAACCATCATTCAACTGCACTAAATGAGTCGTTGTTTTTATTATTATTGTAGGTTCTGGATAAAGTTCTAAAAGTAACTGTTGAAAGGATGGTCAATATTCATCACAAACTATTTGAAATGAATTTAGGCTATCGATTTATTGATACATAATAGTAAGGAATTAAAGTTGTATGTGGTTGAATTTTTTTGCAAGATTATGTGGACAAGAGCGGTTGGGAGAAAGAAAAAGTATTATGTAGAATAATTTAATCCCAACTTGGACCATCAACAAAAGGCATATATAGAGGAAAATATTCTGTGGAGGTCAAATTTTCTCATTGCATAATTGAGGACTAACTCACATTGTCTTCGGTGTGAAATGAGGAGATGGAAAAGGCCAAAAGAAGTTTGGGAAGAGAGGGTTTGTATCTTTATGCAGTTGGGCAAGTGGAAATAGAAATTTTTTTTATCTAAGATTGTAAAGATTACAATGACATTAGAGGAAGCTACATAAGTGGGTTAACAACTGCAAATTTTCAAGATTTATTCAACATGGAATGGGTGTGCAGAATGGGAAAGCTCATTATCAAGCTAAGCGGCAGGAGAACAACACTTCACAATGCTAAAATAACAGAGGTCACTATCCTATAGGTCTTCTTTTGGTCTCATGGACATTAAAAGTATTCTATATTCTATATTCTATACGGAGAGTATACTGGTTAAAGCAACTTTGGGCAGGAAGTCATACCACGTGTTAAAAGTGGACCTATTGTAGGAGTTCAATATATTCAAGCATTAATCAGGAAGTGGTGTGAGTCAGTGAAAGAGGGTCTATGCCATTAAGAAGAAATGACACCCTTGTATAGGAGGTATGTTCTTTTCAAAGAATTCTACCAAGCAGCTCGTGTGCTTTAGTGGGCTTCTAGTACTTCCCATTATGTCCTTCAATGTGCAAGTTCCTTTCAAGCCTGACATATCAAGGCACAAATAAGATGCTATGACTTTTCAGGCTTAGCAGACTCAAGGGGCATCTATGAAATCACAAAGTGATGAAAACTTTTCTTGGGCTCACATGGGCTACAATAATAATTGTTGTGCTGGTATATATGGAAGTTCAGGTTGGGATCATTTTTGGGGACTCGACCCTTGATCCTGTATCAAAAAAAATATCAAAATGCATGCTAAGGCCAACTTCATGCCTTATGGTAGAGATTTTCTCGATCGTATTCCCACCAACTGCTTTGTTAAATACCCAAGATACTGAGAGAGGGGTGAATCAGTATCTTCTTAAACTTATTGAAAAAATACCATCCAATTACTCCAATGCATATACTAGTAAAGATAAGAAAAAGCATTAACATAACATGAAAGCACACAACACATGAACACTAGGATTTTTATGTGGAAAACCCAAAATGGGAAAAACCACGGTGAGGGTTAGCTCACAATATAGTATAACCAGTTATACAATATTACAAAAGGGTGGCTCACTGCCAGGACTCGCTATCCAAAATGGGAGGTTCACTACTTACAAAAGATACAATGACAAAATGGCTTACAGCCAGAAAATGAACTGATAAAGTACACCTAACAAGTGCTGATTTAGTTCCTTCAATGCTCAGTAAACTGAATTTACACACTTCATCATACTTGTCTTCTTCGTACACTTCAATATTTTCCACATCCACAATCTCAAAACTATTCAATATATATAGCTAATCCATCTGCAAGCATCAATTAGGTCAGCCTAATTAGATGCAACATTTATTTACCAAAAATCAACTGTCAACTTCAAGCATGTGTAAAAACTTTCCAAAAAAGATTCAAAAGTGTAGCACACTACAACATGTCAGCATGGACCTAAGATAGGTCACAAATATATCCGCAACACAAAAATTAATCCATTACAACATTAGCAATACATTAGGTCAGCCAAAGATAGGCCTAATAGAAAAATGCAACAACAAAATAATGCCAACTTTGCCATACGAGCACCTGTGCACACGAGATTCTTAACATACAACCTTCCAATATCCATAAACCATTTCCCAAAACCGCAAGCAACAAAAATCATCAACGGAGGATTTCAGACCAAAATACCAGAGGATAGTAACTACATATCGGTTCATATACCAGTCCAGAATATTGGATCAAACAATGACATCCTTGTAGTTGCAACTCATATAGCATGGTGACATCAATGACAACACAAAAGTTGTATAATAAGATGTTCTTCATTCTTCCAACAATATCCCCCTTTGTCATTTATGGAAAAATGTTCCAAAAGAATATACAAAAACTCCTATATACAACACTTCTCTTATCACAACATTCTCTCCCCCTTTCTTCATTACATCATTCTCTCCCCCTTTGACATTAAGGACAAAGGGCGGTCAAAAAGTATGAAAACTGAAAAAAAATTACCCGAAGGATGGTGAGCCTTGAAGCTCCTTAAGAATACCTTGCCAAGCTGACTTACCACTCTCCCAACTCTTCTTTACAGCAATCAACATTTTGTTTAGGGATTCCAAATCCACCAGACTTTCCTCTACATCATCCAGAGTACCAGGAGTTAGATTTATCTTCTCAAGTTTCTCTACACTTTCCAAAGAATTGGCAACTGGGGTGTACTCCATTCTTACAAGGCCACCTAACTGACCAAATATTCTGATGATATATTCTATAGAATGAAAAATTTATCTCTGTGAGTAGAGATGGCATTCCAAGTTGTTATGTCTCTATCTTTGGATGTAATGTAGGTACCAAAGACAACAATCAACTGGGATTCAATGGAGTCCATGAGATTCTTAATATTCTGGGTGGCATCTGGCCACTTTAAGCAATAGGAAAAGACAACATTTTCCTCAGATTCACAAGTTTGCACAGCTTCCATATTCTTCTCAACATTTGTTTGTGCTAGAGCACACTTGTCATGAAGTTCCAACAGGATTTTCTCTGCCAACTTCTCCTCAACCTCTTGTTTTGTCTTCTCACCAAGTACGGAGGCATACTCCTAAAAGGAGTCCAATAACAACTTCAAATTCTCTATTGGAGTGAGAGATGTATCCATTGAAGTACCGGGTGTGCCCTCCTGCAATGCTTTGATGGCGTCATCAATAATCTTTGTTCCCTTCTGATGTTTCTCCAGAATTTCTCTTCTACCGGATGCATGCAATGCATCCCCCAACACCAACTTATGAACATGAGAAATTTTATCTAAGTCCACACTACCTTGAATCATGGGAAGTTGTAGAAGTTCCAGAGGAATCACTGGCTAGAACCTAATCTTCTTGGATAGAAAACCTTTCAATACATCATCGTTGGAGGAGGATTCTCTGGGTGACCTATGAGATTCTAACACCTAACTTTTATTTTCTTCATTCTTCCCAACAGATTCCCCATTTTTCTCTTCTTCCCCTACATTTTTTTCCCCTCTTCCTTCTCTTCTTCTTTCTCTTTTCCTTTTTCAGCTTTGTCTTTGTTTCCTTCAACTTCATTTCCTTCACCTTCATCTTTATCATGTTCTCCTTCAACATTATCTTCTTCACCTTCATTATTATCCTTTACTTCTTCAATATTATCTTTCTCACCTTCAACATGCTTTGGAGGGTCTACATCATGCTTCTCTTGCTTAGCTTCTCCATCATTCTGTTTCTCCATCTCTAGAGGGTCAATTGTAACACCTATATCTAGAGGGATTTTTGCATCATTTGTTTCCGAAGGAATTCCTATGTCACCTATACCAGAAGGAATTTCTTCCTTAACCTCTTTTGCTGAAACTTCTTCACCTGATTTGGGTGCAGAACCAAATGGGAGTGCACCAAGCATACCATATTTCTCAGCCATACCCCTAATGGCTTGTACAGTTTCCTTCCTTATCTTCTTTATTTGCTTCTTGTCCTTTGTCATTAAATAGTTCACTCTTTTCTTCATCCATAACATTTTTGAACAAACCTTCTTCAAGTTTTTCAAATCATTCAGGGTCAAAGAAGACCCAATTTTCTCAAAAGCTTCATTTCTAATCTTTTCTTCCAAATCAACAGCCTCTGTTCTCCTTTTCATTAGGGCTTCCCACATTTTCTCAAGCACATTATTCTTGACATAATCCCAACTAATATCCAATGTGATAACATACTGAATAGTGGCTAAAATTAATGTTTTTTTGTCCTCTCTACCTACTTGATCATAATACTCTGTTGTAGGATTCAATATATCTTCAAAATATATCAAGTTATTGACTAATTCCTCTAATCTAAAAGGGGAACCAGGTCTTATCAGAGAGTCCTTTTTTTCTTCTGGTCCAGAGAGGCTTCTTTAGACATTTTTGCTTTCTTCGATTCTGGTTTGGTGTGCACATGAACACCAAATTCTTGTTCTTCATCTTCCTCAGAAGATGATACAATATGAAATCTCTTAGAACCAACACTAGCTTCCTAAGAAATACCTTCACGAGAGGACATGCTTCCTCTTCTCTTCCTTACCAATTTTGCTGCAGGGTCCTCCTCCTCTTCCTCTTTATCTTCAGTAATACTAAGATTTTTTTCCCTTGTAGCTTTTTCTTTCTTTCCTCTCTTGTCAGGTACCATCGGAGGAGTTTCTTTCCTTTTCCCAGATCTAGTATTGGGTCCAGAAGGAGCTAGGCCTTTACCTTTACCAGTAACACTGGGTTCTACCTTCACTATAAGGGTTGCAAAGGGTTTAGAAGGAGCAGTCCCGCGGGATCTCCTTGGTCCTGATGATTCTCCAGCTTCCTGATCTCTCATAGCTCTACCTTGTGCAATCTCTCATCAGCGAAACCTTCTTATCTAAGCTTTTTATCTACATTATTTCTTATCATAGGCTTCCTGTGCTCCAAGTGAACCTCCATAGATTTCTCTGCATAAGTGCCAACTCTAGGTTCATTGACGTCTTTAGGACTTTTCAACAACACCTGCACATAGCCTTGACTTCATCTTTTGTAATCTCATAACCCAATGGTTGAATCCATACGGTCCAGGGTTCAACAACTTCACATGCACTCATCATAGGAGACATGAAATATTATATCATTCTTGTATTTCTCAACAACTCTCTTAAGAATCCTTTCTCTTTTATTCATATTTCTATTAAACACAACAAAGAATGTTGTTAGAGCATTATCTCTAGCATTCAAATCACCCAAACTATGCATATTGTCAAAGATCTAATGTACAACAAGTCTGGATGTGTCCCAAAACACCACATCATCTCTTCCAGGAAGTCTCTTAAGGAAATAAAATAGCAACAAACATTCAGGGAGCCAAATTTAAATGCATACTTCTTCTTCTGGGTCATCCTCAAGTTCTCAAACAATTGTTGCCAAAGAAGTTCACACAAGTGATAATCTACACCATTAAATACCATATCAAATCCGGTATAAATAGCTATAGCAGATATAAAGTTCTCTCTATTAGTGGAGTAGAATTTATTTCTGATCATTATTGCAACATACTTCATAGCAGGATTAGTGATAGGTTTTGTCGTAAGAGCTCTCCTTTCATATGTAGCTCCAGTGAGTTCCTTCACCACTTCATTCTTCACAAATTTCAACACGGGTACCCATCCAGTATCATAGAGTCTGGTAACAGCCTTAATAGCTTCCTTGGTTATAAGATGAGGTATGCCAGTCCACAAGAATTTTTCATGTATTCTACTGAGAGCTAGTTTGACATACTTATCATCAATAGTGGAGCTAAAATTAAGAAAATAATTCCATCTATCCACTTTCTTTGCAACAATGTTTGAATATTTGGGTTTTACCAAGAAATCATCCCTAGTGAGCTCATTTTGCCAAATTCCTATTAATTTACTGTGATTGTATTCCTCGGTTTCGACTCAAATGTACATTATTGTATCTTCAGTCGGCATGACCCCATGAGGAATAGATGAGAAGGCGCCCAAAGGGTTGTCTTCAAAAACCTTCAAAGAATACTTCTTATATGATGGTCTAGGTCTTTCAGACACATTAAAGACTACAAGGGTTGCCATTCTTCCACAAATCAAGCTCAAATGATTTCAAAAAGATGATTCACACAAACCCACAACAACACAAAAGAGTAAAATACCTTTTTCCTTCATGAAAACCTAAAATAGGGTTTGCACAAGTCGAGCTTCAAATCACCTCAAGAACACTCCAAAATTCTCTCCAATTTATTTAAATGCACAAGTGATTAAAATTCCTTACACATTTACTTTATAAACCAATGATCTGCCCTAATCCACATTAAATGCGATAGATTTCAAAAAGCTACTAAAAAACCCTCTTCACTACACAGAAAAACCCTAATTTACTCTGCAAATGAACATGTTTGCACCTTTTCTTTAGGTTCCTTTTGTATAACCTCTTCCTATTCATTCCTTACAACATATCTTCATTCCAAAGATTGACATGCCAAACATCCTGGGGGTTTGAACAATTTTTTGTTAAAGCTTCCCCTAAGACCATGCTGGGTATAATTTCCGGAGGAATTGTCTGCACTGAATGGGGGCATAGACGCATCTAATGTTTTAGGCTCTTCTTTCTTCCTCCAAATATTTTTCATTTCTTGTTGAACCTCATTCTTTTCAATTTTCTTCACTGGTTCATTCTGCTTTACCATATCAAATTGCTTTCTCTTTTTACTTCTGCAAACTCTTTAAATGTGTCCTAATTTGTTGCAATTGTAGTAGACAACATTTCTCTGGTTAGTTTGACTTCCATTTACCCTTGATCTACAATAATTTTCTTTGTGTCCAAACTTATTACATGTATAGCAGTAGCTAGCAAAAGAATGATTCATTCTTCCTCCATTAAACCAATTCATCATCTGAGTTTTGCATTCACTAGCTTTGTGTCCAATTTTCTTGCATGCAAAACATTGTCCGGAGAAGGAACTAGCAAAATGATTCATCCTACTCCTACACTCTATTTCCTTGTGACCAAATTTATTGCATGAAAATCAACCACCATTGAAATATGTGTACCTCTGAGCATTTGGCTGTCTAATAGGCAGTCTTCTAGAAAAGTTCCTTGGATTTCTTTTCTACTTCCCTTTATCTTGAGTCTTCTGATTATCCACTAGATTTGAGGTCTGCACAACCTTAGAGATTTCACCTACTTCATTTCCCAAGCCACCTTTGTCTTTAGAAGGTCTCTTCCCTGCAATCAACTCATCAAGCTTAGTGAAGCTTGTCTTGAAATTATCTTCACAGAGTTTTTCTTTCTCCAGATCTGCTTTCAGGTTCACCACTTCTTGTTCAAGCCTTGTGCATTCATTATCTTTCTTTGCACCACTTTATTCAAACATTCTTCAATTATTTTATTTTCCTCCACTTGCACTTTCAATCCGATGATCTCTTCATTTGTTTGTTTCAATTGCTCACTCACTTCTCTATGTCTTTCTTTGAACTTCTTCAATTGCTCTTTCATTTTCTGGACACTTTCATTTTCCAGACACATTCATTTGCCTCATCTAGATTTTCTTTCAAATCTTTGTTTTCACTTTCAACCTTGTCAAGATCTTCAAGTGCAGCCCGAAGCTATTCTTTATCATCCATTTGTTCAATCTTCAAGATCTTCCTCAAGCTGTTAGGCTTCTCTGGAGGAACCAAGCTCTAATACCAATTGTTAAATACCCAAGATACTGAGAGGGGGGGTGAATTAGTATCTTTTTAAACTTATTGAACAAATACCATCCAATTAATCCAATGCATATAACAGTAAAGATAAGCAAGACCATTAACAAAACATGAAAGCACACAACACATGAACATCAAGATTTTTACATGGAAAACCAAAAATAGGAAAAACCACGGTGAGGGTTAGCTCACAATATAGTATAACCAGTTATAAGATATTACAAAAGGGTGGTTCACTTCCAAGACTCACTGTCTATAATGGGAGGCTCATTGCCTACAAAAGATACAATGAAAAAATGGCTTACAACCAGAAAATGAACTGATAAAGTACACCTAACAAGTGTTGATTAAGTTCCTTTGATGCTCAGTAAACTGACTTTACACACTTCATCATACTTGTCTTCTTCACACACTTCAATATTTTCCACATCCACAATCTCAAAACTATCCAATATATATAGTTGATCCATCTGCAAGCATCACTTAGGTCGGCCTAATTAGATGCAACCCTTATTCACCAAAAATCAACTGTCAGCTTCAAGCATGTGTAAAAACTTTCCAAAAACAATTCAAACATGTAGCACACTACAACATGTCAACATGGACCTAAGATAAGTCAGAAATACATTCGCAACACAAAAATTAATCCATTACAATATTAGCAATACATTAGGTCGGCTAGAGATAGACCTAATAGAAAAATGCAACAACAGAATAATGCCAACTTCACCATACGAGCACCTGTGCACACGAGATTCTGAACATACAACCTTCCAACATCCATAAACCATTTCCCAAAACCACAAGCAACAAAAAACATCAGTGGAGGATTGCGGACCAAAATACCAGAGGATAGTAACTGCATACCGGTTTAGATACCGATCCAAAATAATGGATCAAACAATGACTTAACCTTGCAGTTGCAACTCATATAACATGGTGACATCAATGACAACACAAAATATGTATAATAAGATGTTCTTCTTCATTATTCCAACACACTTCACCAACATAAAACTCACTTTAAATTACCTTGCATCTGATCTGGGTATAAAGGAAGTCATTCCATCATATCTTGATAATAACCTTAGATGATTTTCTCAAAAGAGTGAGCTTCACCTCAACTAGCTCTGGCTATGACAATTTTACCTTAGAGAGCATAAATATGATAGCATTATGGAAAAAATTACAATATTTTATGGAATATAAGTCTTGAATAACAACCATCATTGGAGCAAAGTGGGTATTGAGTATTATAAGCGATTTTCTTTACTACTTGGTGATGAGTGGGAAAATGGATATCTTTTTGGGATATCACACTTTTCTCATTCAATTATTCACTAATGTCCTAAGAGTCCTAATTGGATTGATTAACAACCTCTCAAGGTGAGCCAATTCTCAATTAGGAGAGTCCTAGGAAGAGTTTCTTAAGTTCTAAGGGGTTCACCACCAACCAAACGCTTGGAAAAGGAAATGTTTGAAAACATGTTGTGATATGAAAAATGACCTAAAACTAACAATGCAAGCTAAATGAAAGATGCAAATGATGAAATTATGTAACAGGGAGAAGGTATGTGTGCACCTGGGAAATCTGGAGATGTCGTGAGGATTCTGGAAATGTAAAGAGGCTGCCAAAATATGTTGTGGAGGACTAAGACACCCAAGATGGAGTATTAGTCCCACTACTATTTTTTAGGGAAAATATGAAGTCTTTAAATCTCATAACCGGATCTTTGAAAATATGTGAAAATTGAGCTTGGGAGGACTAAGATTCCCAAGATGGTGTATTAGTCCCGTTCTAAATTTCTGCAAACTCTAAATAGGATCCTAAGCTCCAAGGTATGCACTAGCTTCCCTTCCGGTCTTAGGTTCTGAAACTTATGAATAAGGCCTGTAAGTGAGATTTCGCGAAGATGACAAATTTGTAATGCAACTTTACAACTTTTACAACTTTGCACTCCAAGTGATCTTCAAGTCTACAACCTGGATTTGCAATCACAAATGTGTAAGATGGGAAAAACTTGTTTGTTAGTGAATGGGTGTTTTCCTTGGTCAGACCCCTGGTTGGTAATTAAACATTGAAATGAAATAGAAATAATGAAGGAAATGGTGAATGAACAACATGCAATGCTACAACTCACCAAACTCTTATGAAGTCTACAAACTTGTGTGTAATGGCTACAATGGATATGGATCTTGAATGCTTGATAGATTGGACTTGAATTGATTTGCTTGAATCAAAACCCTACATCACAAATGTTAGCACAACACACATGATGCAAGAAAACACTTTGATATGATGCTTGAATCTGAAAATGGCTTGAAATTCTTGATGAATCTTCTCTTGAATGCTCTTGTGAACTCAATTATGTTATGATAAAAGATCTCAAAAAATACTTGGGTTGAAATGAATCAAGGAACCTTGTATTTATACTTATCTATGCTTAATATCCTAAAATTATATCACACCAAGCCAACATATGAATTCATTGAATAAAGGAGGCTAAATCTCGCCAAAATTTGAAATTATATCTCAAAAATGACTCAAGGAGGACTAAGACGCCCTAGGTGGCGTCTTAGTCCCAAGTCCTAAAAAATTAGGGCACAGACACCAAAAAGGGGCCCAATCCGAAGATACCAAAATTAGGGTCTCGAGAGCCTTGGGAGACGAAGATGCCCTAGGTGGCATTTTAGTCCTAACCCAAAAATCAGGGACACACCAATGGAGTCATTAAATTAGCATTTATACATTGGAGAATGTTGGGATTAACCAAAAAAATATGTTATTCATAGGGCTTGTGGACATAAAATAGGACCAATTAAACCATAAAGAAGCACAAATAAAGCAAGGCGGGCCCAAACAAGTGTGAAAATGCAAGGGTATTCATTTTACTACACTACATTTAGCCCCCACTTTAGTGAGAGGATGAACTTGCTTCAAACTCACACTAAAGTAGCCAACCACACAATCAAGAGGGGTTCAAATGTACAAATGTTAGCAAGATGGGATGACAATAATCAAGAGGGTGGCCAAGCCCCCAGGATCAAGATCCTATGGAAAAACCAACATAAGCACAAATGAACACGCTTGTGGATGATATATGAATCCATAACCAAATCGCAAACATACACCATCAAAGGAAAGAAAAAAAGAAAAGGAAAAATTGCAGCGGATCAAGCTTCGACTGGTCATCCAATGTGGTGGACCGGGTCTAGGCTATTTATCCAAAAAGAAGTTTACAAGTGGAAGGCATTGTCCACTATGCAAACAAAAAACACACTCACAAGGGCTAGTGGGAGCTAGGTGTCTAGTAAGTGATCCCCAAGGGACCATATCAAATCCATACCTCCATGACTTTAATAAGGCACAAAAACACATGCTCACACGGGCTAATGAAGCTAGGTGTTCACTAGGTGATCCCCAAGGTGGTCTGTCTCAAATCCGTACCTCCATGACCTTAATAAGGACAAAAATGCATGCTCACATGACCTAGTGAAGCTAGGTGTTCACTAGGTGAGCCCAAAGGTGGTCCGTATCAAAGCCATACCTCCATGACTTTAATAGGGACAAAAAGGCAAAGAAAATGCAACAAGAAAGAGATATGCTCAAAGGGATTTTGCTTATTTCATGCGAGGTCTTACTCTTAGGGGACATTGTGCTTAACATCTCCAAGAGAGGATAAATACAAGGTCTCATCCTGGGGAACATCATACCCAATGTTTCCAAGAGAGGACAGGCGCAAAAGGGTCTCATCTTGTTTCCAAGAGAGGAAAAGTGCTAAGTATCATCTCGGGGAACATTGTATCTAATGTTTCCAAGAGAGGAAAAGGAAATATCATGCTCTCAGAGGAATTCAAACCCAAAGACACCACCAAGAGGAAAAAACATTGTATAAAGAAAGAAAATCACATCAAGGAACATGAAAACAAAAAATATGCAAATGAAATCATGCCAAAATAATGCCAATGTATGCCCCCACTTTAAAGAAATTGCTAACACCATGTTGTGAGAAATTTACTTTAAAGTAGCAAAAATGAAAATGCAATCAAGAAGGAGGACATGAGATCCAACCTGGAAATCCCTATATCATCATATGTTTCCAAGTAAAGCTATATCATGCAAGAGAAGAGGAAAAGAAAGGGGTTTCCCCTAAAATGAAAGCACCAAACACATAAGGGATCTATGGATTTGGGGTCAGTATGTTATTTGCTGCAATAATATTAGAGAGCTTGGAACTGTCATCATTCCCCAAATACACAAAACTGGAAGAATGATACAAAGAGAGTAAAAACAAAGAAAAAAAATAGCCTTTTGGGTCAACATGGAAGAGACATAGGGTGTCTCAGCGCCTTGCGTCATCCCCAAAAGGAAAACACAAGATAAATGAAAAGGAAAATGAAAGACAAAAAAAATATAATGAAAAAGATTTTGGGTCAACATGAAGGAGACATGAATGTCTCGATGCCTTGTGCCATCCCTAAAAGGAAAACACAAGACAAATGAAAAGGAAAATGAAAGGAAAAGATAAAATATTAATCAAAAGGAAAAAGTATACGACATATAGAAGAATGAAGGTACAAATAGAGGAATGCACAAAGAGAGAGAAACATCAAACAAAACATCACAGGAGATCACATTACGCACATGCAAGCAAAGAAAAAGAAAATGAAAAGGACTAGTAAGGCATAGGAAAGTCAACCTAAAGTAAGTCATCCGTCTCCCCAATCTCAGTCTATATAAGCGGAAAGTAGATAACAAACCAAAGGAACAACAACAAATGCCTTACTAGGACAAGGCCAACAACTTCTTGTCCCCACTTAGTGCGAGACAAGAATGGGCCGAGGTAGGTGATGGGAAAGGTCATGTAATAGTGAGAATAGATTATTCTACAACTATTACATGACATAAGGGGTCCCACTTTAAGGGATTATTTCTATAATGCCAAGAATTTTAAATTCTTGCTTTAAGGTGCGACATGAATTTGTACTGTGACAAAAAATTCTATGATATTTTCAATAAGATGTGTTTGTGTTCTTAGGATTTGGAAATCGGTTTTTAGGCATTGGTGGTAATGTAATAAGTCCTTGACTTAAAAGGATATGTAAAGTTCTCTCAGTTGAAGATGGCGGACAAGGGTATTGAGGTTTCTTTATTTTATGAGATGTTCTGCTCTGGCTAGATTCTCCAACTTCTGTAATTGAATAAGGAGGAGAAGGACCTAAGATGATCCTATCATCCTTGTTATTGTTATGATCTATTGGTTTTTCTTGAGGGAGAAGGATATTCAAGTCAGGGAGAGAATCCAAGATCACCGTACCATCACTTCGAAGCCTTAGATATTCTCTAGGAGGATTTTCATTATAAGATGGATCTTGGTATCCTGATCCTTTTTTGTTTTCATTGGTTGGTTTTTGATCTAAGAGTTGATGAATTTTATGTTCACTTCTTGTGTCACATCCTTGTTTTCTCAAGATGGTGAAGCCTTTGCCTTATGTTTCTTTTGGTTAATTTTAGTGTTTGTTACTTTGTTATCATAAAAGGGTTGAGTGTTTTCTTGTTTACAGGAACTAGGTTCACCTATTGTAGGGAACTTAGGTTCAATTTTTTCTTCAGTTTCAGGATGTAAGTAACCAAACATCTCAAGGGGTGGTATTGTGGGAGGATCTATTTGTTTCATGGAAGGGTAGAAGGATACATTAGCTTCCAGTTTATTAAGACAGTCATTTATGAACTAATTCATGTTGTCATCATCTTCTCCAATGATGTCAACATCGCGAGGAGGACATGCATTAGGAGTTGAGTGAGCATGGGTGAATTCAATTTCATTAGGGTCATTACCAAAGGCACAATTGGACATATCTACCAAATATTTCAAGGACATCTACAATTTTCCAAAGCACATATCCACAATGCAAGATTGAACAAATGCACTTGAAATGAAAGAAAATGGAATAACATCAAATTTGGAAACTAAAATAGAAAACAAAAAGTAGCCCACAAAAGCATAGAAAATCAATTTCAGATCTTGAAAACCTGAGAATCAAAGTCAATAGGGACTAAGATGCCAGAAGGGCGTCTTGGTCCTCCTGGTGAGATTCTGAAGTTCCAAAGGCTGAAATAGACAACAAACAACAGAGAGAGATTTCTGAAGCAAAAATCCTGAGAGGGACTAAGATGCTAGGAAGGGTGTTTTAGTCCTAGCATAGGTTTTTTGTAGAAAAATAGGGAATTCTGGAATGTCAACAATGTTTACAGGTTTCCTATGCAGTATGTTGATGTTGAGAAACAAAAAAATGTGCAAATAAGTGCAAGAAAAAGTAACTAGAAACCAACAATTAAATGCAATATTTGAATGCAAATTTTCAATTTTGAATGCAATAAGAATGCAATGAAGATGAAGAAAAATTCACTTTTCAATTTTTCAATTAAATGAAATGATGCAGTAAAGTAAATATGCAACTTAATGCACTTTTTACTAATGCAAGTATAGGAAACCCTAAATGCAATTTCACTAATGCAAGATGCAAGATACCTAGAAGCACTTTCACTAATGCAAGATGCAATGCAAGAATGAATGCTATCTAGATTGAAGGACTTAATAGACTTCAAATCAGAAAGAAAAAAAAAAAAGTGTCAAGTTCACCAAAATGATGAGTGGGAAAATGGATATCTTTTTGGCATATCACACTTTTCTCATTCAATCATTCACTAATGTCCTAAGAGTCCTAATCATATTGACTAACAACCTCTCAAGGTGAGCCAATTCTCAATTAGGAGGGTCCTAGATAGGGTTTCTTAAGTTCTAAGGGGTTCACCACCAAGCAAATGCTTAGAAAAGGAAATGTTTGAAAACACGTTGTGATATGGAAAATGACCTAAAACTAACAATGCAAGCTAAATGAAAGATGCAAATGATGAAATTATGCAACAGGGAGATGGTATGTGTGCACCTGGGAAATATGGAGATGTTGTGAGGATTTTATAAATGCAAAGAGGCTACCAAAATATGTTGTGGAGGACTAAGACACCCAAAATGGTGTATTATTCATGTTGCTATTTTTCGGGGAAAATACAGAGTCTTCAAATCTCTGAAAATTGAGCCTGGGAGGACTAAGATGCCCAAGATGGCATATTAGTCCCATTTTGAATTTCTACAAACTCTAAACAAGATCTTGAGCTCCAAGGTCCACACTAGCTTCCCTTCCAGTCTCAAGTTTTGAAACTTATGAATAAGGCCTGCAAGTGACTTTCTGTGAAGATGACAACTTTGTAATGCAACTTTACAACTTTTACAACTTTGCACTCCAAGTGATATTCAAGTCTACAACCTAGATCTACAATCACAAATGTGCAAGATGGGAAAAACTTGTTGTTTGTTAGTGAATGGGGATTTTCCTTGGTCAAACTCTTGGTTGGTAATTAAACCTCGAAATGAAATAGAAATAATGAAGGAAATGGTGAATGAACAACATGCAATGCTACAACTCACCAAACTCTTATGAAGTCTACAAACTTGTGTGTAATGGCTGCAATGGATATGGATCTTGAATTCTTGATAGATTGGACATGAATTTCTTTGCTTGAATAAAAACCCTACATCACAAATGTTAGCACAACAACACACATGATGCAAGAAAACACTTTGATATGATGCTTGAATCTGAAAATGGCTTCAAATGCTTGATGAATCTACTCTTGAATGCTCTTGTGAACTCAATTATGTTATGATAAAAGATATCACAAAAGACTTGGGTTGAAATGAATCAAGGAACCTTGTATTTATACTTATCTATGCTTAATATCCCAAAATTATATCACACCAAGCTGACATATGAATTCATTGAATAAAGGAGGCTAAATCCTGCCAAAATTTGAAATTATATCTCGAAAATGACTCAAGGAGGACTAAGACACCCTAGGTGGCGTCTTAGTCCCAAGTCCTAAAAATTTGGGGCATAGACACCAAAAAGGGGCCCAATCTGGAGATGCCAAAATCAGGGTCCCGAGAGCCATGGGGGACTAAGATGCCCTTGGTGGCATTTTAGTCCCGACCCAAAAATCAAGGACACACCAATAGAGTCATTAAATTAGCATTTATACATTGGAGAATGTTGAGATTAACCAAAAAAATATGTTATTCATAGGGCTTGTGGACATAAAATGGGACCAATTAAGCCATAAAGAAGCACAAATAAAGCAAGTAGGGCCTAAACAAGTGTGAAAATGTAAGTTTATGCATTTTACTACACTACACTTGGCTACAGGAAATGTTGATTGGGGTGTTAGTTATTTAGATTCAATATAGGAAATGCTCAAAATAATTGTGCCATGAACTTCACAATTCCTTAGTATATATATTTCCTTATTAGGAGTGGTATCAGATCCATTAGGGAACTGTACAATATTGGCACCAAAAAGTTCATAGTAGTAGGGCTATCCATACTGATTTGCTCGCCTCAGAAAGAAGGTTCCAGTTAGAGGATATAATGTTGATGATTTTACATCATGAGGGGGAAAAAAGGGGGCTATACGACTGCTCTCATGGGGTGTAATAGGAAAGAGATATTGTTAAAGAAAAATAAAACCAACAAAGGATAACAAATGGCTATCTAACTAATTTTTTTTGGGAAAAGTAAAATACTGAATAGAGAAAAACGTCAAGCATTTTCACAAAATTGTAGAGTTGTCTCAAGATTATTTTAAATGATGAGAATTAGGGGCCTGTGTTGAACAGTGTATGGGAAACAAACATTCAATCCAATATTTTATACTTTTTACCATGGTCATCCATTATTATGATTTATTTTTCTTCCAAGAGTGGAAAAGTGGGGGGGGGGAATATCCATGAGAGGGCGATTACTGCAAGCATGAGAAATCAAGTCGATAAGGCTCTTCCATGAAATAAACCTCATGGTATGAAGGTACTCAAGTGCATCTATCCACCAAGATTGGAGTAAGTTTTGCAGATGGGATAAGAGATATTCGTGGGGATCCTATGTATGTTGTGCTTGCTATGAAGAGAGTTTGAGGAGGCTCGATGTGGGTTGCATTAATCCTTATTATCAACATCATATAGACACTGAAATCCCCATAGAAGTTACTGTATGTACTCTACCATTCTCTGTATACACATCATCACATCTATGTAATGTGAATTTGATTACTAAATGATTGTTCTTATGGGTGTTGTTGATTTATTATAGTTCAATTTTTAATTTTAGTAAATTTCCTTGTTGGGTGACCTTTCGCTTAGATACCAAAGGCCAGGTGTATGTGATATTTTACTCAATTTGAATACCATATCATATTTCACTTAATTTTAACACTTCATCCTATCTCATCAAGGTTTGAACATGGATCCCTACATTGAAAGTTCCAATACATTTTTAACAATTGAACTCATCATGGTTTACCATATAAATTCTTGTCTAGATTTTGTTAATTAACCTATTATATCACTACAGTTGTATCTTAGAGCTAAAGGTAAAGCTGGGTTTATTTTTTTGGCTCATAGTCTAGCTAGCGGATTCCAAAACCCTATTTGTGGCACAAGCATGGAGTTTCTCCAGGTTATCTGCATTATTATTAGTTACGTTTTATTTCTATATTTTTATAGTCGACATATATCTCTACCCTGCAACACAACTCCCATTTTTCTATCATAATATGTGATAGTATTGGCATAGCTTCTCATGCTTTTAAAATGCTTTAGCTTCGTAGTTTCTAGAGCCCTTCCACAAATCAATAATGTGCATCTTCTACAATCATTCTATTCCATGAGACAATATACATCTACAAAATTTTGTCAAGCAATTCACGTGCCTGGTCTATGTTTCCACATATTGCATACTTTTCTACTAGGGCACCATCTACATCACCATAATTATAGGGAATGATAGCTCATTGGAGTCTATAGATTTTAGGGGTGATTCTTGGCATGTTTTTAATTTGTTGTTTACACGTCTTAGTGCTAACTTTTAGTCTATTCTGATTTTTGGATATCTCAAATGGGGAAGATTAAATTAATTATATCACATAGTAGGTTTGGCATTTCACATGCTCTTTTGTATTTACATAAAAGTTTTTTTAAGTATTCTCAGCATATAAAAAAATATAAAATCATTATTAATATATCTCGTAGTCATCATTTCACGTGATCACATTTCGTTGAGGCATTCTATCAAATAGTTCAAGTGCCTTGTCTACACTCTTCCTTTACATAGTTGTCTACCATGGCTGATTCAACTACAAAATTTGAGAAAAAAGTTGACTACAAGTTTTTCTTGCAATCCACGCTACCTAGAATGAATTCACACATTATATTCTTGGAAATAAGTGCACCGTGTGTATTTATTTTTATATATATAGCAGAAGAAATTTTTTTATTTGGTCCATAGGTTTTTAGAAGACATTTTTAAGCATTATCAGTATTAGAAAATTCACCCACTATATCATTCTTTATTATTAATGAATAAATAAATAATGGTTGTACTTCATCATGCTTATTTTATTCATTCACCAGTAATCCCTCTAAAACTACTTTATTATTGAGAAGAATATTCATTGGATGGCTTCTACATCTTTAGATGTTCAAAATTAGAACTTGGGTGTTGCCACAATAGTGTGTCTCACTTTTGGGACGTGCTGATTTTTTCTTGAAATCACTGTTTTTAGAACTAATGATTTAACACTTGAGAGGCTCCATCTAAAGGGTTTTAATTGAAGAGGGATATATAAGAACCCCTTAGATCAAACCCCCTTGGATAGAACCCCTATACTATTAAATCATATCCACAATGGAGTCTCCTTTACACCTATCAAAATTTTGGCAAAAAGAAACTTTCTCTTTACCTTTTTGGGGAATAAATAATGTCATTTAAAAATTATATTTTGTAAGATTTTAGCCCTCAAAATGATCTTTCCAACACGTTTAGTTTATATATATATATATATTTTTATCATGTATTTAATTTTTAATTTCTACTAAACATAGGTTTTTCTCCGAACATCAAGCTCTTTGTTATACAGAGGTGGAAAAATAGTAAACCATTATAAAAAAATTCAAAAAATATCCATTCCATAGGTATTGATGTCCTTGTTTCACTCCCCCCAAAAAAATTGGATTTCAATATATACACAACAAGTTAGGTTGTATAAAACAAATGTATGTCTCAATTATAGTTACAGTGACTTCAAAAATAATTTTTAAAAATAATTAACAAAAAATTATGAAAAAATATCCTTTCCTAGATATTGATGTTGAGAATCTATATTTCAAAAATTAGAATTTAATCCTTTATAGTAAAAATTTATGTTGTATTCATGACACAAACATTACTTTCTAAAAATGTTGTTTTATGTTTAAAACCGGTTATTAAAGGAGATGTTCAAAGATTCATGATTTATTTTGGAAAATTTGAAAAAATATATATTTAGAATCTACACACAAATTGCCAAAAATTACTAATTCACATCATATTCAAATTCTTAATGGTTTAGCTGCTATAGGTCTCAAAAGATGAAGATTCAGTTAAAAATATTGATGTAAATGTCCATCTTGGTAAAAAAGTGAGACATAGTATTGTGATTTCACCCACTTTTCTCATTTCTCAACACAGTGATTTATCCACTGTTAAAAAAATACTCATTCCTTTGCATCCTTGGTCTACATACCAACTCTGTCAACCAACTCTATTTTGGGGAAAGTATGAAAAAATTAATAGCGAGGTTCTCATTTTCCTATATTTCTTTAATACATCTATTTGAACCAGAGAACCCTATCTTTCAAAATGGAAAATGATTTTGACTCAAATCTATTTTTTTCCTTTTCATTTGGCTGGCCCAAAACATTTATGTTTGTAATTGTTGCATGTTATATAGAGGGAGTCTATGTAATAACCCATGTATTCTAGTATAGGTGTTTTTGGCATTTGGAATTTAGATCAAAGGATAGCTCGCTTTTAATTGAAAAGATTTGATTTGGTTCACAGGTATTGGTCCTCTGCTATTTTTTTGACTCCATCTTTGTTGGTATTTTACTATTTATTTCGAGTTGGTAATTAACATAACCGTAGGGATATTATTTTGTTAATCATTTACATGCAATAACATTTGATTTAGTTACAATTATCAAGATTGTTATCATCCTGGTTATCATCTTTTGTTGAATGGTTTTTATTCCTTTGTAGTGAATATCATTTTGAAAGTTATAGTTATCACTTTATTAAGATGTTATCATTTGATAGTATTAATTGTTCTTTTGTTAAATAATGTGTTTTAAAAATTTATTATATTATCTCATTCACAAGAGTTACATTAAATATAAATACATGTATTATCATGAACTATCTTACATTTAAGAGATATTGTAAGTGAATTCTCTATCTTGTGAATGCTTCATATATTTACTTCATAGTGTCTTGTTATGCCTTGCAGCATTGTTGTGTAAGCATGAGTATTTAATTTTATCCCCCCATATTTTACTAGTATATACTTAACTAGGTTTCTAATCCATGGCTTCACCTAAGTGGGTGGCAGCTAACTGTAGAACTATCTGGGGCATTAGACCCTAAAAAAGGTTGTGAACGAACTCTTAGTTTTATCTCATAGAATAGGGGCATAGGATGCATTTGAGAAAATAATTGAGTTTAGCGTACATTAGATTTATTGGGTTATGATTGTGATTGAGGTGAAGTCATCATTCAAAACCTAGTGGTTATACCCATGGTTGGTCAATCAAATGAGTTGGAGCAAATTCAAGTTGTCGAACTACAGAGCCTCTGCACAAATGTTATGTAGGCAAGGTCACCTAAGACAAGCCCCCGAGGACTAGGTCTAGCCCGTAAGATCTATCTTTCTAAGGATTTCTTGAACCCACCAACCTCTCTTGATGTATTGCTTACACAATACCTAATTGCAATCAAGTCATAAACTACTCCTTTGATTATCTAGTTTAAACTAATGATATGGTTGATCTTGATAATCAGGTATCTAATCATTTATTATCTTACGTGAGCACCTATTTGTGTTAACAACTTGTAGGAATAGGTATTGAGAGTGAGGAACTACGACACGATGGAATGTAAGAGATATGGAGTAGGCAAGAGGTATGTTATGTTGATCTAAAATAAGTAAACATTATTGCTTTAAAAAAATATTGACTCATTTCCATCTTTTCCCCTAGCTAAATGACATCATTTTTTGTTACCTTAAGTAGTATATTACGTTATTATTGTTTAAAGAAAAATTATTTGTAAATTAGTAAAGTTTGTTGTAGATTAGTTAAGTTGTTTTGTGTCCTTTAAATGTGTTAAATGTGGGCATGAAATTTGGTATCACAACCTAGCTTTCCACACTGGGGACTCTGGGAAATGTTTTAGTCCTAATTAGTTAATGTTGTGTGTTATTCTAGTCACTACACGAAGGTAGGAAGGAAGTGAAAGTCTTGAAGGTTTAATTTAAGATCCTAAGGAGTATAAGTTTCATTAAATGAACAATGTGTTTTGGGGTGAACAGGTATGATGATTTTTATCTTGTTTGGGAGATTTAGCCATTTATTGTGAAGAAAATTATGAATTATAATATTTGGACAAATTGTTGCTGTGTTGGGTATTCAACTTGAGAAATGGGTTTTTGAACAGTGTATACAATTCTTATGAAGCATACTCTTGTGTGATAAACTTGTGCTAATATAAACCTTAGGTGTTGTACATTATGGTAACCTCCTTATTGCTTGTTGGATATATGTTGGGTGTTATGTGTCAAGTGTCATGTGTTGGGTTAAGATGTGGTGAATGTCATAGAGATTATATGTATTTTAAAATGTGGAAAGACCAGTAAACATTCTGTGTGCCTCAAGTGTGTGATACAGAGTATCCAACTTGGGATAAGGGTGAGTGGGCATCAAGAACGATCCCGATATGCACCCTTTGTGATTATCTGGTATAGATGGTTAATTATGAAATGGTGTAAGCATGAAATATGTGGATGTGTGTCATTTAAATGGAATGTGATGTGTTCCTTTGTGTAAGTCTTGTATATATATTAATGTGTACCCCTAGTGTATGGCTCCCCTTTAGGATTGAGATGCTAGCTAGTGTAAACAAGGGGTTAAGAGACACATTTCCATCCATTAGGAAATTACGAGCTCAAGGTGTTGTTCCTAATCTTGTTAAAGGATCTATGTTGAGGCGTCGTAATCCTCCCATGGATGTTGACCGTCACCTACTCCCCCACATATAAGAGCTACATTTTTTGGTTCATAGTGCAAACCTAACCCTTGAGATTGGTACCCTAGTGGATTGAAGATGGACCTAAATGTGCCCTTGTTCTATGATAGATCTATCATTGATAATTCATTTATTATATGATTATCTTGAGTTGTGTGGGATATGTGGCATGGTGATTATTATATGATTGTCTCTGGTTGTGTGAGACATATTACTATTATATTATTATTTATTGATGAGCTCTATGTGGTTTGATACCACCTTATCCTCCCCCCCCCCTTAGGTGACTTGATTGAAGCCACGAAGTGATCATATTGTGAAAAGTTATGTGATTTTGGATTAAAATTTATGATTGTTAATATGAATTTATTTGATTGATGAAGCTATCAGTTTTGAATTTCATTAAATTATTGATTAAATACATTATGAAATTGTTCTTTTTGCCTCAAGAATTGATTGTTGGGACTTTTTTCTCTCAATTTTGAATTACTGTTTGGTGGCCACCATTGAGCATTTTATCTTTGTAAATTTTGAATTGTCTTATTTGAAATTTGAAATTTCTTATTTTGAGGCTTTATCAATTTTATGTTGATGTTGGCATATATGTAGTAATGTGGAATATGTTAGACTAACATACTCATGAGGAATCATTGATAGGTTGTATAGCAGGAGTAGATGGCCTGGGGATTTATTGTGGAGGGGTAAATGAGACCGATATGGATTCTCAAAGGAGAATTTTGGGCACTAGGTATCCTCATCCCTTTGTGTGAGCCTTGTGTTGTGAGTCAAGTGAGCACTTTTTGTGGCCATTTGTGTGTTGGTTATGTTGATTTGGTTGTACAAACGAGAAACCAAGAGAAAGAAAATAAAAATTGAAGATGAAATTAAATGACTGCTTAAATAGTATGGGTATGATATGTTGATGACATGCTGTGACATATGACTTCTTGTTCAGGATAAGCTTATTTGAAGAACTTTTAACAACTAGTGGCGTTTGATTAATTAGTGATTTTTCAGTAATAACATAATGATTGTGTAATTAAAACTCTCATGTTGTGATACACATACTACTTGTTAATCAATGATCTAACTTTGTCATCATATAAATTAACTCTAGAGTGGGTGTTCTACTCCCCTACCCATTTCAAATCAAGTGATTGTTGGAATGTATCATGATATGAGTGTGATGGTTGAAAAGTTAAGTCTTCATAAAAATGTATTTTATAAAAAAAAAATGAACTTTATGAGTGATAGTAGTTAAAGGAATTGTATTCAATGATAAATGTGTAGATGTGATTTCGTTTATATTTGTGTGACCTTGATATGAACAAACAAGAGTATTATCCTAAGGATGTTATAAATAGGCATTTCCCATTTTGTAGTAAAACTTGTTGAACCATGATTGGTATGACTCTTGTTTTAGATGTACAGTAACTCATATGTTGTAGAAGGCTCCCTAGCTTATATTTATTATTTAATGATTGATTTCATGTCAACATAATAAATTAGAATTATCAATTTACCATAGCCTTGGTAATACCCATATTTGGTAGGGGTTTATGTTACCCAACCCTTACTAACTTCCAAGAGGAAGTTTATTCTAAGGGGAGGTGAGTGTAAGGACCCGCCCTTTTATTCAAAGTAGAAAATATTTTATTGTGTTATAGGTATATTCTTTAAATGATAATAGGTTGAGTTAAAGCGCTATTTTAGAATTTGTTGAAATTATAGTAAAACACATTATAGATTTTGTTATATGAGCTAGTTGTATGTGTTTCCCTTGGGTATACATTAGAATTAATTGGAAATCATGATAGTGGTCTTGAGGTATAATTCACGCATTTACATGGTGCTAATTAATGTTTGTTTGGTTAATAATTTGATCTACCTAGTTTTTGATATTGCATACAAAAGTACCAAATTGTTATCCTTGTTGAACTAATTAGTACTACGTGTAAAAATTAACAATTATTATTCTTTAAGATTTATTATTTGATTTGATATTTGTTGAGTTAAATTAATTATTTACTCAATATCTCTTAATTATGTGTAGTTCATTTCACTTTGTGATTAGAAATTATATATATATATATATAATTTACTAAATTTTATTTGATTTAATTTACATTTTAGTTAGAGATCACATTTGCAGAGATGAACTCGAGACAAAAGACATGTAGTGCAGAAAAACATAAAGCCAAAGGGAAGGGGGAAAAACAAGAGCATATCTTGTGTGGTGTCTTTCAGGCCCCCTCCCTCACTACCACTAACCATCATTCAACTGCACTAAATGAGTCTCGTAATTTTTATTATTATTGCAGGTGTTGGCTAAATTTCTAAAAGTAACTGTTGAAAGGATGGTCAATATGCAAACCAAACAATTTGAAATGAATTTAGGCTATTGATTTATTGATACATAGGATAGGTAAAGAGTCTAATGGTTAAAGCGGCCTTTCACAACAAGTCATACCACGTGTTAAAAGAGGACCTGCTAAAGGAGTTCGAGATATTCAAGCATTAATGAGGAAGTGAGGTGATTTAGTGAAAGGGGGTCTATTCCATTAAGAAGCCACGACACCCTTGCGTAGGAGGCATGTTATTTTTAGAGCATTCTTCCAAGAAGCTTGCATGCTTTAGTGGGCTTCTGGTTCTTCCCATTGTTTCCTTTGATGTGCAAGTTCCTTTCAAGCCTGACATACCAAGGCACAAATAAGATGTTACAACTTTTCAAGCTTAGTAGACTCAAGGGGCATCTGTGAACTCACAGAGCGATGGTAACTTTTCTTAGGCTCCTGTGTGTTACAACAATAATTTCTATGCTAGTATATGTGGAATATCAGGCTGGGAGCCCATGATTTCCAACAATACTGGTGTTTGGGGATTCGAACCTTGATCTTGGCATCAACAACAATATCAAAATGCCTGTTAAGGCCAACTTCCTGCCTTATGGTAGAGATTTTCTCGACCATATTCCCACCAACCACTTCACAATGAAAAAATCACTTCAGATTACCTTGCATCTTCTCTAGGTATAAAAGAAGTCGTTCTAACATATCTTGATAATAACCTCAGCTCAGACGATTCGTTGACAGGTGTGAGATTTGCCTCAGCTGGCTTTGGCTATGACAATTTTACCTCAGAGAGCAGAAATATGATAGCATTGTGGAAACAAGTACAATATTTTAGGGAATATAAGTCTTGATTAACAACCATCATTTGGGTGGAGCGGGCATTGAGTATTATAAGCGATCCGCTTTACTACTTGGCTGTAGGAAATGCTGATTGAGGTGTTAGTTATTTCTTCAATATAGGAAATGCTCAAAATAACTGTGCCATGAACTTCATCATTCCTCAGTATGCAAACTTTCTCTTATTAGGAGTGGTATCGACTCCATTAGGGAACTATACAATATTGGCACCAGAAAGTTCATAGTGGTACGGCTATCCATACTGAGTTGCTCGCCTCTAAAAGAAGCTCCCAGTCAGAGGATATAATGTTGATGATTTTACATCATGAGGGGGAAAAAGGGGGGCGGGGGGCTTTATGACTCCTATCATGGGGCGTAATAAGAAAGGGAGATTGTTATAGAAAAAGAAAAGCACCAAAGGATAAAATAATGGTTGTCTAATGGCTTTGTCTGGGAAAAGTAACATACAGGATAGAGGAAAACGTCAAGAATTTTCACATAATTGTAGAGTTATCTCAAGATTATTTGAAATGCTTAGAATTAGGGGCTTGTGCTAAACAACGTATGGGCAACAAACATTCAATCTAGGATTTTATTCTTTTTATCGTGGTCCTCCATTATTATGATTTCTTTTTCTACCAAGAGTGGAAGAGGGAGGGAGTAGCCATGAGAGGGCAATTGTTGCAAGCATGAGAAATCAAGTTGATAAGGCTCTTCCATGAAATAAACCTCATGGGGTGAAGGTACTCAAGTGCATCTAGCCACCATGTTTTGAGTAAGTTTTGCAGATGGGATAAGAGAGATTCGTGGGGATCCTACGTATGCTCGTGCTTGCTGTGAAGGGAATCTAAGGAGGCTCGATGTGGGTTGCATTGATCCTTATTATCAACATCGTATAAAAACCAAAATCCCCATAGAATTTACTGTATGTACTCTACCATTCTCTGTATACACAACATCACATCTATGTAACGTGAATTTGATTACTAAATGATTGTTCTTACGGGTGTTGTTGATTTATTATAGTTCAATTTTTAATTTTAGTAAATTTCCTTGTTGGATGACCTCCCGCTTAGATACCAAAGGCCAGGCGTATGTGATATTTTATTCAATTTTAATGCCATATCATATTTCACTTAATTTCAACACTTCATCCTATCTCATCAAGGTTTAAATATGGAGCCCTACGTTGAAAGTTCTAATACATTTTTAACAAATGAACTCATTGTTGTTTACCATATAAATTCTTGTCCAGATTTTGTTAATTAACCTATTATATCACTAGAGTTGTATCTTAGAGCTAAAGGTAAAGTTGGGTTTATTTTTTTGGCTCACAGTCTAGCCAGTGGATTCCAAGACCCTACTTGTGGCACAAGCATGGAGTTTCTCTAGGTTACCTACATTATTCAAGTAGTTACATTTTATTTCTATTTTTTATAGGCGATAGATATCTATACCCTACAACACGACTCCCATTTTCTATGATAGTATTGGAATAGCTTCTCATGCTTTCTAAATGCTTTAGCTTCGTAGTTTCTAGAGCCCTTCCACAAATCAATTATGTGCATCTTCTACAATCATTCTATTCCATGAGACAATATACATCTACAACATTTTGTCAAGCAGTTCACGTGCCTGGTCTATGTTTCCACATTTTGCATACTTGTCTACTAGGGCACCATCTACATCACCATAATTATAGGGAATGATAGCTCATTGGAGTATATAGATTTTAGGGGTGATTCTTGGCATGTTTTTAATTTGTTGTTTACATGTCTTAGTGCTAAATTTTAGTCTATTCTGATTTTTGGATATCTCAAATGGGGAAGGTTAAATTAATTATATCACATAGTAGGTTTGGCATTTCACATGCTCTTTAGTATTTACATAAAAGTTCTTTTAAGTATTCTCAGCATATAAAAAAATATAAAATCATTATTAATATATCTCGCAGTCATCATTTCACGTGAGCACATTTCATTGAGGCATTTTGTCAAACAGTTCATGTGCCTTGTCTATGCTCTTCCTTTACATATTTGTCTACCATTATTAATGCAACTACAACATTTGAGAAAAAAGTTGACTACAAGGTGTTCTTGCAATCCACACTACCTAGAATGAATTCACACCTTATATTCTTGGAAACCAATGCACCATGTGTATTTATTTTTATATATATAGCAACAATTTTTTTTTATTTGGCCTATACGTTTTCAGAAGATATTTTTAAGCATTATCGATATTAGAAAATTTACCCACTATATCATTCTATTTTATTAATGAATAAATAAAGAATGGTTGTACTTCATCATGCTCATTTTATTCATTCACCAGTAATCCCTCTGAAACTACTTTATTATTGAGAAGAATATTCATTGGATGGCTTATACATTTTTAGATGTTCAAAATTAGAACTTGGGTGTTGCCACAATAGTGTGTCTCACTTTTGGGATGTGTTGATTTTTGCCTAAAATCACTGTTTTTAGAATTACTAATGATTTAACTCTTGAGAGGCTCCATCTAAAGGGTTTTAATTGAAGAGGGATAGATAAGACCCCCTTAGATCATTTGAACCCCCTTGGATAGAACCCCTCTAGTATTAAACCATACCCACAATGGAGTCTCCTTTGCACCTATCAAAATGCTGACAAAAAGCCACTTTCTCTTTACCTTTTCAGGAATTAAATAATGTCATTTAAAAATTATATTTTGTAATATTGTAGCCCTCAAAATGATCTTTCCAACAAGTATATTTTTATATATTTTTATTTTATCATGTATTTAATTTTTAATTTTTACTAAACATAGGTTTTTCTCCGAACATCAAGCTCTTTGTTGTGCAGAGGTGAAAAAATAGTAAACCATTGTAAAAAAATTCAAAAAATACCCATTCCCTAGGTATTGATGTCCTTGTTTCACTCCCCCCAAAAAAATGGATTTTGATAGATACACAACAAGTTAGGTTGTATGACACACACGTATGTCCAAATTATAGTTACAATGACTTCAAAAAATAATTAACAAAAAAAATCCTTTCCCTAGATATTGATGTTGAGAATCTATATTTCAAAAATTATAATTTAATCCTTTATAGAAAATTTTTATGTTGTATGACACAAATGTTACTTTCTGAAAATGTTGTTTTATGTTTAAAACTAGTTATTAAAGGAGATTTTGAAAGATTTATGATTTATCTTGGAAAATTTGAAAAAAAAAATTAAAATCTACACACAAATTTCCACAAATCACTAGTTCACGTCATCTTCAAATTCTTAATGGTTTAGCTGCTATAGGTCTCAAAAGATGAAGATTCAGTTAAAAATATTGATGTAAATGTCCATCTTGAGCAAAAAGTGAAACATAGTATTGTGATTTCACCCACTTTTCTCATTTCTCAACATAGTGATTTCTCCATTGTTAAAAAAATCACTCATTCCTTTGCATCCTTGGTCCGCATACCAACTCTATCAACCAACTCTATTTCGGGGAAAGTATGACATAATTAATAACGAGGTTTTCATTTTCCTATATTTCTTTAATACATCTATTTGAACCAAAGAATCGTATCTTTCAAAATGGAAAATGATTTTGACTCAAATCTATTTTTGTCCTTATCATTTGGCTGACCCAAAACATTTATGTTTGTAATTGTTGCATGTTATATATATAGAGGGAGTATGTGTAATAACCCATGTATTCTAGTCTAGGTGTTTTTGGCATTTGGAATTTAGATCAAAGGATAGCTCGCTTTTAATTGAAAAGATTTGATTTGGTTCACAGGTATTGGTCCTCTGCTATTTTTTTGACTCCATCTTTGTTGGTACTTTACTATTTATTTCTAGTTGGTAATCAACATAACCATAGGGATATTATTTTGTTAATCATTTACATGCAATAACGTTTGATTTAGTTACAGTTATCAAGATTGTTATCATCCTGGTTATCATCCTTTGTTGAATGGTTTTTATTCCTTTGTAGTGAATATCATTTTGAAAGTTATAGTTATCACTTTATTAAGATATTATCATTTGATAGTATTAATTGTTCTTTTGTTAAATAATGTGTGTTTAAAATTCATTATATTATCTCATTCACAAGAGTTACATTAAATATAAATACATGTATTATCATGAACTATCTTACATTTAAGAGATGTTGTAAGTGAATTCTCTATCTTGTGAATGCTTCATATATTTACTTCCTAGCGTCCTACTATGCCTTGTGGTATTGTTGTGTAAGCATGAGTACTTAATTCTATCCCCCATATTTTACTAGTATATCTTTAACTAGGTTTCTGATCCCCGACTTCACCTAAGTGGGTGGCAACTGACTATAGAACTATCTGGGGTATTGGACCCTAAAAAGGGTTGTGTACCCACTCTCTTAGTTTTATAACTCATAGAATAGGGGCATAGGATGCATTTGAGAAAATAATTGAGTTTAGCTTACATTAGTGTTATTGGGGTATGATTGTGACTGAGGTGGAGTCATCATTCAAAACCTAGTGGTTATACCCATGGTTGGTCAATCAAATGAGTTGGAGCAAACTCAAGTTGTCGAACTACGAAGCCTTTGCACAAATTTTATGTAGAAAAGTCCATCTGAGACAAGCCCCTGAGGACTAGGTCTGGCCCATAGGATCTATCTTTCTAACGCTTTCTTGAACCCACCAACCTCTCTTGATGTATTGCTTACACTATCCCTAATTGCAATCTAGTCATGAACTACTCCTTTGATTATCTAGTTTAAACTAATGATATGGTTGATCTTGATAATTAGGTATCTAATCATTCATTGTCTTACATGAGTACCTAGTTGTGTTAATAACTTGTAGGAACGGGTATTGAGAGCGAGGAACTACGACACGATGGAATGCAAGAGATATTGAGTAGGCAAGAGGTATGCTATGTTGATCTAAAATAAATAAACATTATTGCTTTAAAAAATAATTGATTCATTTCCATCTTTGAACCTAGCTAAATGACATTATTGATTGCTACCTTAAGTAGTATATTACGTTATATTGTTTAAAGATTTTTTTTTTGCAAATTAGTAAAGTTTGTTGCAGATTAGTTAAGTTGTTTTGTGTCCTTTAAATGTGTAAAATGTGGGCATGGCATTTGGTAACACAGCCTAGCTTTCCACACTGGGAACTCTGGGAAATGTTTTAGTCCTAATTAGTTAGTTTTGTGTGTTATTATAGTCACTACAAGAAGGTAGGAAGGAAGTGAAAGTCCTAAAGGTTTAATTTAAGATCCTAAGGAGTATAAGTTTCATTAAATGAACAATTTATTTTGGGGTGAACCTATGATGAAGTTTATCTTGTTTGGGAGATTTAGCCATGTATTATGAAGAAATTTATGAATTTGAATATTTGGAAAAATTGTTGTTGTGTTGGGTATTCAACTTGAGAAATGGGTTTTTGAATAGTGTATACAGTTTTTATGATGCATACTCATGTGTGATAATATTGTGCTAATATGAACCTTAAGTGTTGTACATTATGGTGACCTTCTTATTGAGTGTTGGATATATGTTGGGTGTTATGTGTCAAGTGTCATGTGTTGGGTTAAGATGTGGTGAACGCCATAGAAAGTATATGTATTGTAAAATGTGGAAAGACCAGTAAACATTGTGTGTGCCTCAAGTGTGTGAAACAAAGTATCTGACTTGGGATAAGGGTGAGTGGGTATCAAGAACAATCCTGATATGCACCCTTCATGATTATCTTGTATAGATGGTTAATTATGAAATGGTGTAAGCATGAAATATGTGGATGTGTGTCATTTAAATGGAATGTGATGTGTTCCTCTGTGTAAGTCTTGTATATATGTTAATGTGTACCTCTGTGTATGTCTCACCTTCGAGATTGAGATACCAACTAGCATAAACAAGGGATTGAGAGACGTACATGTCCATCCATTGGGAAATTACGAGCTCAGGGTGTTGTTCCTAATCTTGATAAAGGATCTATGTCGAGATGTCGTAATCTTGCCATGGATGTTGACTGTGACCTACTCCCCCCCACATATGGGAGCCACATTTTTTTGTTCACACTGCAAACCTAACCCTTGAGATTGGTACCCTAGAGGATTGAGGATCGACCTAAATGTGCCCTTGTTCTACGACAGATCTATCATTGATAATTCATTTATTATATAATTATCTTGAGTTGTGTGGGACATGTGGCATGGTGATTATTATATGATTGTCTATGGTTACAGTGTGAGACATATTACTGTTATATTATGATTTATTGATGAGCTCTATGCGGTTCTAGACCACCTTATCCCCTCCTCCCCCTTAGGTGACTTGATTGAAGCCACGAAGTGATCATATTGTGAAAATTTATGTGATTTTGGATTAAAATTTATGATTGTTAATACATGATTTTATTTGATTGATGAAGCTATCAGTTTTGAAATTCTTTAAATTATTGATTAAATGTATTATGAATTTTTCCTTTTTTCCTCAAGAACTGATTGTTGAGACTTTTTGCTCTCAATTTTGAATTGTTGTTTGGTGGCCACCATTGAGCATTTTATCTTTGTAAATTTTGAATTGTCTTATTTGAAATTTGAAATTTCTTATTTTGAGGCTTTATCAAATTTATGTTGTTGTTGGCATATATTTAGTAATGTGGAATATGTTAGAATGCCATACTCATGTGGAGTCATTGAAAGGTTGTATGGGGGGAGTAGATGGCCTGGGGATTTATTGTGGAGGGGTAAATGATACCGATATGGGACGATTACTATCAATTTCCCCTAGATCTATCAGATATTTCTATGTAGAGGTTCCTCGGGGAGGACCTAATAGTAATTACTCATGTGATATGGATTCTCAAAGGATAATTTTGGGAACTAGGTATCCTCATCCCTTGGTGTGAGCCTTGTGTTGTGAGCTAAGTGATCACTTTTTGTCGCCATTTGTGTGTTGGTTATGTTGATTTGGTTGTACAAATGAGAAACCAAGAGAAAGAAAATAACAATTGAAGATAAGATTAAATGGCTTCTTAAATAGTATGGGTATGATATGTTGATGACATGTTGTGACATATGAATTCTTGTTCAGAATAAGCTTATTTGAAGAACTTTTAACAACTAGTGGTGTTTGATTAATTAATGATTTGTCAGTAATAACATAATGATTATGTAATTAAAACTCTCATATTGTGATACACATACTACTTGTTAATGAATGATCTGACTTTTTCATCTTATAGATTAACTCTAGAGTGGGTGTTTTACTCCGCTACCCATTTCGAATCAAGTGATTATTGGAATGTATCATGATATGAGTGTGATGGTTGAAAAGTTAAGTCTTCACAAAAATGCATTTGATAAAAAAAAAATTGAACTTTATGAGTGATAGTAGTTAAAGAAATTGTATTCAATGATAAATGTGTAGATTTTATTTCATTTATATTTGTGTGACCTTGATATGAACAAATGAGAGTATTATCCTAAGGATGTTATAAATAGGCATTGCCCCTTTTGTAGTAAAACTTGTTGAGCCATGATTGGTATGAATCTTGTTTTAGATGTACAGTAACTCATATGTTGTAGAAGGCTCCCTAGCTAATATTTATTATTTAATGATTGATTTCATGTCAACATAATAAAGAAGAATTATCAATTTACCATAGCTTTGGTAATACCCATATTTGGTAGGGGTTTATGTTACCCAATCCTTACTAATTTCCAGGGGGAAGTTTATTCTAAGGGGAGGTGAGTGTAAGGCCCCGCCCTTTTATTCAAAGTAGAAAATATTTTATTGTGTCATAGGTCTATTATTTAAATGATAATAGGTTGAGTTAAAGCGCTATTTTAGAATTTTTTGAAATTATAGTAAAACACATTATAGATTTTGTTATATGAGCTAGTTGTATGTGTTGCCCTAGAGTATACATTAGAATTAATTGGAAATCATGATAGTGGTATTGAGGTATAATCCATGGATTTACATGGTGCTAATTAATGTTTGTTTGGTTAATAATTTGATTTACCTAGTTTTTGATATTGCATACAAAAGTACCAATTTGTTATCCTTGTTGAACTAATTAGTACTACGTGTAAAAATTAACAATTATTATTCTTTAAGATTTATTATTTGATTTGATATTTGTTGGAGTTAAATAAATTATTTACTCAATATCCCTTAATTATGTGTAGTTTAAATTTCACTTTGTGATTATAAATTATTTATATATATAATTTACTATTTTATTTGGTTTAATTTACATTTTAGTTGGAGATCACATTCGCAGAGATGAACTCAACACTCATAGAAGTGAACCATCATAATACAAGTCAATTTCTCAAATCCATAACAATTATTTGATAAGTAGTTAAATTTCAATATTATACGACCAATAGATTTTGACTTCAACATAATAAAATCTTTATCAAATCTAAAACTAAATATCAAATATTCTATTTGTTTAAATATTTACATTAATAATAACATTCGTTTCAATCATCTAATATCAAATCCAACTCGTTCTTTTAGATTAAATTTATTTTTTCATCATCCTTAGATATTTTACATATTTTAAGGACATCTTTACAACAATTAGAAAGCTCCAAACCTTTCTTCAATCTTATAATTTCAAGGAGATAACTTTTCTACATGTAAAGATAGAATAGGCTAATAAAATATAAGGGGCTTAATTGTTTAGAAAGTGGGACATAAATGTAGGTGTTGAATCTATGATGTTATCATATCTCATAATTTATCTTTTTCAAAGTTTGTTTCAATTTCCTTTCTTTATCACTACAATTTGACAAAAGACGTGTTGTGCAGAAAAACATAAAGCCAGAAAAAAGGGGAAAAACTAGAGTGTATCTTGTGTGTGGTGTCTTTCAGGGCCCCTCCCTCACTACCACTAGCCATCATTCAATTGCACTAAATGAGTCTCGTAATTTTTATTATTATTGCAGGTGTTGGATAAATTTCTAAAAGTAACTATTGAAAAGATGGTCAATATGCAACTGAAACTATTTGAAATGAATTTAGGCTATTGATTTATTGATACATAGGATAGGCAAAGAGTTTAATGGTTAAAGTGGCCTTTCGTAGGAAGTCATACCACATGTTAAAAGAGGACTTGCTAAAGGAGTTTGAGATATTCAAGCATTAATGAGGAAGTGGCGTGAGTCAATGAAAGCGGGTATATTCCATTAAGAAGGCATGGAACCCTTTTGTAGGAGGCATGTGATGTAGAGAATGGTGGGCTTCACAGGTTTTCAAAGACACAAAGCACTAATTTTTGAAAAATCACCCAAACACTCACAAATTCACTTCACAAGGAACAAGGTTACAAGACCACAAATACACCAAATAGGGGTTTCAAGACACCAAAATCTCAGTGAACCTATGATACACCTTATACATCACAATATTGATAGGATTAAGCCAAAAAAACTCCTTTAGAACATTGGTTTCTCCATTCTTCCATCGCTCACTCACAAGAGGCTTATTTGCTTGTTGTAATCCAAATGACAAAATCATGTGTAACTTTCCAAATAGTTTTGAATCTCCCAAAATAGAATACAGTTTCAAGTACCCATTATGGCCTTCTTAAACATATCAGGAAACCAAATATACTTGCTTTGAAAAGTAACCTCCTAAATTTGATTGTCCTACTATCTTAAAGGCCTAATTTAGCTTATTTGCATGAGGGTTTATTGGTTCTCTATACCTCTGGACTCAAAATTCCTCACCAAAGGCTTAGAAACATCATATATGGTATGTACATGCTTATTAAACCATTTCTCACTCTGTTCCAAAGCCTTTTTAACAAAACCTAGCTTCTAGCCATTAATTCAAGCATGAAAATCATGAAAAATCACCTAGGGCAACAACAAAACTTATGAAACTTACTTTCCCTTGCACTTGAAAACACAACCAACTTGGAAAACGCCCTAATCCAACCCATTCCACTGATTTACAAAGGTTTCCATCGGTGGAATGGCCTTTTAGTCCCATTTTATACTCTCAAACCCTTAAAATGAGGGTTTCAAGACAATTTATAGAAAAATGACTCAAACAAGCTTAAATCTCAAATGAAATTTCCTCATTTGAATCAAGTTTATTTGAGAGAAAACACACTAATTTATTAAAAAACAATAAAGATTATGGCCTGGTGATGCTGTACAGGTCATACAATGCTTGCAAAAACAAGGAATACGTTGAAATCTGCAAGAAAACAAAGTATTTATTCAAAAATTCTTCAAGATACAACTTTCTCTCCCTTTCCTCGCCTTCACAAGGATCTTTAAACATGTTACAACAATTATCTTTGCTTCCCCTTAAGTTTCCAACGTCCAAAACCCTTCCCTTTACAAAGTGACTTTATATTCCATTTCTTGCACTTTTTGCAATTTTGACAATATTGGCAAGATTTTACAATATTTGACAACTTGACCATAAAACCTCCTAGAAACCTAATAATATTATTCAAATACATTAAAATGGTCCAAATATGACCTCATTAAAATCATAATATGATGAAGACTCAAATATTACAAGATTGCCTCATGGAGGCATGAAGTTTACATGGTTCCCTGCACCATACTTCCAGGTAAATATTTGCCTCAAGTCCTCTTGAGGACAGTGTTGCACAATTGATTCAAGCTTTCCAATGTTATACTTCAACCTCCAAGTAGTCTTTGTACTCACCAATAACTAGAAACTTGCATTTTCCCTTTGTCTTTAATCGGTTCTTCCTTGTTGAATGCTATCTTTCATTTGATGATTGATCCCTGACCTATTTTTCCTTTGATGATTGATCCCTGACCTATTTTTCCTTTGAAAATGGTATTGAACCTACCTTTTTACCTATCATTAACCTTCTCCTGCCATCCTAGCAACATGTTTCTTCATCCATTCTTGCATTTCCAAAATTAATTCATCCTTGACCTTCAAAGAAGTAAAATTGAACACCAACTCAATATCATTTCCCTCCAAAATTAAATTATGTTTCATACCTACTATTTCAGCATCTCCATGGTTTGAAATGGTTGCATTCTTCATGTAGTCTTCCCCATACATATACCCATCTCTTTCACTGCTTACACACTCTGCAAAAACAATCTCTCACAACATACTACCCTCTACCCAACAAAGATCCTAGAAGATGCTTCCTCTACCCACTCTCTCTCTTAGTGGAGGAACCATCTGCACCTTCTCCCCAGCTTCATCTATATTGGAGGACAGTGATCACAAACCTCTTCCATGTTTGTAGCCAACACACCTTCTCACAACTCTTTCTCTCTTGCAGCTTTAAGATGGACCACAAACACCTGCAACGACCAACCAACTCTAATATCACTTGATGTAGAGCATGGTGGGATTCATAGGATTTCAAAGACACAAAGCAATGATTTTTGAAAGATCACCCAAATACTCACAAATTCACTTCACAAGGAACAAGGTTACAAGACCACAATTACACCAAATAAGGGTTTCAAGACACCAAACTCTTAGTGAACCTTTGATACACCTTAGACATCACAATATTGATAGGATTAAGCCAAATGAACTCCTTTAGAACACTAGTTTCTCCATTCTTCCATCACTCACTCACAAGAGGCTTATTTGCTTATAGTAATCCAAATGACAAAATCGGGTGTAACTTTCCAAACAGTTTTGAATCTCCCAAAATAGAATACAGATTCAAGTACATGTTATGGCCTTCTTAAACATGTCAAGAAACCAAATATACTTGCTTTGAAAAGTAACCTCCTAAATTTGACTGTCTTGTTGTCCTAAAAGACTAATTTAGCTTATTTACATGAGGGTTTATTGGTTCTCTATACCTTTGGACTCAAAATTCCTCACCAAAGGCTTAGACACATCATATATTGTCTGCACATGCTTATTAAACTATTTCCCACTTTGTTCCAAAGCCTTTTTTAACAAACCTAGGTAGCTTCTAGCCATCAATTCAAGCATGGAAATAGTGAAAGATCACCTAGGGTAGAAACAAAACTTATGCAACTTGCTTTCCCCTGCACCTAAAAACACAACCAACTTGGAAAAAACCATAATATAACCCATTCCACTGATTTGCAAAGGTTTCCATTGGTGGAATGGCTTTTTATTCCCATTTTAGACTCTCAAACCCTTAAAATGAGGGTTTCAGGATGGTTTATAGAAAAATGACTCAAATAAGCTTAAATCTCAATACCTCAAATCAAGTTTATTTGAGATCTAATACACTAATTTATCAAAAAACAATAAATATTATGGCCTGGTGATGTTGTACAGGCCGTACAATGCTTGCAAAAATAAGGAAAACGTTGAAATTTGCAGGAAAACAAAGTATTTATTCAAAAATTCTTCAAGATACAACTGTATCTCCCTTTCCTCACCTTCACAAGGCTCTTTAAACATGTTACAACAGTTATTTTTTCTGCCCCTTGAGTTTCCAAAGTCCAAAACCCTTCCCTTTCTAAAGTGACTCTTCATATTCCATTTCTTGCACTTTTTGCAATTTTGAAAATATTTGCAAGATTTCACAATATTTTCCAAATTGACCATAAAACCTCCTAGAAACCTAATAAAATGATTCAAATACATTAAAATGGTCCAAATATGACCTCATTACAATCATAATATAATGAAGACTGAAATATTACAATATTGCCTCATGGAGGCATGAAGTTTACAGGGTGCCTTGCACCAGCATGTTATTTTCAGAGCATTCTTCCAAGAAGTTTACATGTTTTAGTCAGATTCTGGTACTTTCCATTGTTTCCTTCGATGTGCAAGTCCCTTTCAAGCTTGAAATACCAAGGCACAAATAAGAGTCTATGGCTTTTCAGGCTTAGCAAACTCAAGGGGCATCTGTGAACTCACAGAGCGATGGTAACTTTTCTTAGGCTCATGTGTGCTACAACAATAATTTATATGTTGGTATATGTGGAATCTCAAGTTGGGATCCCATGATTTCCAACAATACTAGTGTATGGGGACTTGAACCTTGATCTTGGTATCAACAACAATATCAAAATGCGTGTTAAGGCCAACTTCCTGCCTTATGGTAGAGATTTTCTTGGCCATATTCCCACCAACTACTTCACTAATGAACAAATCACTTTAGATTACCTTGCATCTTCTCTAGGTATAAAATAAGTTGTTCTAGCATATCTTGATAATAACTTCAGCTTAGACGATTTGTTCACAGGAGTGAGATTCGCCTCTGTTAGCTTTGGCTATGAAAATTTCACCTCAGAGAACAAAAATATGATAGCATTGTGGAAACAAGTACAATATTTTAGGGAATATAAATCTTGAATAATAACAATCATTCGGGTGGAGTGGGCATTGAGTATTATAAGCGATCCACTTTACTATGTAGGAAATGTTGATTGGGGTGTTAGTTATTTCTTCAATATAGGAAATTCTCAAAATAACCGTGCCATGAACTTCACCATTCCTTAGTATACAAACTTTCTTATTAGGAGTGGTATTGAATCCATTAAGGAACTATACAATATTGGCACCAGGAAGTTCATAGTAGCAAGGCTATCCATACTGGTTGCTCACCTTAGAAAGAAGGTCCTAGTTAGAGGATATAATATTGATGATTTTACATCATGAGGGGGAAAAAGGGAGGGCTATATGACTCCTATCATGGGGCGTAATAAGAAAGGGAGATTGTTATAGAAAAAGAAAAGCACCAAAGGATACAAAAATTACTATCTAATGACTTTGTCTGGGAAAAGTAACATACTGAATAGAGGAAAACATCAAGCATTTTCACATAATTGTAGAGTTATCTCAAGATTATTTGAAATGCTTAGAATTAGGGGCTTGTGCTAAACAATGTATGGGCAACAAACATTCAATCTAGGATTTTATTCTTTTTAGCGTGGTCCTCCATTATTATGATTTC